>CM035097.1:6679405-7167837 GCA_020205505.1 Panax japonicus
CTAAGTTGGCATAGTATGTTGTGAACATAATTTTCTAATAATTAAGACGAAATGAGTTTTATTAATTTGTAAATATTAATTTATATTTTATGAAGTATCTGCACAGAATCTAATGCGAAGAAACCCTTTCGCACCTTTAGCATGGAAAATAACATCACTCGTGTTTGAACTTAATTATGGTTAATTTTGTTTATCTACAAGCCATGATTAATTGCAACTTTATTTATTACTCCCTCCGTCCCAAATTAACTGCTCAGTTTTGATTTTTTTAAGTCAAATTGACTATTTTTAGAATTAATAATTAAGCATATATAATTATATTTCTAAAATTATAAAAATTAGGATTAGTAATAAATTGTATATACTTTCTTTTGGTTAAAATCTCTTCACCTATATTTTAGCAAAATTAGTAAAAAAATTAATTTTAAAAATGATCAATTTAATTTTAAAAAATCAAAACTGAGCAATTAATTTGGGACGGAGGGAGTAGTTAGTTTTCACTTGATTTCTAAGTCAAATATATAATTAATGCAATTAAATTCATTTAACTTTTTGCTATTCATATCTAAAGAGATCAAAACCATCAATTATTTTACCATATAACTAATTATATTAATTTGAACATTTGATTGATTAGTAATTTATGACCGTAGATTAAATAATTTCAAAACGTAAGAAGGAAAGTCGGTAGATCACGTAAGATTTTCTCAATTGTATTGATTATAGTTACTCATGATTAATTGGATTGTGGGTCCCAATTGTGGCATGTTTTAGTCTCAACTTGCCTCCCTCAAGTTTCTTCAACAATTAATATTTTAATTTATTATATTGTTGGACCAAAAATATTAAGCCTTTTTGCGTTTCATAATAATTACAAAATGTATTTTTAACAAAAAAAGATTTATAAATATATAAATTTATATTACTTTACATACCATTTCATTTTACCTTCAACGTACATAACAAGAGTCGGCATATATTTTTATTCTTTTAAGGAGTCTAAAATTAGATATATATATATATATTAGAATGGATCAGGTCCGGACCTCCCGGACGGGAGAAAATCCGGACCCAATTTTTTTTTTTTTTTTTTTTGTAGAACATCTAAAAAAAAAAAATTTATGGAACTGAAATTTTTCAATAATACAGTGTTTTGGGTGTGTTTTTAATACCTACACCAACCAATGTATGTACAGCCTGCCCAGACTGTACAGACATGTTTTGTTATAGGCATCCAAATCAAGCCCAAAACACTGTATAATGTAAAAATTTCAATTCCATTTTTTTTTTTTTAGTTGTTTCAAAAAAAAAAGCAAAAAAAAAAAAAAGGTCCGGATTTTAACAAAATCCGGGAGTCCGGACCTGATCCGGACTATATATATATATTTATATATATATATATACTAGCTGGGTCCCGTGCCTCCGGCACTGTATGGGCAGTGAGATTTATCTTAAACTTAGAACGGCCCAGATGATTTATTAAGTGAGCGGGAAATTCAAAATCATTATTAGATAGATTAGATAGATAGATGTATTTTATTAGATAGATGTATGGACGGTGGAATTTATCTCAAACTTTGGACGGTCCAGATAATTTATTGAGTGAGCGAAAAATTCAAAATCATTTGTATTTTATTAAATAGATGTATCCCTACATTAATTTTGAAACTTATTAATAATAAAAATAATATTTCTTAGAATGTTGTTACCCTTGCATGCCACGCACAAGTGGGATCCTCCCTTTGAGCCCTTATAATCCAACTTTTACAAATTGTTGTATGTTCAGCAAAACGTGCCTAACAAACTTGCTTTCCTTTTTTATTAGTATTTTTTAATTTGGGGTATAGAAGAAGAATGTTTAACCAAAAAAAATTGTTATTTTCAATGTTTGGTTTTCCTCTTTACTTTATTTGACAGTACTGAAGATTAGGAGCGTAAACGGATATATATGAATTTAAATATAATAATATTTATATTCATTTATTTGCAGATACTTTTAAACTGAATACGAATAATATCTATACTAATATCTGATTTTTTCCTCAATACTTTATTTGACAGTACGGACCAACATTTATTTGACAACACGAGTAAATTTGATATTTATTTATTATTTTGTCGATTTAAAATATAATTTTATATTAGACAAAAAATAGTAAAAAAATTAAAATTATATTTATTATTTGGGGATAATACTAGAAACTAAACAATTAATACTCGACTTATATTATTCGGTGCATTTACAGTCGTTAATTCTAAAATGGAACAGTCACGATTAGAAAAACAGTTATAGACACACTAGCTAGTTGAAAGCGATTCGGAGCCATCCAGCTAATTGTGGATCGATGTCCTCCCCCCAAAATACTAGAAGTTGTCATTACAGGAGTGACACGATATATTTATTGGATGATCCAATAGATTTTTTTGTTAAATCTTCTTTATTATTATTGATGAGTTTAAAATTATGTACCGTAAGTGTATAACATCTATTATAAATTTGGTAAGTGCAGGATGAATCACAAAAATTATATTAATTTTTTAATATATCTTTAATTAATATCTTAGGCAAATTTTTAGGCAAATTAGAAATAAATATATTGGTGATGATTAACTAACTAAGGGGGTGTTTGATAAAAGTTGAATGAATCTGAATCTGAATCTGAATGAAAAAAATTATTTGATAATTGATATGTCTGAAACATCTGAATGACAAAACTTTATTATTTTACCCCTCTGGAAAAAATCAAAATTGTTGTAAATTTATTTAATATAATAGTTAATATTTTTTTTTAAATTTTAATTTTTTTTTACTTCATTCAGCTGCTCATTCAACCATTCAGCTAAAAAAATCTGACTTAGCCATTCAGCTCGTCTATCTTACCAGTAAGATTCAGCCATTCAGACCAAAACAAACGCACTGACCGATTCAGCCATTCAGCTCTAAACAAACACCCCGGTCCCTAAATTATGCAAATTATTAATTAATAACATAAATTATTAATGAGAAAAGATATCTAAGAATCTGAATCCACTAAATATTAACACAAACAATAATTTCTTATTTTCCAAATTAATTCCCAAATTATCCCCCCTTCCCTTTAAAAATTAACGATTCACATAATTAATAGGGACAAACATAAGTTATGAAAAATTCATAAATTAACTATAACTTATCAAAATCTCGCAATCAATATAAGAATCATATGAAATTTTAAACGAAGGTAAATATGAAGGTGAAAATAATTAGACACTAATTACGAAACGGAAAAAAAATATTAATACATAATATTTAACTTCATCATCAACCTAGGTATTAAAAATTTAATTAGCCATGAAAATTTTTAATTAACAAAATTAAACCGAAACTAAAAACTAAAATTCGCATAACACAAGTCACTAATAATAATTAAATACTCTAAATAAAGTTGGTAGAACTTGAAAGTATATGTATGTTAAGTGCAACAAATAAATGAAGGCAATTCATATGAATGAAATGTATAGTATAAACCTTACTGAATATGCATAAAGAAAGAAGAATTATGTAATATAAATGAACTAATAAAGTGTTCAATTGATCTTACTAGGAAAGGTGAAAATCCATCTGCTCTCCTTTTCTGCGGGAAGTACAAGAGGGAAAATAAATAAAATAAAAAGTCACCCCCTCTCTCTAATATAAGAGACTAGCTGGGTCCCGTGCCTCCGGCACTGTATGAACAATATGATATATCTCAAACTTTGAATGACCAAAATAATTTATTGAGTGAGCGAAAAATTTAAAGTCATTTGTATTTTATTAAATTATTATTAGATTATTAGATAGATAGATGTATTTTATTAGATAGATGTATGAACGGTGGGATTTATCCCAAACTTTGGACGGCCCAGATGATTTATTGAGTGAGCGGGAAATTCAAAATCATTTATATTTTATTAGATATATTTATTTATAGGCAAAAATATAAATTGTAACTTAATCTAAGATACATTGAATTTATTCTTTTCTTTTCCTTTCTCTCTTTATATCCAAATTGACTCCAATCTCTTCATAATTATCCTCCAAGAGTCCCATGTAATTAATCTTTTATTGCTCCCCAAGAAAAACAAAATAAATCTTACTAAATCAAATAAAATGTATTAGATAAATAAAATAAACACACAAAATAATAAATATGAGAATATTAAAATGTATAATAAATGTGTATATCAAATACCTCATACCTATCTTTTGCTCGTCCTCGAGTAAAATAAAAACAAAAACTATACTACCCATTTTTGTAGAAAACACGATTGCACTTAGCGTGTGCAACAAGCCTTTAAACCCCAAGGTTACCCTAAGTGGACGAGTTGTGTCTCGTAAGGGTTTGCAGTGAATATACCCACAAAATTTAAAAAATATTTTTGGGTCAACAAGTCATGAAATTGAAATAAATTTTCTAAATATCCATGGGTATTATACATAAACAAAATTAAATTCAAAATCACACTTTCACCTTATCAAAAATATTCTATCTTCATTCTAGACACCATCCTTCATAAAATTAATTCCATATGTGATGCATGCATGTGTATATGATGTAACTCTTAGTAAGGATTTTTACAGTGAAAATCAAGCAAAATCATTTTTCCTTTTTTTTTCTTTCTATTTGACTTGTGCAATTTCTCGTTTTCTTAGGCTTTTTAGAGTTACTCATGCAGCGAGCGTTGGACCAATGACTCCCAAACCAGTAGGCTTTAGGGAACTAAGTGTAAAGACTCCCCTAAGAGTTTACTAACTCAAGAATAAGGCTGTAAACGAGCCAACACAGTTCGAGCTCGATTCGGGCTCGACTTGAAAAAATACGAGCGAGACTCGAATTCATTAATAATATGATCCAAATCTGAGCATTAAAAATAGTTTGAATAAAAATATGAGTAGAATCTGAGCAAGGTTATACTATTTAAGATTCAAACTACTCGAATTCTTGATTGTGATTCGATACATACTAGCTCGGTTAATACATATTCGATTAGATGTTCGATATTTTCTCTTATAATATATACAAATTTAGGATAATGAGTTATTATTTTGTTTTGTTTTTAATTTTAATTGTGATTTTATATTTGTAATGTGTAATAATAAATATTTTTTTTTCATTTTTAAGTAAAATAACAAATTCAATTTATAATTATATTTATTATAAATCTAGTTATTATGTGGAGACTTGAATTCGAGCTTGAATTTGAAGCTCACGAGTAGTTTGAATAAATATTCGAGTCGGATCGAATTCGAGTAATAAATATTCGATTCGAGTCGAATGTGAGTAGGATTTTTTTAAATATAATTCGAATTCGAGCCGAATTCAAGTACGAATTTATCATTTCGAGTCGAATTCGAGTAGCTCTCTGTTCGTTCCGGTTCGACTCGTTTACACCCTTGCTCAAGAAACAAAGGCCACAAAATTAGACTAGTCAAGCTGCTTTTATCCATCACACTTTTCAGCGTGAATATAATATCGATGCTACCTGAGGCTTAGATACCCAGTTATTTCGTTCAATGGACATTGAAGCAATTATTTATTTCCATTTATTTCAACTTTTTTCCCTCTTTTTGAATTTATTTTTTGAAATTGCTCGAATATTAGTTTATATCCACAACTAAGAGTTGGTACAAATTTGTAGTGTAAAAATGCTTATGAAATTAATTTTCTTCCATATGATGTTTCGAACTAAGATTTCGTACCTTATCAAAGATTCAAGAGTTCTAAATCTTTCAATCACTCATGAGTTTTAACTCCACGGACAGTTATTAGAATAAATTCAATCCATAAAAGTCGAACAATTTTTTTTTATTATATATTATTATATTTTTAAAAAATTAATTCCCTAAAAAGAAAAGAAAGAAAGAAAAAAAATTTAATAATAAAAAAATGTAAAACTCCCCCCATACCTAAATTATGCATTGTCCTCAATGTATTCAAATGAAAAAAGAGAACAAAGAAATGAAAGAATTGTACCTCGTAGGATGGTGTAGAAATCGGATGACAATATTGTACAAAAGAAATATATATATACAAACTTACAATGTGACGCCCCCAAAATAGGTATACAACACCCATTCTGAGTCGCCAAAATACATGGTATAGAAAGCAAACTACAACTTCAATAATACAAGTGTCGTATGAAATACGACAATACATACTGTGAGTTTAAATACAAATATTGTCTTCTAGACAATATTCACATGCAAATAAGTCCTCATTACAATTATGCAAACACTATTTTACAGAAATAGTGAGGACAACTACAACATCATCCTAGAATCATCACTCCATACCCCGACTCGATCCCGCTATGTTCTCACCTCCTGAGAAGAAAAATGGAACAAAAAGGAAAGGGTGAGCTCAACTAGCCCAGTAAAGAATATTATGACTAAGATAATATACAACAAATTATCGTTAGTCTTCAACAGGGAAAAATCTGATAGAATACAATAGACAACAAATTTTAGATCAATAAATGCAGCGGAAACAGCAATCCATTAGAAGAGTCATGTAGAGGATGAATTCTACTGTCTTCTAATATTTAAGAGTCCATCATCAATATTTTATCCCTGTAACAACAATCAATATACATCTTTAATCATCTTTGCACTACAGGCCAAAGATATTCATTTATATCACCAGTTGGTCATGTTCATCTCAACACCTGTTCATCTTTGCACTACGGGCCAAAGAGATTCATCAGTTTAATCATTCATCTTTGCACTACAGGCCAAAGATATTCATCAAGTATCATCATTTAGGACTGAGGATGATGAAAAACATTTTTAAGAATGAATCCAGTGAAATAGAAGGACAAATATTAGGGATTCGTATAACAGTTTATCCAAGATCAATAATACTTCATAACAACCGATTTTGAAGCAGAACTCAAAAATAACGATCAAAACATGGATACAATCAAAGATAGTAGCCAAAATAGACATCTTGGACAAAAAGGAAAATTTTCATTTTTCGGTGAATAGTGCCGTATTCGTGAATAGTGCCGTATACGTGAATAGTGCCGTATACGTGAATAGTAACTCCGACACCAAAAGATAGAAATTTCACAAAAAACATCTTCACGCTTCGTGAATAGTACTCGTGAATAGTAACTCGTGAATAGTAACTCATGAATAGTAACTCGTGAATAGTAACTCGTGAATAGTAACCCCGACATGAAAAAGTTCCAAATTTGATAAAAAGTTCCAACCAATATTTCAGCATAATGATATTGAAGAAATAATATCATTTTAGAAGAAAATAACATCCCTTACCTCAAAGAAACAGTACTTCGGAAGGAAAGGTCGGAAGTGATGCTGAATGAAAACTTCTATGAACAGCAACTCTCAAAGTATCAAAATACTCACAAAATACACTCAATAATATAGAGAGAGGGAGAAAACTTTGTTTCTGGTGTGATTTTCAATTCTAACTTAGCCCTCTATTTATAGGAAAATTTTAGCCCGCCGAAGCAGACTTGACCTGCTACCTGATGGCTTTACCTGCTACTATTGCCACCTACCACATTTGAAATAAAAATTCAGCACATTTTTCACCAACCACAAGTGGGGCCCACTCAATTCTAGAATTTTCCACCAAAATCATTTATAACCCTAATTTCTGAAGCAGACTCCTCTTAAAATTCATAACAAATCATTTGTTCATTTTTAACGGTTCAAAATTTGTAGACATATACCTAACTTATATATGTATAACATATCCAAAAATCATAACGATCCAACGGTCGGATTAAAAATTATAATTTTCGCAAAAGAGCTTTAAGAACACCGAAATCCGACAAAATACTGATAAAACACCTCAGCGTTAATTCCTTCCACATAAAATAAATAAATCCATCATTTATATCAAATAAATATTTCATTATCATATAAATCAATAATTAATTATTCACAAATAATATTACAGAATCACAATTATGACAACCAGGCCGTTCCCAGGAAAGAGGGGGCTTTCCAATAAGGATTTCTCCTTACTGGCGCGCAATTAGGTGACCAAACCTCTCCTTAGACAGAACTTTCTAGACATTGCCAATAATGTTATCCGATAATATTATTCAAATAATATGGATTATTGATCTGATAATGGAAAATACTATGCAATGACAATTATTGAAACAATAATAATATAAATATCAACGCAGCAATTATTGAATCAATAAAGTAATGAACAGTAACTCCTGTAGCAATTATTGAGTAGTGCCTTCTTACGTAAGGATCAATAATTCAAAATACTGTGCAATACCGTGTGCCACTGTGCAACAACGCGTATTACTGTATTTTAACCACCAGGTAACCCAACAGTGTTAACGGTAACAATTTACGCCGTTATTTATAAAACTCAATCTTTGTCGTTTTCTTTCTTCCAACCGTTTTCTGTTATGGGGCCCACAAATGACTGCGCCGTCGTACGAATATTCCCCGACAGCAAGAATATTCCACGACCAAACGAATATTCCCCGACAAAAATGAATATTTTAATAACCACTTGTTTATTTTGTAAAAATTTCACATTTCACCCATAACCAAAGCATTATATCAATTTAACCCTTATTAATTTAGAATAATGAATAAAGGAAAATTTAATTTTATTTAATAATAAGTTGGGGTCTTACAACCTCCCCTCCTTATGAAATTTCGTCCTCGAAATTGACGTACGTACCTGTTGTTTCGAACAGATGAGGGTACCTCGCTTTCATTTCCGATTCCAACTCCCAGGTCATTTCTTCAATAGCATGGTTTCTCCACAAAACTTTTACTTGTGGTATAACCTTGGTGCGTAGGATATGCTCTTTCCTATCCAAGATCTTAACAGGTATCTCCTCGTATGTTAAATCTTCGGCTATCTCGTCTGGTTCTAACTCAATAATATGGTTCGGGTCTTTCACATATTTACGAAGCATAGATATGTGAAATACATTGTGAACACGAG
This sequence comes from Panax japonicus, assembly GCA_020205505.1. Taxonomy (NCBI): domain Eukaryota; kingdom Viridiplantae; phylum Streptophyta; class Magnoliopsida; order Apiales; family Araliaceae; genus Panax; species Panax japonicus. The sequence continues at coordinate 6,688,375 of CM035097.1, forward strand.
ACATACTTGGAGGTAACGCGAGTCTATAGGCCACATTTCCTATTCGGTCAAGAATCTCAAATGGACCAACAAATCTTGGATTGAGCTTTCCTCTCTTCCCAAATCTTGTAACTCCCTTCCATGGAGCAACACGTAACAATACATGATCTCCAATATTAAACTCCACGTCCTTTCTATGAAGATCAGCATAACTCTTTTGTCGATCTTGTGAAGTTTTAATACGTTGTCGAATCATTTGGATCTTTTCTGTAGTCATGCGTACTAAATCTGGTCCCAACAACGTTGCTTCTCCCACCTCGTCCCAGCATACTGGAGAACGACACTTTCTTCCATACAACGCCTCAAATGGAGCCATGCCTATACTTGCTTGATAACTATTGTTGTAGGAGAATTCCACTAGTGGCAAGTACTTATCCCAACTTCCTTTGAAATCTAGGACACAGAGTCTTAATAGATCTTCAAGGGTTTGAATAGTCCTCTCTGATTGTCCGTCCGTTTGAGGATGGTATGCTGAACTAAATCGTAAATCCGTGCCCATAGCTTTCTGCAAGCTAACCCAAAATCTTGAAGTGAATCTTGGGTCACGATCTGAAACTATGGATACTGGCATGCCATGCAACCGCACAATCTCATTCACGTACATACTAGCAAGACGTTCAAGGGAATAAGTCTCACGTATCGGCAAGAAATGGGCAGACTTGGTTAATCTATCAACAATAACCCAAATCGCATCTATACCTTGAGAAACTTTGGGAAGACCTGTAACGAAATCCATTGTAATGTGTTCCCACTTCCATTCCGGAATCTCAAATGGTTGCAATGGACCCTTTGGCACTTGATGCTCCGCCTTTACGCGTTGACATGTTAAACACCTCGAGATAAACTCCGCGATCTCTCTCTTCATATTATTCCACCAAAATGTATGTCGAATATCATGATACATTTTGGTACTCCCAGGATGGATTGCAAACGGGGTATTGTGTGCCTCCATCATGATTCTATGCTTCAAGTCAGAATCGTTCGGAACGCAAAGTCGAGAGTTGAATCGAAGTATTCCTTCTTCATCGATTCTTGCTTCTGGAATAGCACCTTCTTGTACTTTCTTCTTCATTTGCATCAGCCCCAGGTCCGTAGTTTGAGCAGCTTTAACTTTATCGATTAAAGTCAGTTCTACTCGTATATTTGCCATCATCACGTGGGTCCCTGGAGTCTTTAATTCTACCTCCATCCTTTGCAAGTCATATAAAATGGGCCTTTGCGTTGACAATATCGCACTCGTATTTGCATATGATCTTCTACTCAATGCGTCAGCTACTACGTTCGCTTTTCCAGGATGATATTGAATAGTGTGATCGTAATCTTTTAACAGTTCAAGCCAACGTCGTTGCCGCATATTGAGTTCTTTTTGGGTGAAGAAATATTTGAGGCTTTTATGGTCCGTATAAATCTCCACTTTCTCTCCATACAAGTAGTGTCTCCATATCTTCAACGCAAATACGACTGCTGCCAACTCCAGATCATGAGTAGGATAATTCCTCTCATATTCTTTGAGTTGTCGTGAGGCATAGGCTATGACTTTCCCATGTTGCATGAGAACACATCCTAACCCCTTGCCAGAAGCATCGCTGTAGATAACAAATCCATCCGAACCAGATGGTATTGTCAGAACAGGTGCCGAAATGAGTCTCCTCTTAAGCTCTTGGAAACTCTTCTCACATTCCTCGCTCCATATGAATTTTGTATCTTTCCGAGTCAGCTGAGTTAACGGAGTAGCGATTCGAGAAAATCCTTCCACGAATCTCCGATAATAACCAGCTAAGCCCAGAAAGCTACGCACTTCGGTCACCGACTTTGGCTGCTCCCAACTTTGTATTGCTTCAATCTTCGCCGGGTCAACAGATACTCCATGTTTTGACACCACGTGCCCAAGGAATGCTACTTCCTCAAGCCAGAACTCGCATTTCTTCAGCTTGGCATAAAGCTTGTGTTCACGAAGTCTTTGTAGTACCAGCTTCAAATGGTGCTCATGATCTTCATGGCTTTTGGAATAGATGAGGATGTCATCAATAAAGACAACAACGAACTGATCCAAATATTCCTTGAATACACGGTTCATCATATCCATGAAAGCAGCAGGAGCATTAGTCAATCCAAAAGACATGACTAAGAATTCATAATGCCCGTATCGAGTCCTGAATGCCGTCTTTGGAATATCCTCAGTTTTAATCTTCAGCTGATGATATCCAGAACGAAGATCGATCTTTGAAAAGAATTGTGCTCCTTGTAACTGGTCGAACATGTCATCAATGCGAGGTAGCGGATACCTATTCTTGATGGTGACATGGTTTAATTCTCGGTAGTCAATACAAAGTCGCATACTCCCATCTTTCTTCTTTACGAATAAAACAGGAGCACCCCAAGGAGATGTACTAGGACGAATGAAACCGATGTCTAATAATTCCTGTAGTTGGACTTTTAACTCCTGAAGTTCAATAGGAGCCATTCGATATGGGGTTTTAGAAATGGGCTTTGTACCCGGTTCAAGGTCAATAAAGAATTCAACATCACGTTCTGGGGGTAGACCGGGAAGCTCTTCAGGAAATACATCAGGGAATTCTCTAACCACAGAAATATTATTCAAATCTGACTTGTCTTTATTCAAATCCATAACATGGGCTAAGAAATCTTGACATCCGTTTTTCAATAAACGAATAGCTTTGTGGCTTGATATGACAGTGACTGATTTTAGTGGTTTAGTGGTTTGAATTCGTATGACAGGTTGGTTAGGAATATGAAAACTAACAACCTTACGAAAACAATCAATTTTGGCATGATGAGTGGTTAACCAATCAATTCCTAAAATCACATCAAAAGCAAGTATCTTTAAAGAGATAAGATCAACAGGTAATGTGATAGTGCCAACTTGGATCATGCAAGATTTATAAACTGTAGATGTAACGAAGGTTTCACCCAACGGAGTTTCAACAGATAAATCAAAATCTAATTTCTCCGGAGTCAAGTTTAAACGTTGAGCACAAGTAGGAGAGATAAAAGAATGGGTAGAACCGGTATCTAGTAAGGTATAAACTTCGCAAGAATTCAAGATTAGCTTACCCGTGATCACTTCGTTTGGGTTCCTCACGTTTTGGCCAGTCACGACAAACGCTCTTCCAGGAACTGCTGATTTCGACTTATCCGGGACAGCCCTTGGAATCACCACTCCCGCTGAACTTGGTTTCGCTATAGTACAATCTCGAGCGATGTGGCCTTCCTTCCCACAGTTGTAACATACCTTGGATTGTTGTGGACAGTTTGGGCTGATATGTCCCTCCTTCCCGCATTTGTAACATCTAACTGGCGGTCGTTCTCCTCCCCTAAAATTTGTTGTTGGTGTTGGTGCTGCTGTTGATGTCTTCCCGTCGTTGTTGAATCTCCTCTTTCTGAAATTTCCACTTGAGTCACCTCTCCTATTATCATGTCCACGATTACCACCTGAGTGGTTACCACCTTTGTCCGTATTCTTTCCTCCTCGCTGGTTATCATCGTTCTGATGACTACCCTGGTTGTGGTCCCTCGGTTGAGTATACTCACCATCTCGCTCTAATAACTGAGCCCTGTTTACAACATCTGAATATAAAGAAAATTTATGAGATATAAGGTATTGGCGAATCTCGGGTTTTAAACCTCTCAGAAACATTCGCGTCATGCGTTCCTCATTCTCCACCAAATGAGGTGCAAACCTGGACAACTCTGCGAACTTTGCCTCGTATTGAGACACCGTCATGTTGTTCTGTTCGAGTCTAATAAACTCTACCTCCTTCATATGACGAATACTTTCTGGAAAGTACTTGTCATTAAACAGTTTCTAAAATCTTTCCCATGACATGTTGAGTGCATCTGGCTGGGTACGCTTCACAGATTCCCACCAGTAATCTGCTTCACCACGAAACATAAAGGTGGCAAATGGAACCTTCTGTTCCTCCGTGCATCCCAAGACATCGAATATCTTGGTAATTTGCTTGACCCACGTTTCTGCCATGATCGGATCCGGCTTTCCCTTAAATTCTGGTGGTCCCAACTCCTTGAACTGCTTGGCTGTGACAGACCGCGCATTGCCATCATTTCCACCCGTATTTTGTACACGAGTCTCCCTTGTCTGATTTTGCATGAACTGCAAAAAGCTCCTAAACATTCCATCGTTCATCGTTTGTTCGGTAGTGTTGTTTACAGGAGGAATATTGCCTTCCTGTTGCCCGTTCTCCTGGTTTGCGACTAAAGGTTGTTCCATCGTCTCATAAACTCCATTGTTAACGTCCTCAGCAGCCATTCTTAAATACTGCCATAAAACAAGGGTTAATTAAACAAATTAACATGTCACATAATATTCCTATATTATGACCGACCATCAAATAAGCTTAGGTAGGACACACTAGCGAAGGATTTACTCGTCTCTCCCCTCCTAGTTCTATTCCCCGATCTCCGCCAGAGATCATATCCCTAAGCTCTGATACCAACTGTGACGCCCCCAAAATAGGTATACAACACCCATTCTGAGTCGCCAAAATACATGGTATAGAAAGCAAACTACAACTTCAATAATACAAGTGTCGTATGAAATACGACAATACATACTGTGAGTTTAAATACAAATATTGTCTTCTAGACAATATTCACATGCAAATAAGTCCTCATTACAATTATTCAAACACTATTTTACAGAAATAGTGAGGACAACTACAACATCATCCTAGAATCATCACTCCATACCCCGACTCGATCCCGCTATGTTCTCACCTCCTGAGAAGAAAAATGGAACAAAAAGGAAAGTGTGAGCTCAACTAGCCCAGTAAAGAATATTATGACTAAGATAATATACAACAAATTATCGTTAGTCTTCAACAGGGAAAAATCTGATAGAATACAATAGACAACAAATTTTAGATCAATAAATGCAGCGGATACAGCAATCCATTAGAAGAGTCATGTAGAGGATGAATTCTACTGTCTTCTAATATTTAAGAGTCCATCATCAATATTTTATCCCTGTAACAACAATCAATATACATCTTTAATCATCTTTGCACTACAGGCCAAAGATATTCATTTATATCACCAGTTGGTCATGTTCATCTCAACACCTGTTCATCTTTGCACTACGGGCCAAAGAGATTCATCAGTTTAATCATTCATCTTTGCACTACAGGCCAAAGATATTCATCAAGTATCATCATTTAGGACTGAGGATGATGAAAAACATTTTTAAGAATGAATCCAGTGAAATAGAAGGACAAATATTAGGGATTCGTATAACAGTTTATCCAAGATCAATAATACTTCATAACAACCGATTTTGAAGCAGAACTCAAAAATAACGATCAAAACATGGATACAATCAAAGATAGTAGCCAAAATAGACATCTTGGACAAAAAGAAAAATTTTCATTTTTCGGTGAATAGTGCCGTATTCGTGAATAGTGCCGTATACGTGAATAGTGCCGTATACGTGAATAGTAACTCCGACACCAAAAGATAGAAATTTCACAAAAAACATCTTCACGCTTCGTGAATAGTACTCGTGAATAGTAACTCGTGAATAGTAACTCATGAATAGTAACTCGTGAATAGTAACTCGTGAATAGTAACCCCGACATGAAAAAGTTCCAAATTTGATAAAAAGTTCCAACCAATATTTCAGCATAATGATATTGAAGAAATAATATCATTTTAGAAGAAAATAACATCCCTTACCTCAAAGAAACAGTACTTCGGAAGGAAAGGTCGGAAGTGATGCTGAATGAAAACTTCTATGAACAGCAACTCTCAAAGTATCAAAATACTCACAAAATACACTCAATAATATAGAGAGAGGGAGAAAACTTTGTTTCTGGTGTGATTTTCAATTCTAACTTAGCCCTCTATTTATAGGAAAATTTTAGCCCGCCGAAGCAGACTTGACCTGCTACCTGATGGCTTTACCTGCTACTATTGCCACCTACCACATTTGAAATAAAAATTCAGCACATTTTTCACCAACCACAAGTGGGGCCCACTCAATTCTAGAATTTTCCACCAAAATCATTTATAACCCTAATTTCTGAAGCAGACTCCTCTTAAAATTCATAACAAATCATTTGTTCATTTTTAACGGTTCAAAATTTGTAGACATATACCTAACTTATATATGTATAACATATCCAAAAATCATAACGATCCAACGGTCGGATTAAAAATTATAATTTTCGCAAAAGAGCTTTAAGAACACCGAAATCCGACAAAATACTGATAAAACACCTCAGCGTTAATTCCTTCCACATAAAATAAATAAATCCATCATTTATATCAAATAAATATTTCATTATCATATAAATCAATAATTAATTATTCACAAATAATATTACAGAATCACAATTATGACAACCAGGCCGTTCCCAGGAAAGAGGGGGCTTTCCAATAAGGATTTCTCCTTACTGGCGCGCAATTAGGTGACCAAACCTCTCCTTAGACAGAACTTTTTAGACATTGCCAATAATGTTATCCGATAATATTATTCAAATAATATGGATTATTGATCTGATAATGGAAAATACTATGCAATGACAATTATTGAAACAATAATAATATAAATATCAACGCAGCAATTATTGAATCAATAAAGTAATGAACAGTAACTCCTGTAGCAATTATTGAGTAGTGCCTTCTTACGTAAGGATCAATAATTCAAAATACTGTGCAATACCGTGTGCCACTGTGCAACAACGCGTATTACTGTATTTTAACCACCAGGTAACCCAACAGTGTTAACGGTAACAATTTACGCCGTTATTTATAAAACTCAATCTTTGTCGTTTTCTTTCTTCCAACCGTTTTCTGTTATGGGGCCCACAAATGACTGCGCCGTCGTACGAATATTCCCCGACAGCAAGAATATTCCATGACCAAACGAATATTCCCCGACAAAAATGAATATTTTAATAACCACTTGTTTATTTTGTAAAAATTTCACATTTCACCCATAACCAAAGCATTATATCAATTTAACCCTTATTAATTTAGAATAATGAATAAAGGAAAATTTAATTTTATTTAATAATAAGTTGGGGTCTTACATACAAACACAAGTGCAATGCTAGTCATTCTGAATCAGGTGGGTCAACAAAGTATACCACCTTTTCTGGTTCAGTCGACATTTCTAAAAAGGGTTTGAGTCGTTGACCATTCACTTTGAAAATTTCTCCACTTTTTGGATTTTCAATATTGACTGCCCCATGAGAGTAAACTACATTCACTAAAAAAGGTCCATCCCATCTAGAACACAATTTGCGAGGAAATAGATGTAGCCTAGAATTATACAAGAGAACTTTTTGACCAAGTGAAAATGATTTATCCAAAATTGATTTATCATGCATGAAACACTTTTATTCTTTCCTTGTAAATTTTAGCATTTTCACAAGTATCGTTTCTAATCTCATCTAACTAAGCTAATTGAAATTGTCTATGACTCGCACCAGTGGACATATCAAAATTCAACTGTTTTATGGCCCACAAAGCACGATATTCAAGTTCAACTGGTAAATGACAATCTTTCCTAAACACAAGCCTATACGGTGACATTCCTAAATTAGTCTTAACGATAGTACGGTAAGTCCACAATGCATCTAACAATTTTAGAGACCAGTTTTTTCTATTAGAACTCACCGTTTTTTTCAAGATTTGTTTTATTTGCCTATTTGAGACTTCTACCTGACTACTTGTTTGAGGGTGATATGATTTTGCAAGCTTGTGGGTGATGGAATACTTTTTCAGCAAGGATGTAAAAGGGTGATTGCATAAATGCTTTCCCTGATCACTGATTATGGCCCTAGGGGTACCAAAGCAAGAGAAAATATTCTCTTTCAATAATTTGACAACAACTGTGATAACCCAGGATTTCGAATAATTCGAATTTTACCAATATATTTTTTATTATTAAATATTGATATTGACTATCAATATTGTTCCGAGTATCTATGATACGAGTCTAGAGAAGTGGTCAATTTATGTATTGACTGAGAAATAAGAGTAGAGTTGTGCTTAACAGAGAATTGAAACCCTAACCCTAGTTACGGATAGTGATTCGGTAGAAAATACAATTATAATAATTGTATTGATGAGTACGTGTTTGTACTGTATAGAATTTTTGATCAATGATTGATCGGATAAGGTATAAAATTAGTAAACCCTAACAAGGGATTAGAAACCCTAATCTCATATTGAGAAACCTTAATGCGTAGTTAAGAACCCTAATCGAATGCCGAGAAATCATAATTTTAAATTTGGGAACCCTAAACCCTAATTAGGAAACACTAATCCTAATTAACAAGCCCTAATGTGATCAGTAAACTTTAATATAATTAGGAAACCCTAATTATAATTTAGAAAGCTTAATTTTGTATTTAAAATCCTAATTAGAAAATCCTAGAAATTAAAGTTGTAAAACCTAAGGGTTAAACACTAAGGGTTGGATCAATTTTTTAGAATGCCATTAAAATTACTAGCAAAAAGACCAAAATACCCTTTTTGTATTTCATTATTATATAACTTATAGATTTTAGCAAAACTTTAGTTGTTCACTGATAAGTGATATTTTTACTCACTTATTTTATATTAATCCATGCGAATTGTGCCCACCTCGAATACATTTCATTTTCTTTTAGTTGTATTTCACGTTATTTTGTATTGCATATACTTAAAACTCTTTTTGGTGAAAAAGTCCAGGAATCGGCTTCATTTTGGTGGAATTCGAGGTATCGGTGAGCGGATGCGTGAAGGCCAGTTGAAAGGAGATGATGTGCATGGCATGGAGGTACAATGAGGCATGGAAATCAAGCTAGCATGAGGATTAAAGCAAGTAGCAGCAACAACAAGCAGGAAACCAAACTCAGAATTGCATGACACAGGCCGCGCGGCAGTACGAAGACAGACTCGCGCGCCCACGCGAGTACAGAGCTTTACATGGGAACCTTCTGCAAGTCAAGCGCCCGCGAGGCAAGGGACGCGCGACCGCGAGAGACTTAGCTCGCGCCCGCGAGGCATGAGTGCGCAACCGTACGAGAGGACGTCTAGTTTGGTCTGAACCTACTGCAAGTCTCGCGGCCGCGAGCCAGAAACACTAGGGACGCGCGCGGCCGCGCGCGATGCTGATGCTGTAATTTGTTTTATTTTTATTTCTCAAATCAATGATGCTGTAATTTGGTTGCACATCTAAGTGTTAGATTTGTTTTGCATATCATTGGGTTATCTATCATGGTTGGTTTGTATGTTTGAATGACTGATAATCTTCATGTTAGTATTTGTATGGAATTGGAAATGAACATATGAATATGGATGAAATCATGATAGCATGCGAATATGGGGATTGCATATTTTGTGAAACAGATAGGAATATACTGTTTTGCCGTATGAGCTAGAATAAGGGTTGTGCTTAAAATCAATAGGATTATAATTACGCCTAGAAATATTGTAATTGTGATGGTATTGGTGATTACATAGATTCTAACATCTGTAGATGATATGTGAGTTGGTTATAGTGCATTAGAAAATGGTTATAACTCGCTTTTATACCCTTGGCTATTATCCTGTGATATGTGAACACTTCTTGCATGACATATGGCGATTGAATGACGTGACGCCCCCAAAATAGGTATACATCACCCATTCTGAGTTGTCAATACATGGTACAGAAACAACTACAACTTTATTAATACAACCATAAAACTGTGAGTTTAAATACAAATATTATCTTCTAGACAATATCTATACCCAAATAAATCCTCATCACATTTATTGATACATTATTTTACAAAAATGGTGAGGACTACTAAACAACTCTCTCTAAAACCTTTATTCCATACCCTGACTAGTACTCGCTATATTCTCGCCTCCTGAGAAAAAATGGAACAAAAAGGAAAAGGGTGAGCTCAACTAGCCCAGTAAAGAACATTATGACTAAGATAATATAGAAAAAAAATATCTTTAGTCATCAATAGGGAAAAATCTAATAGAATACAATAGACAACCACTTTTAAATCAATCTTCGCAGCGGAAATAATAATCATTAGAATAGTTAAGTAGAGAATGCAAACTACTATCTTCTATATATGAATTTAAAAGTTCATTGTCGATATTTTATCCCTGTAACATCAATCAATATATATCTGGAATCAAATATTCATCTTTACAGTATAGGCCAAAGATATTCATCAGTTGGTCATGTTCATCTAAACACCTGTTCATCTTTGCACTATGGGCCAAAGATATTAATCAGTCGGTCATGTTCATCTCAACACCTGTTCATCTTTGCACTACGGGCCAAAGATATTTATCAAGAAATCATTTATCTTTGCACTACAGGCCAAAGATATCCAGTTATATCATCATTTAGGACTGAGGATGATGAAAAATATTTTAAAGAAAACGAATCCAGTAAAGCAAAAGAACAAATATTAATGATTCGTACTTTAAATAATTCCCATTAAAAAATAATTCATAAATAACCAGAGTGGGGTAAAATTCAAGAATGATCAAAACATGGATACAATCAAAGCTAGTGTCCAGAATAGATATTTTGGACGAAAAGAAAAAATTTTATTTTTCGGTGAATAGTGTCGTATTCGTGAATAGTGCCGTATACGTGAATAGTAACTTCGATACCAAAAGATAGAAATTTCACAAAAAACATCATCATGCTTCATGAATAGTACTCGTGAATAGTAACGCGTGAATAGTAACTCGTGAATAGTAACTCATGAATAGTAACTCATGAATAGTAACCCGACATGAAAAAGTTCCAAATTTGATAAAATTTCTAACTAATATTTTAGCATAATGATATTGAAGAAATAATATCATTTAAGAAGAAAATAAAATCCCTTACCTCGTAAAGACAATACTTCTAGTTGAAACACCGGATATAAGCTATGACTTGAACTTACACCGTATAGCAACACTCAAAGTATTAAAATACTCACAAGAATACGCTCAATATATCGAGAGAGAAAGAGAGAGAAAACTTCAGTTTCTGGTGTGATTTTCAATTCTAACCTAAACACCCTATTTATAGAAAATTGCTTAGAACACCGAAGCAGAAAATTGAATATAATAATAATATTTTCAAAACTTATTCATACGCACACCTTTGAATCTGATTTCAGCCACCAAAATAGTCCATCATAATGACAAAAACGTTTTTCTAAACAAAAATATTTAAAACTTCCAAAATTTACTTATTTCAGAACTTCGGAACTTCAATAATTCATAATAAATAGCCGTTTTATCAGAAAATTCAAATCTCGCGACTTTTTATAGGAAATTCAATTCTCTACAACTTTACAGAAGAAAGTTTTTCCAAATTCCAAACATAAATTGACCGAAATCGATAAACGGACGATTTTACAGGCTATAATCAAATTTCAGTCAAGACATGGGGTCCACTGACACACAAAATATGTGTTAAACAACTTTTACAACAAAAATACTCTTCCTCCTCATATACTCATATATCCTACATTCGTTGTAAAAAATATCATCATTATTATATTATAATAATATAATAAAATATTATTTTATCAGAAAAGATAAAATATTAATTTTCAACAATTGTCACTTTAAAAAATTTCTCCATCTATATCCACATAAAATCAATATTTCCCTCATCATATAAATCAATAATTAATTATTCACAAATAATATTATAGAATTACAGTACTGGCAACCAGGCCGTTCCCTGGAAAGAGGGGGCTTTCCAATAAAGATTTCTCCTTACTGGCGCGCAATTAGGTGACCAAACCTCTCCTTAGATAGAACTTTCCAGACATTGCCAATAATGTTTTCTAATAATATTATTCAGATAATATGAATTATTGCTCCGATAATGAAAAATACTGTGTAGTGACAATTATTGAAATAACAGTAATATAAAAAAATTAACGCAGCAATTATTGAATCAATAAAATAAAATACTGAACAGTAATTACTGTAACAATTATTGAGTAGTGCCTTCTTACGTAACAATCAATAATTGGTGAAATACCGTGTGCTACTGTGCAACAACGCGTATTACTGTATTTTAACCACTGGGTATTTCAACAGTATTAACGGTAACAACTACGTCGTTATTTATAAACAACTTATAGTTATCGTTTTCTTCATCCAATCACTTTCTATTATGGGGCCCACAAAAGACTGCGTCGTCGTACGAATATTCCCCGACAGCAAGAATATTCCACGACCAAACGAATATTCCCCGAGAACAATGAATATTTTATAACCACTTGCTTATTTAAAATATTTGCGCATTTTACCCATAACTAATCACATTAATCAAATTAGCCCTTACTATTTCAAAATAATAAATGGAGGAAATTAAATTTCATTTATAAAAAGTTGGGGTCTTATAAATGAAATATTGAATGAAGTTAGGATCCCATTGTTTCCACATTATATTTAGTCCATTTATACTCTTATTTTTAGTTGGTAATCATAATTAGTTTAAATCAACAATTAAGTCCATAGTCTTAGCATATAAATATAGTGAGTAAATTAATGCATAGTAGTCTAAAGTTAATACTTTCTCTGTGAGATCGATACTTTACTTACTCTGTATTACTTGTTGACCCGTGTATACCTGCATGAGTTAGAGTTCTTTTATAAGAACTATAAAAGAGGCAACAAGTTATTGGCGCCGTTGCCGGGGAAAGACGTTAATTTAGATAATTATCATTAGTTTAAAGCTGTATTGTATGACTTAGACAATTCCGTTCATTTCTCATTTCTATTTTTATTTTGTTTTTGGTTACAGGTACTTGTAAAGTTTTATGCACACATCATCTTCCAATTCAGAGTTAACACCAGCACAAGTTAATATAAACGAAAAAGGTTGGAAAGCGAGTGTGTGGGTAAATCTGCAAGAGCAGTTAGAAAGCATTACAGTCAATATGGTAGAAGAACAAAGGATTGATCCAAGAGAAGAGCATCGGGCTCTAAGGGAATATTCCATGCCGAACATAAATGAATTACAGTCTAGCATAGTCAAACTGGCGATAGCAGCAAACACCTTTGAAATAAAAAAGAGCACTATTCAGATGGTGCAAAATTCAGTACAGTTTGGGGGTGCTGCTACAGATGATCCGAATGAGCACCTATTAAGCTTCATCGAGATTTGTGACACATTCAGATATAATGGTATGACGGAAGATTCCATCAGACTATGGTTATTCCCATTTTCATTGAGGGATAAAGCAAGGAGTTGGTTACATTCTTTGCCTACTGGATCGATTACTACATGAGAGGATCTAGCACAAAAATTTTTAGCCAAGTTTTTCCCAATGGCTAAAACTGCAAAGATGAGGACAACCATATCTCAGTTTGAGCAACAACAGGGTGAATCCTTATATGAAGCATGGGAAAGGTATAAGGAGATGCTTAGGAAGTATCCACATCATGGTTTACCAGACTTGCTGGTAATTAATTCATTTTACAGTAGTTTGGGATGGCAGTCCAGACCGATTGTAGATGCAGCCGCAGGAGGGGCATTATGGGCAAAAAGCTATAATGAGGCCTATACGCTTATCGAGACAATGGCCGCGAATGACTATCAGAATCTTACAACTCGGATGTCTCAACCCAAAGTTGCAGGTATGTTGGAGATGGATGCGATTAAACAACTATCGGCACAAATGGCAGCCATGGCTGAGAAAATAAAGACGTTGGCAGAGAGTAAAGTGAATACGGTTGCTTTTGTTTGTGAGATTTGTGCGTGGTCACACTCCACAGACCAATGTGTTATCAGCTCAGAAGCAGTTCAGTATGTAAACTCCTATAGAAAGGACCAAGGCCAATTCCAGAACACATACCACCCCAACAACCGCAATCTTCCAAACTTCAGCTGGTCTAATAACCAAGGACAACAACAAAATCAGTTCCAGCCGAATCAACAGTTTCAACAGCAGTCAGCACAGCCACAGTTTATATCGAAACCACTATTTCCACCGGGATTTACTCAACAGCAACAACACCACACTCCAGTTGCATCACATCCAGAGAAGAAATCAGAAGTGGAGGAGATGATGTTGAAATACATGGCAAACACCGAGGTCATGATCAAAAGCCAAGCAGTGGCTATCAAGAATTTAGAGACGCAAATGGGGCAAATGGCGACCATGCTTACTAATAGGCCCCAAGGTGTTCTGCCAAGTAACACAGAGGCAAATCCTAGAAGAGACGAGAAGGAGCAGTGTCAAGTAATAACATTGCGATCTGGGAAAGACTTGACAGTACCTGCAAGTCGCGCACCCGCGCATGATACCACTAAAAAGGCCATGCGGCCGCTCGATGCAGAGAAAGAAACTGAGGAGGATAAAAATCTGGAAAATTATGAGGTTCAACAAAACGAAACGAATAAAGTAGGTTCAAAGAGAAGGTCCAAAGTCCACTACAACCACTGTATCCTCGAATACCATATCCGTAAAGGTTAGCAAAGCAAAAAGATGAGAAACAGTTCAATAAGTTTTTAGAGATCTTTAAAAAGTTGTAAATCAATATACCTTTTGCCGAAGCATTGGAACAAATGCCAAGCTACGTAAAGTTTATAAAAGGTATACTGTCAAGAAAGAGGAAATTAGATGAGTTTGAAACAGTAGCTTTGACAGAAGAATGCAGTGCAATGCTTTAACGTAAGTTACCTCCAAAGATGAAAGATTCGGGTAGCTTCACAATTCCGTGTACTATTGGGAAGATGGAGTTTAACAAATGTTTATGTGATTTGGGAGCAAATATAAATTTGATGCCCTGTCAATATTAAACCAGTTGGGATTACCGGCCCCACAACCAACAAACATATCATTACAGTTAGCAGACCGGTCCGTCGTATATCCACGTGGAATTGTTTAAGATGTATTGGTTAAAGTGGATAAGTTCATCTTTCCGGCCGATTTTATCATTTTAGATTTCGACGAGGACAAGAATATACCGATCATACTAGGAAGACCATTCTTGGCCACGGGCAGGACTTCTATAGATGTTTAGAAAGGGGAATTAACTATGCGTGTACAAGATCAGGAGGTTACATTCCACGTCTTCAACGCAATAAAGCTCCCAGCTGATGAAGAAGAGTGTTTTCTAGTTGATCTGGTAGATGGAAACCACAAGGATTAGATACACAACCCGAGAATCGATGATTCTCAGAGATATGTAATGGATGAAAATGCAGAGTTGAAGGTGGAGCCATTGATGAAAGCCGAAGTGATTAAATTTTAGGGTGCCAAGGACAGCAAGGAAGGCACCACACTTATTGATACGACGTGAGAAATTCGAGACAGTTAAGTTAATTGACTATAACTTAGCGCTGGATGGGAGGCAACCCATCAATTCTTTACCCAAGAATTCAATTATTGTCGTTATTTCCTTTTGTTTATTTTTGTTAGTATTTCAAATTCAGTGATAACGAGTTATGGGATGAGCGAGTGTAATATTAGTTAGTATACACATGATATTAATGTCGCATAACACCACCACTATTATATGTCTTATTTATGTGAATTAATATCTGTGTAGGTACAATGATTAAAGCGCATCACCGATTAAAGAGTAAATCAAAGCAGATTGGCTGTATTTGGAGTCTCGCGGCCGTGCGTCCCAAACAGTATCAACTCGCGCGCTCGCGAGTTCAGTCCCTTAATCCACGAGCCTTTCTGCAAGTCTCGCGCCCGCGCGCCTAAGGAAGCTTATCATAGCGCGGCCGCGCACGACGTCGGGTCCAGCTGGATAAAAACAGTTAAAAATAGAAATTGGAATCAGTTGGACTTTTATGTGCGATACTAACAGAAGAAGAAATCTCTCACTCTCCCCAACTCATGTCATTATCTCTCTATCAATTACAGGTTGAGGCGTATTTCTCTCCCGCAAATATCCACGATTTCCTCCACGAGTCCATGCTCATCCCCATCTCCTTCATGATATAAAGCTAGGGCTCTCTTTTGGGATAGCACAAGCAAGAGTGAATTTCATCAGTTTGCAAATACATTCGTTCCTTCAGTATATTCATTTGCGATCTCTATCTCCAATGGGTCCAAAGAGAATAAGGGCAGCTTCATCCTCTTCATCTTCCTCCGATGATCATGAAGAGGATATTGTCGATCATAGCAAGTTTCTGTGTTTGGAGGCCCAGCAGGAGTACTATCGCATTGTCGCGAAGACATTCATCAAGGAAAGAGGATTTAGACCAGAAGATCAGGATGGGGAACTATGTGCCATGATTCGCGAATGAGGTTGGGCTGGACTGACTGCTGCACCCACGCCGATTCCTATGAGCATAGTTTGAGAGTTCTATGCTAATGCCAAGGCCACCATGAACGATACCTCTGTGGTTCGTTGTACATAGATAAATTACAAATCCTCCGCCATTAGAAACGCGCTGAGGCTCCCCGTTAGAACACCAGCAGGGGCGGCCAATTGGATCACGGGAGCTCATCAGAAAACAGACTTGGAGCAGGTCATCGTAGAATTATGCATACCCGGATCCCGTTGGACTTACATAGTCGGTACGACTCAACCTCATATTTTTCCAGCAGCCACACTGAATCGGTACGCCAAGGCATGGAAACTGTTCATTTGCGCTAAATTATTGCCCTCATCGTATCAACATAAAATCACAGCAGAAAGAGCCATAATTCTGTGGGGCATCATCACTGGCGAATATATTGACATCGGGTATTTGATCCATCAAAACATTGTCAAGTATCTGAAGGGAATTACCACTGACAGCATCCCACACGCTTCAGTGATAGCCATGTTATGTGCACAGCAAGGGGTTAATTAGGGCAATGAGCAAATGCAGTATCCAAGCCAATATATCACGCACTCCACAATTACCAAATTTGAGGACTGGGCAGGTGGCGAGCCACATCTGCGCGGATGCAGATTCATTCTCCGACCCACTATTTTCGTGCCAACCCAGCCAACCCCACAGCCCGATGAAGCAGGTCCATCTACCCGTGAACAGCCTGTCTCTAGAGATCGACACCTCCGAAGGTTGGAGCTTAAAGTCGACGCATTGTATGACAATCTTGGAACTTTTGCTACGGGACTCACCAGGGCTTTGGCCGAAGCATTTGCACAGCAAGGAACCATACTTAAATGGCCCCAGTTCGGAACTGCCGTGCCATATCCACCACCAGATTCACCACCCGAGGAGGGTGGTCATGCCGATAATTAGGGGAGTTTTTCTCGTACCCTTTACCTTCATTCAATGCGGACATTGACCATTTTAAGTTTGGGGGTATTGATGTACTTGCATAGTAGTTTAGTTGCATTTTATTTTAGCATGTTTAGTTTAATTTTGCATGAATATGTGTTTGTTAAATTTTAGCATAAAATTTTTATTATTTTTATTCATTGATAATATGTTTAGTTTAATGTCTCACATAAATTCTTGCGTATAAATAGAAATTTTTGCCTAAGCCAATGATGATAGTGAATTGTGAATGATTTCGGAATATGTTGCATAACACAACTTGGATATAATGTTTTACACAATGCGATTCATGTTGTTGTTTATATGTTTTCGGTTTGCACAATTGTGTTCACATTCACTTGTAAGTCTAAGATATGTGTCTTGCATTGATCAATAGAACATGTAGTTTTAAAAAGAGAAACATAAGGAAAATGTTGTAGACTGTAAGTCATTGAAGTGCAAATTTTGGGGAAACATGGGCATGCTGTGTATAAAAAAAAAAAAAACAAACAAAAGAATAGCAATAACGTGACTAGTCTTAATTTGGGGTCCTAGCTACTTGAGTAAGTATGCCCGAGGGGATTGTCTCTACACCTAGCGCCCTAAGGTCTTTCATGGTCTGGGATTCGTTGGTTGAAAGCTCGCTAAGGGGTAGCAGTGTGCCTATTGGATTAAAACATTGCACAGTCATGTAAAAAAATATAATAGCAATAAATACCGCGGGAAAGTACGAAATCGCCCTCGTGAGTAGTAATAAAACAATAAACCCATTGTTGAGCCCTAGTTTGCGGTGATATGTTTAAACAGTCTATGTTGCTTGAATATACATGAATCTTGATTTAGACTATAATTTTCTATTTAGAGCAGTGTAGGATATATAATCTTTGCTTGAATCAAGTTTCTGTGAACAACACACACACACACATATCATCTCTATGGCAGTCATGAATTATCTGAGTATATGATGTTATGTCTATGGTTTGGTTTGAAACTATGTTCTGGAATCTGGATACTTCACTGAGGTAATTTGGGCTGAAATTCTGTTATGGCTAAGATTATGTCAGACTAGTTTGCATCATAGAGTAGTTGCATAGTTTAGTAGTTGCATTTTCAGTGTTCATTTATATGCATTGCTTGAAGGCAAGCAACCGACATTCAGCTCTCATAATCCTCTCTAAATCAAACACCCACAGTCTTCAAACTATTCAAATGGAGAACTGGCAAGTTATCACCGACATTCAGCTCGGAACCAAATCGTTTGAGAAATCTGAGAAGAAGTTCAGGGACATACTTGAACTCGTGAAGAAAGCTGGGTTTTCAGAATGGCTTAAGGTAAGTACTCGTGTGTACATTGACATAGTTAAAGAATTCTACTCAAACGTCTCCATAAACTCTGGAACTCTGTCTACCAAAGTTAAAGGTCAGACTCTGAAGTTGAAATCCTCTGACCTCAATCAATGCCTAGGTTTTCCTAACTAAGGGCTGAAGAACCTTGAAGATGTCAACACTGAACAAGCAAAGGAGTTGATGGGGTACCAAAGAAACCCTAGTTTCAAAGACATGAAGAAGAAGAAGTTTCTTGAAGAATATGAGTTCCTTGCTGAAATTGTTAGAAAATGCATACTGTGCAAAAACACTGCACATGATACAGTGATTGACCAACAGTTGAAGATAATGTCAGCAATAGTTCTGAAGAAACAAATTAACTTTGGAGCTATCTTGTTAGATCAAATCTCTAAGTGGGTAGAGAAGGTTGAGAAGAAGAAATCCACTGAAAAGCCCCTGACCAAGGTGTTTCATGGAAGGCTATTGAGTATCATACTGAAGAAGAAGCTAAAAGGGAAAATCAAGGATGATGAGGGGGAAGCCTTGAATGTGTACAAAGTGATGTCTCCACAGTTATTTGAGAACTGGAAGAAGAACCCTAAGGAGAACAAAAGGCTGACAGGTGGGAACAGCAGTAGATCCTCTGCAAAGAAGAGGAAAATAATAGAGGCAAAGAGCTCTGAGTCTGATGACTCTGTAGCAGCAAAAATCACACCAGCCAGGAAGAAAGCTGGTGAGGTGAAGAACGCCCAGGCCCCACCAATGAGAGTCTCATCTCTGAACAAAGACAAAGAAGAAAAGGTCATAACTGCTAAAACTACAAAGAGAAGAAGCAGCAGGTTTCTTCAAGGGCCAGTCAGCAAGAAAGCTAAGATGGAAGAAAAACTAACCTTAGCTTCCCATACCAGTATATCTGCTGAAGAAAGGGACAAAGAGTTAGCAGAAGAGGAAGAAATAGCAGTCAAAGTCCAGTCCCCACAGTCAACATCCAGCAATGAGAATGAAGCTGATGTGATGGAAGAAAGTGCAGAAACTGCTGACAAAGAAGAATGTTCAAGCCCCATGACCAATCCTCAAAGCAGTCACTCTGATGAGGAAAAAGAAATTTAAGATGGAAAAAATGCGTCCCCAAAAGCTACTTCCCCTGCCAGTGCTGAACTCCAAAGAAGTATGTATGTTGAGCAAGAGGAGTCGTGTCTCTAATAGTTGAACCTCCACGAAGAAGGAAAAGCTACAGGCTGTAAGCCCAGTTTGCCTCCAAAAGGAACAGTGGCCAATCAAATGCCATCATTGAATTAAGTGATGATTAGTCTGTATCCCCAATAGAAAGTGCTGAAGATGAAACCAGCAGTGAAGAAGAAGAATCTGAGGAAATACTTGCTGAAGAAGGTTCTGATAATGAAATGCAGTAAGAAGGACTCCCTGCTGAAGCTGATCTAAATGGTTCTAGCTCTGAGAAGGAAGAAGTAGGAAATGATTCCAACTCTGAAGATCAGGAATCAGAAGATTCAGAACCCTACCCTGTCCTCTCACCTGCTAGATTTACCAAGAAAATTGTGGTAGAAGTTCCCAATGAACCATCATAGACTCCTCCTGACAGATGGGTAAACTATGGAGGTGAACAGCTCAGAGTAATAAGAATGACTTCCTTTGACTTAGTCAAGAACTGGAACAATATGGAACTAGACTGCTCAACCATTCTCTACAACCATGATGATTTGCTGAGGAGATGGTTCTTCCAGTGGAAGCCATGTGTAAGACCCCAACTTATTATTAATGAAATTTAATTTTCTCTATTTATTATTTTGAAATAGTAAGGGTTGATTTGATTAATGTGGATAGTTATGAGTAAAATACGCAAATATTTCAAAATAAGCAAGTGGTTATAAAATATTCATTGTTGTCGGGAAATATTCGTTTGGTCGTAGAATATTCGTACTGTCGGGGAATATTCGTACGACGGCGCAACCATGTGTGGGCCCCATAACGGAAAGAGATTGGATGAAGAAAACGACAAATATAAGTTGGAATTCGGAAAAACTTTCTTCTGCAAAGTTGTAGAGAATTGAATTTCCTATAAAAAGTTACGAGATTCGAATTTTCTGATAAAAGGGCTATTTATTATGAATTATTGAAGTTCCGAAGCTCCGAAATAATTGATTTTTGGAATTTTTAATTATTTTTATTATGAAAAATGTTTTTGTCATTAAAAGTGGGTCTTGCATGTGATGAAATTGCTGAATTTCAGATCCTTAAAAGTGGGATTACTAATTGTAATATTAATATTAATATTTTATTAAATTTTCTGCTTTGGTGTTCTAAGCATTTTCCTATAAATAGGGTGCTTAGGTTAGAATTGAAAATCACACCAGAAACTGAAGTTTTCTCTCTCTATATTATCAAGCGTATTCTTGTGAGTATTTTGAGTATATTTTGAGTTTTGCTATACGGTGCAAGTTCAAGTCATAGCCTATATCCGGTGTTTCAGTTAGAAGTACTGATCTTTCGAGGTAAGGGATATTATTATTTTAAAAATGATATTATTTCTTCTAATATCATTATGCCGAAGTATTGATCTGAACTTTTAATCAAAATTGGAACTTTTTGTGTCGGAGTTACTATTCATGTATACGTCACTATTCACGTATACGACACTATTCACGAATACGGCACTATTCATCGAAAAATGAAAATTTTCCCTTTTCTTCTAAAATATCTATTGTGAATACCAGCTCTGATTGTATCCATATTTTGATCATTCTTGAATTTTACACCACTATGATTATTTTTGAGGTATTTTTGGACATGGATAAAACAAAGTACGAATCCTTAATCCTTAATCCTTGTCATTTTGTTTCACTAGATTCGTTTCTTTAAAAATATTTTTCATAATCCTTAGTCTTAAATGATGATATTATTGAATATCTTTGGCCTATAGTGTAAAGATGAATGATTTCTGATGAATATCTTTGGCCCGTAATGCAAAGATGAACAAGTGTTTAGATGAACATGACCAACTGATGAATATCTTTGGCCTGCAGTGCAAAGATGAATATTTGATTCCAAATATATATTGATTGATGTTACAGTGATAAAAGATAGACGATGAACTTTAAATTCATATATAGAAGATAGTAGTTTGCATTCTCTACTTAACTCTTCTAATGAATTATTATTTCTGCTGCGAATATTGATTTAAAACTTGTTGTCTATTGTATTCTATTAGATTTTTCCCTGTTGAAGACTAACGATAATTTGTTGTATATTATCTTAGTCATAATATTCTTTACTGGGCTAGTTGAGCTCACCCTTTTCCTTTTTGTTCCATTTTTCTTCTTAGGAGGTGAGAATATAGCGAGTACGAGTGGGGTATGGAATGAAGGTTCTAGAGAGAGTTGTTTAGTAGTCCTCACCATTTTTGTAAAATAATGTATCAATAAATGCGATGAGGATCTATTTGAGTATAGATATTGTCTAGAAGATAATATTTGTATTCAAACTCACAGTTTTACTGTTGTAATAATAAAGTTGTAGTTGTTTCTGTACCATGTATTGACAACTCAGAATGGGTGATGTATACCTATTTTGGGGGCGTCACAGTTGGTATCAGAGTTTAAGGATATGATCTCTGGCGGAGATCGGGGAATAGAACTGGAGGGGAGAGACGAGTGAATCCTTCGCTAGTGTGTCCTACCTAAGCTTATTTTTTTGTTGGTCAGTATATAGGGATATTATGTTATATATTTATTTCCTTAATTAACCCTTGTTTTATGACAGTATTTTAGAATGTCGACTGAGAATATTAACAGTAGAAATGAAACCGTGGAGACGCCTGTACTCACCAACGAGGAGAACGTGCAACAGGCTGACAATGTTCCTCCTGTGAACAACACCATTGAGCAGATGATGAACGAGGGGATGTTTAGAAGCTTTTTGCAGTTCATGCAAAATCAGACGAGGGAGACTCGTGTTCAAAATACAGGAGGAAATGATAGCAATTCACGAGTTGTCACAGCCAAATAGTTCAAAGAGTTGGGACCACCAGAATTTAAGGGAAAGCCAGATCCGATCATGGCGGAAACATGGGTCAAGCAAATTACCAAGATATTCGATGTCTTGGGATACACAGAGGAACAGAAGGTTCAATTCGCCACCTTTATGTTCCGTGGCGAGGCAGACTACTGGTGGGAGTCTATGAAGCGTACCCATCCAGCCGAACTCAGCATGTCTTGGGAGACGTTTCAGAAACTATTCAATGACAAATACTTTCCTGAAAGTGTTCATCATATGAAGGAAGTGGAGTTCATCAGATTAGAACAAAAAAACATGACAGTGTCTCAGTACGAGGCAAAGTTTGCAGAGTTATCCAGGTTTGCACCTCATTTGGTGGAGAATGAGGAACGTATGACGCGGATGTTTCTTAGAGGTTTGAAACCCGACATACGACAATATCTCATTTCTCATAAATTTTCTCTCTATTCAGATGTTGTAAACAGGGCTCAATTATTAGAGCGAGATAACGAGTACAGTCAATCGAGGGACCACAATCAGGATCATACCGGAGATAGCAGTCAATAAAACAACGATAACCAGCGGAGAAAGAAAAAGTCGGACAAAAATGGTAATCACTCTGGTGGTAATCATGGCCATGAAAATAGAAGAAGCGAGTCAGGAGGAGATTTTAAAAAGAGGAGATTCAACAACGATAATGTGAAGACGACAACACCAGCAGCAACTGGTTCTAAGGGAGGAAAATGACCTCCGGTCATATGTTATAAATGCGAGAAAGAGGGACATATCAGTCCAAACTGCCCACAACAGTTCAAGGTATGCTATAATTGTGGAAAGGAAGGACATATCGCTCGAGATTGTACGCTAGCAAAACCTAGTTCAACGGGGACGGTGACTCAAAAGACTGTCCTGGAAAAGTCAAAGTCAACGATTCCTGGAAGAACGCTTGTTGTGACTGGTCAAAATGCGAGAAACCCAAACGAGGTGATCACGGGTAAGCTATTTATAAATTCTTGTCAAGTTTATACCTTACTTGATACAAGTGCTACCCATTCATTTATCTCTCCTGCTTGTGCTCAACGTTTAAACTTGATTCCGGAGAAATTAGACTTTGACCTATCTGTGGAAACTCCGTTAGGAGAAACTTTCATCACATCCACTGTTTATAAATCTTGTCTAATCCAAGTTGGCACCATTACATTACATGTTGACCTTATCTCTTT
This sequence comes from Panax japonicus, assembly GCA_020205505.1. NCBI lineage: Eukaryota > Viridiplantae > Streptophyta > Magnoliopsida > Apiales > Araliaceae > Panax > Panax japonicus. The sequence continues at coordinate 6,712,201 of CM035097.1, forward strand.
AAAGATACTTGCTTTTGATGTGATTTTAGGGATTGATTGGTTAACTACTCATCATGCCAAAATTGATTATTTTTGTGACGCCCCCAAAATAGGTATACATCACCCATTCTGAGTTGTCAATACATGGTAAAGAAATAACTACAACTTTATTATTACAACAATAAAACTGTGAGTTTGAATACAAACATTATCTTCTAGACAATATCTATACTCAAATATGTCCTCATCATATTTATTGATACATTATTTTACAAAAATGGCGAGGACTACTAAACAACTTTCTCTAGAACCTTCATTCCATACCCCGACTCGTACTCGCTATATTCTCACCTCCTGAGAAGAAAAATGGAACGAAAAGGAAAAGGGTGAGCTCAACTAGCCCATTAAAGAATATTATGACTAAGATAATATATAACAAATTATCGTTAGTCTTCAACAGGGAAAAATATAATAGAATACAATAGACAACAAGTTTTAAATCAATATTCGCAGCGGAATTAATAATTCATTAGAAGAGTTAAGTAGAGAATGCAAAGTACTGTCTTCTATGTATAAATTTAAAAGTTCATCGTCTATCTTTTATCACTGTAACATCAATCAATATATATCTGGAATCAAATATTCATCTTTGCACTACAGGCCAAAAAATATTCATCAGTTGGTCATGTTCATCTAAACACCTGTTCATCTTTGTACTACGGGCCAAAGATATTCATCAGAAATCATTCATCTTTGCACTACATGCCAAAGATATTCAGTAATTTCATCATTTAGGACTGAGGATGATGAAAAATATTTTTAAAGAAACGAATCCAGTGAAACAAAATGACAAGGATTAAAAATTAAGGATTCGTACTTTGTTTTATCCATGTCCAAAAATACCTCAAAAATAATCATAGTGGTGTAAAATTCAAGAATGATAAAAACATGGATACAATCAAAGCTAGTATCCACAATAGATATATTAGACGAAAAGGAAAATTTTCATTTTTTGATGCATAGTGCCGTATTCGTGAATAGTGTCGTATATGTGAATAGTGCCGTATACGTGAATAGTAACTCCGACACAAAAAGTTCTAAATTTGATTAAAAGTTCAGATCAATACTTCGGTATAATGAAATTAGAAGAAATAATATCATTTTTTTAAAAAAAATAATATCCATTACCTCGGAAGATCAGTACTTCTAGCTGAAACACCAGATATAGGCTATGACTTAAACTTACACCGTATAGCAATACTCAAATTATACTCAAAATACTCACAAGAATACGCTCAATAATATAGAGAGAGAAAACTTAGTTTCTGGTGTGATTTTAAATTCTAACATAAGCACCTATTTATAGGAAATTGCTTAGAACACCAAAGCAGAAAATTTAATATAATATTATATATATTACAAATTCTCTACGCACATCTTGACAACTGATTTCAGCTTATCTTGCACATGCTAGGGCTGCCCACAAAACAAAAAAAATGTTTTTCCTATTTTTAATATTTTAAACTTCCAAAAATCAATTATTTCAGAGCTTCGGAACTTCAATAATTCATAATAAATAGACCTTTTATCAGAAAATTCGAATCTCGCGTCTTTTTATAGGAAATTCAATTCTCTACAACTTTACAGAAGAAAGTTTTTCCAAATTCCAAATAGAAATTGACCGAAATCGACAAATGGGCGATTTTACAGGCTATAATCAAATTTCGGTCAATGATTATGTCCAACAATACACAAAATATGTGTTAAACATTTAATACCACAAAAATACTCTTCCTCCTCATATACTCATATATCCCACATTCATTATAAAAATATCACTGTTAATATATTATTAAAATAATATATTTAAATGAATTATTTTATTAGAAAAAGATAAAATATTAATTTTCAACAATTGTCACATTAAAAATTTCTCCATCTATATTCATATAAAATCAATATTTTCCTCATCATATAAATCAATAATTAATTATTCACAAATAATATTACATAATCACAGTACTGGCAACCAGGCCGTTCCCAGGAAAGAGAGGGCTTTCCAATAAGAATTTCTCCTTACTGCCGCGCAATTAGGTGACCAAACCTCTCCTTAGACAGAACTTTTTAGACATTGCCAATAATGTTTTCTAATAATATTATTCAGATAATATGAATTATTGCTTCGATAATAAAAAATACTGTGTAATGACAATTATTGAAACAACAGTAATATAAAATATCAACACAGCAATTATTGAATCAATAAAATAAAATACTGAACAATAATCACTGTAACAATTATTGAGTAGTGCCTTCTTACGTAAGAATCAATAATTGGTGCAATACCGTGTGCTACTGTGTTTTAACCACCGAGTATTTTAACAGTTTTAACGGTAACAACTACACCGTTATTTTTAAATAACTTATATTTGTCGTTTTCTTCGTCCAATCGCTTTCCATTATAGGGCCCACACATGGATGCGCCTTCGTACGAATATTCCCCGACAGTACGAATATTCCACGACTAAACGAATATTCCCCGACAACAATGAATATTTTATAACCACGTGCTTATTTTGAAATATTTGCGTATTTTAGCCATAACTATCCATATTAATCAAATCAACCCTTACTATTTCAAAATAATAAATAGAGAAAATTAAATTTCATTTATTAATAATTTGGGGTCTTACAGTTTTCGTAAGGTTGTTAGTTTTCATATTCCTAATCAACTTGTTTTTCGAATTTAGGAAACTAAACCATTAAAATCAATCACTGTCATATCTAATCATAAAGCTATTCATTTATTGAAAAACGGATGCCAATCTTTCTTAGCCTATGTTATGGATTTGAATAAAGACACATCAAATTTGAATAATATTCCTGTTGTTATTGACTTTCTTGACTTATTTCCTGAGGAACTTCCCGGTCTACCCCCAGAACGTGAAGTTGAATTCTTTATTGATCTTGAACCTGGTATAAAGCCCATTTCTAAAACCCCACATCGAATGGCTCCTATTGAACTTCAGGAGTTAAAGGTCCAACTACAGGAATTGTTGGACATCGGTTTCATTCGTCCTAGTACATCTCCTTGGGGTGCTCCTGTTTTATTCGTAAAGAAGAAAGATGGGAGTATGCGACTTTGTATTGACTATCGGGAATTGAACCATGTCACCATCAAGAATAGGTATCCTCTACCTCGTATTGATGACCTGTTTGACCAGTTGCAAGGAGCACAATTCTTTTCAATGATCGATCTTCGTTCTGGATATCATCAACTGAAGATTAGAACTGAGGATATTCCGAAGACTTCCTTTAGAACTCGGTATGGGATTTATGAATTCTTAGTCATGTCTTTCGGATTGAATAATGCTCCTGCGACTTTCATGGATATGATGAACCGAGTATTCAAGGAATATTTGGATCAGTTCGTTGTTGTTTTTATTGATGACATCCTCATATATTCTAAAAGTCGTGAAGATCATGAGCACCATTTAAAGTTGGTACTCCAAAGGCTTCGTGAAAACAAACTATATGCCAAATTGAAGAAATGCGAGTTCTGGTTTGAAGAAGTAGCATTCCTTGGGCACGTGGTGTCGAAACATGGAGTATCTGTTGATCCGGCCAAAATTAAAGCAATACAAAGTTGGGAGCAACCGAAGTCGGTGACTGAAGTACGTAGCTTTTTGGGCTTAGCTGTTTATTATCGGAGATTCGTGGAAGGGTTTTCTCTAAAGGACAGACAATCAGAGAGGACTATGCAAACTCTTGAAGATTTATTAAGACTCTTTGTCCTAGACTTCAAGGGCAGTTGGGATAAGTATTTACCATTGGTAGAATTCTCCTACAACAACAGTTATCAGGCAAGTATAGGTGTGGCTCCATTTGAAATATTATATGGACGAAAGTGTCGCTCTCCAATATATTGGGATGAGGTGGGTGAAGCAACATTGTTGGGACCTGAGTTAGTACGTATGACTACCGAAAAGATCCAAATGATTTGATAACGTATACAAACGGCACAAGATTGACAAAAGAGTTATGCGGATCTTCATTTAAAAGACGTGGAATTTAGTATAGGGGATCATGTATTGTTGCGAGTTGCTCCATGGAAGGGAGTTACAAGATTTGGGAAGAGAGGAAAGCTCAATCCACGATTTATTGGTCCATTTCAAATTCTTGACTGAGTAGGAAATGTAGCCTATAGACTCGCGTTACCTCCGAGTATGTCTCGTATTCATAATATGTTTCACACATCTGTACTTCGTAAATATGTGAAAGACCCGAACCACGTTATTGAGTTAGAACCAGATGAGATAGCTGAAGACTTAACGTACGAAGAGGTACCTGTCAAGATCTTGGATAGGAAGGAGCATGTCCTACACACAAAGGTCATACCACAAGTAAAAGTTTTGTGGAGGAATCATGCTATAGAGGAAATGACCTGGGAGTTGGAAATGGAAATGAAAGTGAGGTATCCTCATATTTTCGAAACACCAGGTACGTACGTCAATTTTGAGGACGAAATTTCATAAGGAGGGGAGGTTGTAAGACCCCAACTTATTATTAATGAAATTTAATTTTCTCTATTTATTATTTTGAAATAGTAAGGGTTGATTTGATTAATGTTGGACATCAGTTTCATTCGTCCTAGTACATCTCCTTGGGGGCTCCTGTTTTATTCGTAAAGAAGAAAGACGAGAGTATGCGACTTTGTATTGACTATCGGGAATTGAACCATGTCACCATCAAGAATAGGTATCCTCTACCTCGTATTGATGACCTGTTTGACCAGTTGTAAGGAGCACAATTCTTTTCAAAGATCGATCTTCCTTCTGGATATCATCAACTGAAGATTAGAACTGAGAATATTCCAAAGACTGCCTTTAGAACTGAGGATATCATTTATCTTTGCAGTATAGGCCAAAGATATTCAATAATGTCATCATTAAGGGCTGAGGATGATGAAAAATATTTTTAAGAACAAATCCAGTGAGATAGAAGGACAAATATTAGGGATTCGTATAACAGTATTATCCAAGATCAATAATACTCCATAATAACCAATTTTGGAGCAGAATTCAAAAATAACGATCAAAACATGGATACAATCAAAGATAATAGCCAAAATAGACATCTTGGACAAAAAGGAAAATTTTGATTTTTCGGTTAATAGTGTCGTATTCGTGAATAGTGCCGTATACGTGAATATTGCCGTATACGTGAATAGTAACCCCGACACAACAAGTTCCAAATTTGATAAAAAGTTGAACCAATATTTTGGCATAATGATATTGAAGAAAATAATATCATTTGCGAAAGAAATAACATCCCCTTACCTCAAAATAATCGTACTTCTGACTGAATTTCGGTATAGTGCAGACAGAAACTCGCACCGTATAGCAACACTCAAAGTATAATCACAAGAATACGCTCGATAATATAGAGAGAGAAAGAGAGAAAACTTGTTTCTGGTGTGATTTTCAATTCTAACTTAACCCTCTATTTATAGGAAAATGCAAGAACGTCAAAGGAGACTAAAATAATAAAATATTAATATTTTAATTCAAACTTCCTACGCATGCTTTGTTAGGCCAAGACCAACCACCACCTTGGAAAATTTCTAGCAGCCCACATGTGTAATCACACCAACCAACGTGGGTCCCACCCATAAATTTAATAAAAATCATTTTATTTTCTGAAACTTCAACAATTCATAGAAAATAGACAGTTTATCAGAAAAATACAAATTTTATGTCCATTCTGCCTGAAATCGAATTCTCTACAACTTTATAATTTTGAGTTTTTCCAAATTCCAAACCAAAAATATCTGAAATCCACAAACGGATGATTTTTAATACTTCCAGTCCGACCAAAAACTGATAAAACACCTTAGCATTAATTCCTTCAATCATAACCACATAAAATAAATATATCCATCATTTATATCTAATAAATATTTTATTATCATATAAATAAATAATTAATTATTTATAAATAATATTACAGAATCACAATTATGACAACCAGGCCCTTCCCAGGAAAGAGAGGGCTTTCCAATAAGGATTTCTCCTTACTGGCGCGCAATTAGGTGACCAAACCTCTCCTTAGATAGAACTTTCTAGACATTTCCAATAATGTTATCTGATAATATTATTCAAATAATATGAATTATTGATCTGATAATGAGAAATACTGTGCAGTGACAATTATTGAAACAATAATAATATAAACTAACAATGCAGCAATTATTGAATCAATATAATAAAATAATGAACAGTAACTACTGTAACAATTATTGAGTAATGTCTTCTTACGTACGAATCAATAATTCAACAATACTGTGCAATACCGTGTGCTACTGTGTAACCACGCGTATTACTGTATTTTAACCACCAGGTAACCCAACAGTGTTAATGATAATAATTTACGCCTTTATTTATAAAACTCAATCTTTGTCATTTTTTTTCATCTAACCGTTTTCTGGTATGGGGACCACAAATGGCTGCGCCGTCGTACGAATATTCCCCGACAGCAAGAATATTCCACGACCAAACGAATATTCCCCGACAAAAATGAATATTTTAATAACCACTTGTTTATTTTGCAAGAATTGCACATTTCACCCATAACCAAAGCATTATATCAAATTACAACCTTATTAATCAAGAATAATAATTAAAGAAAATTCGATTTTATTTATAAAAAGTTGGGATCTTACAACCTCCCCTCCTTATGAAATTTCATCCTCGAAATTGACGTACGTACCTGGTGTATCGAAAAGGTGAGGATACCTCATTTTCATTTCTGACTCCAACTCCCACGTCATTTCCTCATTAGCATGGTTCCTCCACAAAACCTTAACTTGTGGTATAATCTTGGTGCGTAGGACATGTTCTTTCCTATCCAAGATCTTAACAGGTACCTCTTCGTACGTTAAATCTTCAGCTATCTCGTCTGGTTCTAACGCAATAATGTGGTTCGGGTCTTTCACATATTTACGAAGCATAAATATGTGGAATACATTGTGAACATGAGACATACTTGGAGGTAATGCGAGTCTATAGGCCACGTTTCCTATTCGGTCAAGAATCTCAAATGGCCCAACAAATCTTGGATTGAGCTTTCCTCTCTTTCCAAATCTTGTAACTCCCTTTCATGGAGTAACACGTAACAGTACATGATCCCCAATATTAAATTCCACGTCCTTTCGATGAAGATCAACATAACTCTTTTGTCAATCTTGTGAAGTGTGAATACGTTGTAGAATCATTTTGATCTTTTCTGTAGTCATGTGTACTAATTCTGGTCCCAACAACGTTGCTTCTCCCACCTTGTCCCAACATACTGGAGAACGACATTTTCGTCCATACAAGGCCTCAAATGGAGCCATGCCTATTCTTGCTTGATAACTGTTGTTGTAGGAGAATTCCACCAGTGGAAAGTACTTATCCCAACTTCCTTTAAAATCTAGGACACAAAGTCTTAATAGATCTTCGAGGGTTTGAATAGTCCTCTTTGATTGTCCGTCTGTTTGAGGATGGTATGCTAAACTGAATCGTAAATCCGTGCCCATAGCTTTCTGCAAGCTAACCCAAAATCTTGAAGTGAATCTTGGGTCACGATTCGAAACTATGGATACTGGCATGCCATGCAATCTCATAATCTCATTCACGTACATACGAATAAGACGTTCAAGGGAATAAGTCTCACGTATCGGCAAGAAATGGGCAGACTTGGTTAATCTATCAATGATAACCCAAATAACATTTATGCCTTGAGAAAACGTGGGAAGACCTGTAACGAAATCCATTGTAATGTGTTCCAACTTCCATTCCGGAATCTCAAGTGGTTGCAATGGACCTTTTGGCATTTGATGCTCCGCCTTTACACGTTGACAAGTTAAACACCTCGAGATAAACTCCGCGATCTCTCTCTTCATATTGTTCCACCAAAATGGATTGCAAACGGGGTGTTGTGTGCCTCCATCATGATTCTATGCTTCAAGTCAGAATCGTTCGAAACACAAAGTCGAGAGTTGAATCGAAGTATTCCTTCTTCATCGATTCTTGCTTCTGGAATAACACTTTCTTGCACTTTCTTCTTCATTTGTATCAGCCCCAGGTCCGTAGCTTGAGCAGCTTTAACTTTATCTATTAAAGTCGGTTCTACTCGTATATTCGCCATCATCATGTGGGTCCCTGGAGTCTTTAATTCTACCTCCATCCTTTGCAAGTCATACAAAATGGGCCTTTGCGTTGACAATATTGCACTCGTACTCGCATATGATCTTCTACTCAATGCGTCAGCTACTACGTTCGCTTTTTTAGGATGATATTGAATAGTGTGATCGTAATCTTTCAACAGCTCAAGCCAACGTCATTGCCGCATGTTGAGTCCTTTTTGGGTGAAGAAATATTTGAGGCTTTTATGGTCCGTATAAATCTCCACTTTTTCCCCGTACAAGTAGTGTCTCCATATCTTCAACGCGAATACGACTGCTGCCAACTCCAGATCATGAGTAGGATAATTCCTCTCATATTCTTTGAGTTGTCGTGAGGCATAGGCTATGACTTTCCCATGTTGCATGAGAACACATCCTAACCCCCTTTCCAGAAGAATCGATGTAAATAACAAATCCATCCGAACCAGATGGTATTGTCAGAACAGGTACCGAAATGAGTCTCCTCTTGAGCTCTTGGAATCTCTTCTCGCATTCCTCACTCCATACGAATTTTGTATCCTTCCGAGTCAGCTGAGTTAACGGAGTAGCGATTCGAAAAATCCTTCCACGAATCTCCGATAATAACCAGCTAAGCCCAGAAAGCTACGCACTTCGGTCACCGACTTTGGCTGCTCCCAACTTTGTATTGCTTCAATCTTTGCCGGGTCCACAGATACTCCATATTTTGACACCACGTGCCCAAGGAATGCTATTTCCTCAAGCCAAAACTCACATTTCTTCAATTTGGCATATAAATTGTTTTCACGAAGCCTTTGGAGTACCAACTTCAAATGGTGCTCATGATCTTCATGACTTTTGGAATATATGAGGATGTCATCAATAAAAATAACAACGAACTGATCCAAATATTCCTTGAATACTCGGTTCATCATATCCATGAAAGTCACAGGAGCATTAGTCAATCCGAAAGACATGACTAAGAATTCATAATGCCCGTACCGAGTTCTAAAGGCAGTCTTTGGAATATCCTCAGTTCTAATCTTCAGTTGATGATATCTAGAACGAAGATCGATCTTTGAAAAGAATTGTGCTCCTTGCAACTGGTCAAACATGTCATCAATACGAGGTAGAAGATACCTATTCTTGATGGTGACATGGTTTAATTCTCGGTAGTCAATACAAAGTTGCATACTCCCGTCTTTCTTCTTTACGAATAAAACAGGAGCACCCCAAGGAGATGTACTAGGAAGAATGAAACCGATGTCTAATAATTCCTGTAGTTGGAGTTTTAACTCCTGAAGTTCAATAGGAGCCTTTCGATATGGGGTTTTAGAAATTGGTTTTGTACCCGGTTCAAGACCAATAAAGAATTCAACTTCACGTTCCGGGGGTAGACCAGGAAGTTCTTCGAGAAATACATCAGGAAATTTTGACTTGTCTCTGTTCAAATCCATAACATGGACTAAGAAAGCTTGGCATCCATTTTTTAATAAACGAATAGCTTTGTGGCTTGATATGACAGTGACTGATTTTAGTGGTATAGTAGTTTGAATTCGTATAACAGATTGGTTAAGAATATGAAAACTAACAACTTTACGAAAACAATCAATTTTGGCATGATGAGTGGTTAACCAATCAATTCCTAGAATCACATCAAAAGAAAGTATCTTTAAAGAGATAAGATCAACAGGTAATATGATAGTGCCAACTTGGATCATGCAAGATTTATAAACTGTAGATGTAATGAAGATTTCACCCAATGGAGTTTCAACAGATAAATCAAAGTCTAATTTCTTCGGAGTCAAGTTTAAACGTTGAGCACAAGCAGGAGAGATAAAAGAATGGGTAGAACCGGTATCTAGTAAGGTATAAACTTCGCAAGAATTCAAGATTAGCTTACTCGTGATCACTTCGTTTGGGTTCCTCATGTTTTGGCATGTTACGACAAACGCTCTTCCAGGAATCGCTGATTTTGACTTATCCGGGACAGCCCTTGGAATCACCACTCCCGCTGAACTTGGTTTCGCTATAGTACAATCTCGAGCGATGTGGCCTTCCTTTCCACAGTTGTAACATACCTTGGATTGTTGTGGACAGTTTGGGCTGATATGTCCCTCCTTCCCGCATTTGTAACATCTAACCGGTGGTCGTTTTCCTCCTCTAGAATTTGTTGTTGGTGCTGGTGTTGCTGCTGATGTCTTCCCATCGTTGTTGAATCTCCTCTTTCTGAAATTTCAACTTGAGTCACCTCTTCTATTATCATGGCCACGATTACTACCTGAGTGGTTACCGCCTTTGTCCGTATTCTTCCTTCCTCGCTGGTTATCATCGTTCTGATGACTGCTATCACCTGATATGACTCTGGTTGTGGTCCCTCGGTTGAGTATACTCACTATCTCACCCTAACAACTGAGCCCTGTTTACATCATCTGAATATAAAGAAAATTTATGAGATAAAATGTATTGACAAATCTCGGGTTTTAAACCTCTCAGAAACATCCGCGTCATGCGTTCCTCATTCTCCACCAAATGAGGTGCAAACCTGGACAACTCTGCGAACTTTGCCTCATATTGAGACACCGTCATGTTATTCTGTTCGAGTCTAATAAACTCTACCTCTTTCATATGACGAATACTTTCAGGAAAGTACTTGTCATTGAAAAGTCTAAAATCTTTCCCAAAACATGTTGAGTGCATCTAGTTGGGTACGATTCATAGATTCCCACCAGTAATCTGCTTCACCACGAAACATAAAGGTTGCGAATGGAACCTTCTGTTCCTCCGTGCATCCCAAGACATCGAATATCTTGGTAATTAGCTTGACCCATGTTTCTGTCATGATCGGATCCGGTTTTCCCTTAAATTCTGGTGGTCCCAACTCCTTAAACTGCTTGGCTATGACAGACCACGCGTTGCCATCATTTCCACCCGTATTTTGTACACGAGTCTACCTCGTCTGATTTTGCATGAACTGCAAAAAGCTCCTAAACATTCCATCATTTATCGTTTGCTCGGTAGTGTTGTTTACAGGAGGAATATTTCCTTCCTGTTGCATGTTCTCCTGGTTTATGACTAAAGGTTGTTCCACAATCTCATAAACTCCATTGTTAACGTTCTCAGCAGCCATTCTTAAATACTGCCATAAAACAAGGGTTAATTAAACAAATTAACATGTCATATAATATCCCTATATTATGACCGACTAATAAATAAGCTTAGTTAGGACACACTAGCAAAGGATTTACTCATCTCTCCCCTCCTAGTTCTATTCCTCGATCTCCGCCAGAGACCATATCCCTAAGCTTTGATACCAACTGTAACGCCCCCAAAACAGGTATACAACACCCATTTTGAGTCTCCAAATACATTGTACATAAAGCAAACTACAACTTCAATAATACAAATGTCGTGTGAAATACGACAATACATACTGTGAGTTTAAATACAAATATTGTCTTCTAGACAATATCCACACGCAAATAAGTTCTTATTACAATTATTCAAACACTATTTTACAGAAATAGTGAGGACTGCTAAAACATCTTTCTAGAAACCTCACTCCATACCCCGACTCGATCCTGCTATGTTCTCACCTCCTGAGAAGAAAAATGGAACAAAAAGGAAAAGGGTGAGCTCAAATAGCCCAGTAAAGAATATTATGACTAAGATAATATACAATAAATTATCGTTAGTCTTCAACAGGGAAAAATCTGATAAAATATAATAGACAACAAGTTTTAGATCAACAAATACAGCGGAAACAACAATCCATTAGAAGAGTCACGTAGAGAATGAATTCTACAGTCTTCTAAGATTAAGAGTCCATCATCAATATTTTATCCCTGTAACAACAATCAATATACATCTTTAATCATCTTTGCACTACAGGCCAAAGATATTCATTTATATCACCGGTTGGTCATGTTCATCTTTGCACTACGGGCCAAAGATATTCATCAGTAATTATTTATCTTTGCACTACAGGCCAAAGATATTCAATAATATCATCATTAAGGACTGAGGATGATGAAAAATATTTTTAAGAACGAATCCAGTGAGATAGAAGGACAAATATTAGGGATTCATATAACAGTTTTATCCAAGATCAATAATACTCCGTAATAACCAATTTTGGAGCAGAATTCAAAAATAACGATCAAAACATGGATACAATCAAAGATAATAGCCAAAATAGACATCTTGGACAAAAAGGAAAAATTTCAGTTTTCGGTGAATAGTGCCGTATTCGTGAATAGTGCCGTATACGTGAATAGTGCCGTATACGTGAATAGTAACCCCGACACAACAAGTTCCAAATTTGATAAAAAGTTGAACCAATATTTTGGCATAATGATATTGAAGAAAATAATATCATTTGCGAAAGAAATAACATCCCTTACCTCAAAATAACCGTACTTCTGATTGAATTTCGGTATAGTGCTGACAGAAACTTGCACCGTATAGTAACACTCAAAGTATACTCACAAGAATACGCTCGATAATATAGAGAAAGAAAGAGAGAAAATTTTTTTTCTGGTGTGATTTTCAATTCTAACTTAGCCCTCTATTTATAGGAAAATGCTAGAACGATAAAGGAGACTAAAATAATAAAATATTAATATTTTAATTCAAACTTCCTACGCATGCTTTGTTAGGTCAAGACCAGCCACCACCTTGGAAAATTTCCAGCAGCCCACATGTGTAATCACATGTGGACAGAACTTTCTAGACATTGCCAATAATGTTATCTGATAATATTATTCAAATAATATGAATTATTGATCTAATAATGAGAAATACTGTGCAGTGACAATTATTGAAACAATAATAATATAAACTAACAATACAACAATTATTGAATCAATATAATAAAATAATGAACAGTAACTACTGTAATAATTATTGAGTAGTGTCTTCTTACGTACGAATCAATAATTCTACAATACTGTGCAATACCGTGTGCTACTGTGCAACCACGCGTATTACTGTATTTTAACCACCAGGTAACCCAATAGTGTTAACGGTAACAATTTACGCCATTATTTATAAAACTCAATCTTTGTCGTTTTCTTTCATCCAACCATTTTCCGGTATGGGGCCCACAAATGGCTGCGTCATCGTACGAATATTCCCCGACAGCAAGAATATTTCACGACCAAACGAATATTCCCCGACAAAAATGAATATTTTATTAACCACTTGTTTATTTTGTAAAAATTGCACATTTCACCCATAACCAAAGCATTATATCAAATTACCACCTTATTAATCAAGTATAATAATTAGAGGAAATTCGATTTTATTTATAAAAAGTTGGGGTCTTACAATCGTAGAGTCCAATCTATTGTTCAAATTGAAGCTGCCAACCAAAAGGATCAAACTATTTTGGAACAGGAACTACGGAAGAGCTCTGATGATCTAAGCAAGGAGATATCTATGCTCACTGAAGAATCACAGAAGCAGACAGCAGCAGGAGATGATTCTTTCCAGCACAAGCTTCAAGCTATCTTGGCTGATGTATCTCTCAAACTCCCAGAGAGAGATAACATCTATCAGAAGGCCATCCAATATCAAAAGGCTGAAGTCCTACAAATTCAAAAGGCAAATGCAAAGCAGATCGAAGCCCTCTCTGACAAGATTGACGACTTAAAGCAGTCCTTCTCTGTGCAACTTGAGTTAGGCCAGCAGGAACTTAAGTTTGAAGTTGCCAACACCTCCTACCTGATGGAGTAACTTAATTCCAACATGGAGCATCTCTCTCAAATGATTGATGACAAAAAGGGGGAGAAAAAGAGGCATAGAAAGAAGAGGAACAAGAGGCACTCGAAGAAGAGCAGAGGGACAAAAGAGAAGAAGTCAAAGAAGAAGACAGTAGCTGCTGAAAGAGTATCCTTGTAAGACCCCAAATTTTATGAAATAAAAGTATTAAATTTTTCTATTTAATAAATGGTTAAATTGATAACAAGTTAAAGTTAATGGTAATATATGAAATTTTTCAAAATACGCAAGTGGTTATAAAATATTCATTTATCGGGGTATTCGTTTGGTCGTGGAATATTCTTTCTATTGGGAAATATTGGTACGACGGCGCAGCCATTTGTGGGTCCTATAACGGATAACTGTCGGATGAAGAAAATGACAAAGTTTGAGATTTTATAAATAACGACGTAGTTGTTACAGTTTAGACTGTTAGAATACCCGGTGGTTAAAATACTGTAATACGCATGGTTGCACAGTAGCACACGGTATTGCATAATATTGTTGAATTATTGATTCTTACATGAGAAGGCACTACTCAATAACTGTTACATTAATTACTGTTCAATATTTTATTTTATTGATTCAATAATTGCTGCGTTGATATTTTATATTATTATTGTTTCAATAATTGTCACTTCATAGTATCTCCATTATCAGATCAATAACTCATATTATTTGAATAATATTATTAGATATCATTATTGGCAATGTCTAGAAAGTTCTGTCAAGTAGAGGTTTGGTCACCTAATTACGCGCCAGTAAGGAGAAATCCTTATCAGAAAGCCCCCTCTTTCCTGGGAACTGCCTGGTTGTCATAACTATGATTCTGTAATATTATTTGTGAATAATTAATTATTGATTCATATGATAAGAAAATATTTATTTGATATGGATATAAATGATGGATTTATTTATGTGGTTATAAATGATGGAGATAATATTGAGGTGTTTTATCAGTATTTTGTCGGATTGGAGGTATTAAAAGATCAAATCAGTGTTCTTACAGCTTTATTGTGTGAGTTATAATTTACAATCTGACCGTTGGATCGTTGTTATTTTTGAATATGTTATACATATATAAGTTGAGTATATGTCCACAAATTTTGAACCGTTAAAAATGAACGAATGATTTGTTATGAATTTTAAGAGGTGACTGATTCAGAAATTAGGTTTATAAATTATTTTGGTGGAAAATTATAGAAATGGGTGGGCCCCACTTTTGGTTGTTGGGGAAGATGGCTGAATTTTGGTGGGTGGAATAGTAGCAGGTAAAGCCATCAGGTAGCAGGTCAAGTCTGCTTTGGCGTGCTAACATTTTCCTATAAATAGAGGGCTAAGTTAGAATTGAAAATCACACCAGAATTCATAAGTTTTCTCTCTAGATTATAGAGTGTATTTTGTGAGTATTTAGATACTTGGTGAGTTGCTATTCATCACTGCAAGTTTCTTTCTGCGTCATATCCGATATCCATTCAGAAGTGCTGCTCTTTTGAGGTAAGGGATAGTAAGGGATTTTAAGGGTTGTTATGTTTTTTAGTTTCGTAATTTTTCTGACCCTCAAAAATTTTGGAAAAATTTGAAATGATAATTTGATGAGTTTTCTTGATTGTGTCCAAAAATGACGATTTTTGGATGTATAGATTAAGAGTTGTGAATTTTATGAGAAAAGACTATTTTAAAAGTAACCTCTTATAACTCCTTGTGCTTAACTCCAAAATTGGTGAAATTTTTATTGGGAGTACATGTATATGATAGAAGTATACTCTGTAAATTTCGGAATTTTTGGATAAAAGTATAATTTTTGATAAATATCTAAATATTCAGTTGTTTTGGCCATATGAAAAATAGTAAATGATTTTTAAAAATTCTGAGAAAAATATATGTTCAATATGGGACTATATTATACTAAATCTCAGAAAAGAAAATTTGTTGGTACTGATTCGGTATTTTTCATGAAAATGGACTAGTTATGAGTAAATGAATTAAATATGTTATGTGAAGTAAGAAAATTGAAAAATAGGATTTTATGGCTTGAGAATCCTATATGAGGTATATGCAGATTTTTGATGAGGGTTTTGTATATTGGTGATAAAATTTTATGAGTTTGGCATTTTATGAAGATTAAAAACATTAATTAGTAAAGTGTAAACAATTAAAATAAATTGTTTATAAGTTTAAGAAATGTTATTCTTTCAATATCATTATACCGAAAAATTGGTATGGATTTTATTATGGAATTTTTACCTTTTTAATGTCGAGGTTACTATTCATGAGTTACTATTCACAAGTTACTATTCACGATAAAATTGGTTTTTTTTTTCTGACTAAATTATCGTTGATTTATCAATATTGCTCTTTAAATTAAATGCAGTTGTTGATCATGTTATTTTTATTATCATATATAACATTTTATAACCCTGATGTTGAAATTCTCTTTCACTTGAGTGTAAAGATTGATAGATTATTGGTATGATCATGACTAGGGTTCTTTTTGGCCAGTAATGAAAAGTTGAATTGTGACTGGTATGATCATGACCATTGAATTTATAATTGAATATCTTTAGCTTAAGTGCAAAAATGAATTGATCAACATGGTTATAATTATTATTTATATAAATTCTGAAATGATTATATATTTCGTTGAGATATGAATATCTTTGGCCCGTAGTGCAAAGATGACTTATTGATGAATATATTTGGCCCGTAGTGCAAAGATGGTCTGTTGATGAATATCTTTGGCCCGTAGTGCAAAGATGGATTAATTAGTATGATTATGGACAGGAACTGTGGTTTGTTATAACCATGATCTTTGATGTTTCAGGTAAAGACAGGTGATGAAAACTATCTTCGTCCTTGATGCGAAGAGAAATTTAGAATCACAATTATGATTATGAGTTATTCAAATGATTGTGGAAAGGAATTGTTGATTGATGTTACAGGGATAAAACATTGTTGGTGGACTTTTAACATGGAGAAGATAATAGACATTATGGTCTATTTGACTTTTCTAATGGATTGCTCGTTCCGCTGCAACTATGGTTGAAAAGTTTTATCATCTACCATATGTTCTAAATCTCTGATTTATTACTGATGAAGGCTATTGATAATTTAATTATCTTTAGACATGATATTCTTTACTAGGCTAGTTGTGCTCACCCTTTTGCTTCACAATTCCTTTTCAGGTAATAAGAGTGTAGCTGGGTCGAGCGAGGGTAACGGGGAAATAGAACGGTGGTCTCTAGCTGTGGAGGTTCTCCCTAAGCAGTATAGAAAGGTGTTGTATACATCATTTAGTAGTTATATTTGGTGAATCAAATAGGGTGAGGCGAATCCAACGTTGGAAGGGTGTTTTACCACTATCATACAAGATGTCTAATAACATACAATCTCGTGTCATCATAAGACAGGGTTATGCTCATCCACTTGTTGAGTATATCTATGAGCACTACCTATATAATCTTGGTGTTTGGTTGAAGTATAACTCTCAATTAGAGACAGTGAAGATAATGATATGTCAAGAGAAGACTCACCATTGGAAAGAATATGATAGTAATCTTCTCATTTTTCTTTGGGGTCTATTGGGTCAACCAAGGATAATTCTGTGGTCATATGATATCTATCATAACCTAGACGCATGGCCTCCTATGTACGAAGGTTTCCTTGAGCACTTCCCAAAGATTCTAATTTCTAAAACAGTTTTTGACTATACCTTTATGTAAGATGTCATGGTGACGTGCTACCTAAGTTGGTTTCAAGAGTCACAGTTGATATATATATTTATATCCAAACTCACAGCATATGTGTTGTTGTATTTTGCACGACAATTGTTGTAATAAAATTGTAGTTGATTTCTGTACCATGTATTTGGCGACTCAGAATAGGTTGGATGGAATGGACCTTTTTTGGGGTTGTCACAATCCTCATTTTAGGGGGGAGCCAGAAGATGATGATAACAAGATCGCAGAATCTGAGGGGGAGCATGATCAGAAAGATGATGAAGGGGAGCCAAGCAAAGCCAGAAGGTCATCATCCCAGGGGGAGCAAGAGCAAGAAGAAGAAACAGATGAGTAACTGATCAACAAGCATCCTGGAAACATACATGAAGCCAAGAAGGTACATCTCTAAACTGTTAGGTATGTTCTAGATCCAGGATGTAGAATGTCTTAATATATAATTGTCATATCAATATAAATGACATTCATAATTATCTTTTTAGAAATACAGCTGCTCACTGTATATATGATTCATTCATAACATGCATATGCACTTAGTGTTTTTGTCATAATCAAATTGGGGGAGATTGTCAAGAATAAACATGTGAATGATATTCCTATTTAATATATGATTTGATTATGATATATATGAATGAATATGCAAGTATGCTTGCATTAAGAAAAGTTGTAAAGTCCTTGATAGATAATAGAAATATATGTACAAGGACTTAGAATGAATTGATCAAATATGTTAGGTTGATCCTACATAAGCAAAATAGCTTTGTAAAGTTCTTAAAAAGAAATGATGTACAAGGACTGTAAATATAGAAAGATCAAGCTTGTTAGGTTGATCTTATGATATAATTGATAGGGTAGTCTGATCGTCGAGCACTGCACCAGAAGTCGTAGTCTGCCAGGTGAGTCAAGGTTAACTCTAGAGCTATCGAGGCAAAATAGGAGTATGCAAGATAGTAGATCTCGGAGTTCGTAGACTGCCAGGGGAAAAGAATAAGGATCGTAATGTATCTTGTAGAGTTTCCTCGGGATCGTAGTGTGCTAAGGAAGTCATGTTCAGAATCGTAGAGACAGCCTGCCTACGAGCTGACCGGTCATCTGCCGAAGCCAAGACAGATACGTAGACTACACTCAGAGTCCTAGAGTCTACTGATGCCAAAGTCAAGTCAAGGATCGTAGATCACACTCTGAGTTCGTAGATTCTATTGATTACATGCAGAGATCGTAGTTAAGCAAAATCAGATGAAGACAACAAGCAAAGCAGAAATCGTAGAGTGTCAAGATCTGATCTCGGGATTGTAGTGTCTGTACCAGTCAAAGCTGAATCATAGAGTGTAGAACTACGACCTCAATAGAAGTGCTCACAACGCTAAGGATGAATCGTAGAGCATATACGGTTCTAAACAAATGAGCACTCCTAGAATATCCAAAGGAATGAAACCTCTGGTTGGCACTGATGCATTCCATAGTAAGGGAACCAGAGAGCACTCAACGAATGGCATGCAGGCTAATAGAAGATCTCAGCACCAACCCAATCAGCATTAAGATTGAGGTGTAAGGCCATTCGTGATGAAGTCTTCCACATGGAGATCCAAAGAAAACTTCAAAAGTTGACTAAGGAAAGTCAGCTTGTGCAGTAGCTATCAAGTGAATAGAAGACAACAATCTTGGAAGCAACCAAGATCATAGTGTTTGCCAAACAGAGAAGGAACTCATGGAAGGTGAACCGAGATACTGGCCATCTTCTGAAGAGCAAGGCTAAAGTGATTAAGTGCAGGGTCAGTTCATTGATGATAAGTGAGTGGAAGATCACAAGGAGAAAGCAAGCTGGATGCGCCACAAATCTGAAGTGTCTTTATATTCAGAAGGGAACCGGAGCAAGGAATTAGGCCATCGGTATATGAGAACAATTGAAGCAAATAGAAGTATTGAAGCACTGCACAATACAAGGAAGAGGTGTTCTACAGTGAAGATCCAAGCAACACTCTTCAGGATCGTAGTGTTAACTCTAATAGTCAATGAGCAACACTCAACAAGACACTACGATCAGGTCCTTGAAGACGTGCATTAGAATCATAGAGTTCGAATAGTTGCAGATTGAAGCATTGGCAACGGTTCAATCTGAAGGGTAATATTCGGACAAGTGCTTATTGAGAGTATTGATGCAAAAGGACAACCTCTGATCAAGAAATCAGAAGAAATAAAGTCTTTAACCTACCCAAGACAGTAAAGTGATACATCTGACAGGGTAGATGAAACAGTAGACTGCAGTATCAGAAAAAGTATGACAAGTCACATCAAGAAGTCTACCTCAAGGAACTCGAGATCTGTGAAGAGATTTGAATAGCCTTCAATGGCTACTTTCCAACGGAAGGATTGGGAAGGAGTATAAAAAAGGAAGAGCTTCAAAGATCAAAGGTCGCTGGAGTTGTCGGTTTTGGAGAGAAGGTGGACTGATCTAACCATGCGATAATGAGTCCTAAGGCTCACTATACGATCCACCAAGAACACTCAGAAGTCAGATCAAGAAAGAAGTAGAAGTGTGAGTTCTACTATGTAGAAGTAAGAGTTCTACTACATGAAGACTGTTCTAAACTGCCGAGATAAAAGAGAGCATCAGGCCATCTAGATGTCCATCATGGGAAGACTCTAAGTACAATAGAGAAGAGCCTACGGTCATCTTAGCAAGTCCATCATGAGAAGGCATCGAGTAGCAAGAAGGAAATCACAAAAGCCATCTTGGTGTCAAGCATGAGATAGCTTCTAAGTACCTAACAGACGTGCTTACAGTCATCTTAGAAGCCTCTCATGTGCAGCCATCAAGTACTAAGGAGAATGATCTTCAAGGCAGTTCATCAAGGGGTCATCCGGAGTAGTTGAGCAACCTAAGAAGCTGAGCATCATGCAACACTCAGATGCACTTCAAGGATGATCAAGCCAAGCTGCTAAGTATAGAAGATGTTCAGCGCATGAAAACATCTTAGCAGCTCAGCACCGACTCCAAAAACAACAAATAAACAACTCAACAAAGCCAGGGCCAGAAGGGTCCCTGTCCAAAGGGACTAAATGAAGCAGGGCCTGAGGGGTCATTGTCCGGAGGGACTAAACAAAGTTCCAAGCCTGCTGGGCTTGAAGAGTTCCCAGGGAACTAGAGGAGTCCCAAGGCTGCTGGCCTTGAAGAGTTCTTAGTGAACTGAAGTTCCAAGGCTGTTGGCCTTGAAGGAATCTTAATGATTCTGGGTGCTGCCCTTCCTTAGTGGAAATCCTGCTAGTTGAAAACATAAGAGTGGATTAGGAGCTTGAGTCTCTGAACCACTTAAAACCCCTTGTGTCTTTAACATTATGTCATTTATATTACATATTATAACTGTTATAACTGCTATGTATGTTTTAACTGCTTACAACTAAACTTACTCTACGAACAATGTATGTATGATTATGGATATATCAATGAAGGGGATCTTTTACTTATTTCGCTGTGCTTGAAAAGATTCTTATGTTTGTCATATATTAATTATGAACAAAATCATATAAACTAGAAAAGTATTTGAAATAAAAAGGATCTATTCAACCCCCCTACTAGATCTATTGTGCCCTCTGGGAACTAACACATATTATTAATTAATACGAAGAACAAGAAGTTATGTAATCATACCCTTGTAGATACAAGCTTCCACAGATACGAGTTCAACTCCTACTTCTCCGCGATCTCCTTGAATCTCCGGGTATGTTCCTTCCTTTGATCAATGTAAGCCACCCAAGTGTATGGCCTCTAGAGGTGATCCACCAAGAAGGAACAATTTTCAAGAAGAAGGGTGCATTGGCTCAAACCCTAATTTTTTCTATCTCTATAGAAAAAGGGGGTGTACTCTTCAACAATTGGAATTACGTATATCAATTGATATCTGATATAAGACTCCTCTTATAGAGATATCAGGTAACCTTATTTTAATTAAAATAAGGTATTATTTATTTAATTAAACTCTTTTAATTAAATGGGCTCCCTAATCTTATTAGGGATAATTAATTAAACTACTTTAACTAATTTTTCCTCCTAATCCTATTAGGAATAAATGAGAGTACTTATATTAAATTAATTCCTAAATTGTTTTAGAAATTAAAATAATAATAATTATAATAATATTAATAAGACTCCTCTTATTAATTTATATTTAATATTTCTAAAATATTAAATAATAAATATTAAGCTATTTAATTTATTCTATCACCATAGATTAAATTAAATATACTTAATATATTATTATTATTATGCCATTAACTTTTTAAATAATTATTCTTTCTTTTATGGTGTGACCCTTTAGGTTCTCCATATTAAACCGGTTGTGAATAAATCAATTAAAACAATTCTAATCTCATTTAAATAAATAAATTAAACGATTAATTTATTTAAATAAATAATATTTATTCTACAATAGAGATAAGCCTCCCTAGCGATCAACGACTTTCCAGATAATATAGATTTCAACATTAATCATAAAAGAACCTTTGAGTTAATAGTTACCGTATAATTCAATCCTTCCACCATACAATGTCCCAATTAAATATAAGATATGGAATTACTATCAAGTCTTATTTTATTTAATTATATTTATTTTGATTCCTAAATGCATAACTCCTAATGAATGTAAATTAGAAACTACTTTCTAATTTCATTCCACCTTGGCCAAGTATTCATGGGTTGTCATTTATCGAATCACATAGGACATTTCTCTTCTTTTCCTAGAAGTAGTAGATTCTTTATTGATCATTCACTACCTTCATATATAACTTATTACACCCAAGCATACCCTTTGATTTTAATGGTTTGGTCGCTTGAATTCGCATAATAGGTTGATTAGGAATATGAAAGCTAACAATCTTACGGAAAAAAATTAATTTTTTCATGATGAGTAGTTAACCAATCAATCCCTAGAATCACGTCAAATGCAAGTATTTTCAATGAAATAAGATCTACAGGTAGTGTGAGGGTACCGATTTGAACCAAACAAGACTTATAAATAGTGGATGTAATGAAGGTTTCTCCCAACGGAGTTTCCACAGATAAGTCAAAGTCTAATTTCTCCAGAGTCAAATTTAATCGATGAGCGCAAGTAGGAGAAATAAAAGAATGGGTAGAACCGGTATCAAATAAAGTATAGATTTCTTTAGAGTTTATGATAAGCTTACCCGTGATGACCTCATTAGGGTTCCTTTCTTTCTGGGAGGTCACAACAAACGCTCTCCCTTGCACTACCGATTTTGACATTTCTGGGACAGCCTTTGGTGCCTCCATCCTAGCTGAATTTGTCTTCGGTGAACGATAAAATCGGGCTAAGTGACCTTCTCTTCCACAATTATAACATGCTTTGGACGGCATCGCACAGTTTGGACTGATGTACCCCTCCCCTCCGCATTTGAAACATATGATAGGTGGTCTTTCTCCTTCCTTAATGACAGGTGTTGGTGCTGACGTCTTTCCATCATTGTTGAATCTCTTCTTCTGGAAATGTCCATTCTTATTGTTTGGCCCTGATTACCACCGAAGTGGTTACCATTTCTGGCCTGTTGATTCCCTCCACGCTTGTTGTAACTGCTTTAATGACTGCTCTCGCTGGTATTATCATTTTATCGATTGCTCTCTTTTAGTTGCTTTGACTCGTTATCGCGCTCCACTAACTGAGCCCTGTTTACAACATATGAATATAAACACAGTTTATGAGAAATAATATGTTGACGTATCTCCGTCTTCAAACCTCTTAAAAACATCTGTGTCATTCTCTCTTCATTATCCATCAAGTGGGACACAAACCGAGATAACTCCGCAAATTTAGCCTCGTATTGCGACACGGTCATATTGTTTTATTCCAATTTGATAAACTCCACCTCCTTCATGTGACGAATACTTTCGGGAAAGTATTTGTCATTGAACAGCTCATGGAACTTCTCTCAAGACATCTTCAGTACGGCATGTTGAGTATGTTTTACCGATTCCCACCAGTAATCTGCCTATCCACGCAACATAAAGGCGTCAAAGGAAACCTTTTGCTCCTCAGAGCATCCCAAGACATCAAATATCTTGGTAATCTGCTTTATCCATGCTTCCGCCATAAGTGGTTTTGGCTCTCCCTTAAACTCTGGTGGTCCTAGCTCCTTAAACTGTTTAGCGATGTCCGCCCGAGAGTTTCCAGTGTTTCCACCTGTATTTTAGACAGGAGCCGCTCTCGCCCGTTGTTGCATGAATTGCATAAAGCCCCTGAACATTTGATCATTCATCATTTGGTCAGTGTTGTTGTTTGTATGAGGATTGTCGCTTTCCTGATGCACATTATCTTGATTATTGATATGTGGTGAATCAACGGTCGCCTGTGCTCCATTGTTATTCTCAACATTCTCGGATGTCATTTTCAGATACTGCCACAAAACAAAGGTTAATTGACATGTAACATATTATCCCTAAATTCTGACCGACCAATTAAATACCACATAAACTTAGGTAGGTCATACTAGCGAAGGAATTTCCCGTCTCTCCCCTCCTAGTACTATACTCACATCTTAGCCATGGATCATATCCCTAGGTTTGATACCAACTGTGACGCCCCAAAAATTAGGTATACATCACCCATTTTGGGTCGTTAGATACATGGTACAAAATTCAAATACAACTTACTAATACAACTGTCGTGTACAATACGACAAAACATAACTGTGAGTTTGAATACAATTATTGGCTACTAGAGATTATAAAAACTCAAAAGGAGTCCTCATTACAATTATTAACACACTATTTCACAGAATAGTGAGGACTACTAATGTTATTCTCAGGACCGTCACTCCGTTCCCCGACTAGTCCCTGCTATGTTCTCATTTCCTGAAGAGAACAATGAAAGAAAGGGTGAGCTCAACTAGCCCAGTAAGAAATATTATGACTAAGATAACGTAGAATACATTATCGTTAGCCTTCAACAGTGTTAAACTGATAAAATATAACAACATCAAGTTTAACTGCAGCGGAACAAGCAATCTATTAAAAGAGTCAAGTAGATAATAAAATCTACTATCTTTTATGATTTAAAAGGTTTTTCATGACTTTTATCGCTGGGACTCAGCTTAATAAATAATCCACATCATCGAATCACCCATGCACTACGGCCAAGGATAATCTTTAGTATCACGACCACAAATTATCCATGCACTATAGCCACGGACATTCGTATATTCATTAATGGTCATGATCATGCCAACAACTGTCCATCAATACACTACGGGCCAGTGATAACTTTTACCACATCATTTGTAACATTACGGTCATGATTATACCGAATAATCCCTGGTCATAATCATACCAAGTCCATCTATGCACTACAAGCCACAGATGAATTTCAACATAATATAAACATGAGGATGATGACAATGATATAAGAATTCAATAAAACAAGTTCAAGAATTAATTTATCCAGGAACTAATAATGTCCAAATTATCAACATAATACTGCTTTGTAGAGTAAAATTCAAGAATGATCAGAAAAATATTTCCATGAAAAGATACTGGATAAAGCACAAATATCAAGGATATTCTACTAATTTTATTGAGTATAGAAGTTAAAACTTTAACCAACTGAGTATAATAAAGAATGGAATAACAAATGAAATCACCATGCATGCGGTACTTCGCATAGACAGGTTATTTCAATAGAATAATAATAACGGAACCAGGTCAGGCAAAATTTGCACCGATAGGATGTTCCAACCGAATAATAAAGACGTAACCAGGTCCGATGTAAAACACACAGACATGATGTTCCAACAGAATAATAATAAAGACGGAACCAGGTCCGATGTAAAACACACAGACAGGATGTTCCAACAGAATAATAGAAGAATGTCACCAAGTATAGAGTAAACCGCGTATACAGGTTATTCCAACAGAATAATAAGCAATGAAATAACAACAGTTCTCTTTATGAATAAGAAAGAATAACTCCCCTTACATTAGTAGGAGATTGAATACTGCAGTAGTGTAGTAACAGAATACTCTTATTCTTTCTCTCTTATTCTCTCTATACTTTTTCTCTCTATAGATTGAATGAATTCGTGAAAAATAATGAAGCACTAGGCCTCTATTTATTGAAGATTTCTAGCTTAGCACTTGACATGTAAAAAGGCAAGTGGCTTGACGACTGGTGATGCGAAAAGAAAAGTGGTTTGACGTCTGTAATGTGAAACACCAAGTGGTTTTACGCCTGTAATGTGAAACGGTAAGTGGTTTGACGTCTGGTAAAGGTAATTACTATTGATGAAGATAATTACTATTATCGAAGAGACTCTTAGATTACATATAGGTCCCCCCATAAAGTAACCAAACTTACCACAAACGTCTCATAATAGACTCTTTATATACATCAAGGATTGAATAAATATTACCACAAATCATTTTATTTTTAAACAACACATATTTAATCTTTCAACAATTATTAATAATTTATAACTTGTCGTCTCAATTATTGATTTAATAATATAACATATTATACAGATGATATTGTGACAATAATTCAATCAATAATATAAGAGATATGATGCAGCAATTACTGTAGCAATAATTGAGTATAGCTGAGTGACTTCTCACGTAAGCATCAATAATCAATACTGTGTGCAACTATGCAACCACGCGTATTACTGTACTTTTACTACCGAGTATGTGACGCCCCCAAAATAGGTATACAACACCCATTCTGAGTCGCCAAAATACATGGTATAGAAAGCAAACTACAACTTCAATAATACAAGTGTCGTATGAAATACGACAATACATACTGTGAGTTTAAATACAAATATTGTCTTCTAGACAATATTCACATGCAAATAAGTCCTCATTACAATTATTCAAACACTATTTTACAGAAATAGTGAGGACAACTACAACATCATCCTAGAATCATCACTCCATACCCCGACTCGATCCCGCTATGTTCTCACCTCCTGAGAAGAAAAATGGAACAAAAAGGAAAGGGTGAGCTCAACTAGCCCAGTAAAGAATATTATGACTAAGATAATATACAACAAATTATCGTTAGTCTTCAACAGGGAAAAATCTGATAGAATACAATAGACAACAAATTTTAGATCAATAAATGCAGCGGAAACAGCAATCCATTAGAAGAGTCATGTAGAGGATGAATTCTACTGTCTTCTAATATTTAAGAGTCCATCATCAATATTTTATCCCTGTAACAACAATCAATATACATCTTTAATCATCTTTGCACTACAGGCCAAAGATATTCATTTATATCACCAGTTGGTCATGTTCATCTCAACACCTGTTCATCTTTGCACTACGGGCCAAAGAGATTCATCAGTTTAATCATTCATCTTTGCACTACAGGCCAAAGATATTCATCAAGTATCATCATTTAGGACTGAGGATGATGAAAAACATTTTTAAGAATGAATCCAGTGAAATAGAAGGACAAATATTAGGGATTCGTATAACAGTTTATCCAAGATCAATAATACTTCATAACAACCGATTTTGAAGCAGAACTCAAAAATAACGATCAAAACATGGATACAATCAAAGATAGTAGCCAAAATAGACATCTTGGACAAAAAGGAAAATTTTCATTTTTCGGTGAATAGTGCCGTATTCGTGAATAGTGCCGTATACGTGAATAGTGCCGTATACGTGAATAGTAACTCCGACACCAAAAGATAGAAATTTCACAAAAAACATCTTCACGCTTCGTGAATAGTACTCGTGAATAGTAACTCGTGAATAGTAACTCGTGAATAGTAACTCGTGAATAGTAACCCCGACAATGAAAAAGTTCCAAATTTGATAAAAAGTTCCAACCAATATTTCAGCATAATGATATTGAAGAAATAATATCATTTTAGAAGAAAATAACATCCCTTACCTCAAAGAAACAGTACTTCGGAAGGAAAGGTCGGAAGTGATGCTGAATGAAAACTTCTATGAACAGCAACTCTCAAAGTATCAAAATACTCACAAAATACACTCAATAATATAGAGAGAGGGAGAAAACTTTGTTTCTGGTGTGATTTTCAATTCTAACTTAGCCCTCTATTTATAGGAAAATTTTAGCCCGCCGAAGCAGACTTGACCTGCTACCTGATGGCTTTACCTGCTACTATTGCCACCTACCACATTTGAAATAAAAATTCAGCACATTTTTCACCAACCACAAGTGGGGCCCACTCAATTCTAGAATTTTCCACCAAAATCATTTATAACCCTAATTTCTGAAGCAGACTCCTCTTAAAATTCATAACAAATCATTTGTTCATTTTTAACGGTTCAAAATTTGTAGACATATACCTAACTTATATATGTATAACATATCCAAAAATCATAACGATCCAACGGTCGGATTAAAAATTATAATTTTCGCAAAAGAGCTTTAAGAACACCGAAATCCGACAAAATACTGATAAAACACCTCAGCGTTAATTCCTTCCACATAAAATAAATAAATCCATCATTTATATCAAATAAATATTTCATTATCATATAAATCAATAATTAATTATTCACAAATAATATTACAGAATCACAATTATGACAACCAGGCCGTTCCCAGGAAAGAGGGGGCTTTCCAATAAGGATTTCTCCTTACTGGCGCGCAATTAGGTGACCAAACCTCTCCTTAGACAGAACTTTCTAGACATTGCCAATAATGTTATCCGATAATATTATTCAAATAATATGGATTATTGATCTGATAATGGAAAATACTATGCAATGACAATTATTGAAACAATAATAATATAAATATCAACGCAGCAATTATTGAATCAATAAAGTAATGAACAGTAACTCCTGTAGCAATTATTGAGTAGTGCCTTCTTACGTAAGGATCAATAATTCAAAATACTGTGCAATACCGTGTGCCACTGTGCAACAACGCGTATTACTGTATTTTAACCACCAGGTAACCCAACAGTGTTAACGGTAACAATTTACGCCGTTATTTATAAAACTCAATCTTTGTCGTTTTCTTTCTTCCAACCGTTTTCTGTTATGGGGCCCACAAATGACTGCGCCGTCGTACGAATATTCCCCGACAGCAAGAATATTCCACGACCAAACGAATATTCCCCGACAAAAATGAATATTTTAATAACCACTTGTTTATTTTGTAAAAATTTCACATTTCACCCATAACCAAAGCATTATATCAATTTAACCCTTATTAATTTAGAATAATGAATAAAGGAAAATTTAATTTTATTTAATAATAAGTTGGGGTCTTACAGAGTAGTTCAACAGTTTTAACGGTAAAACCTCCGTCGTTATTTTCATAAAGTATTTTTATCATTTTCTCAATCCGACAATAATTCCATTGTGGGGTCCACCAATGATTGTGCCTCGTACGAATATTTTCCGACAAAAAGAATATTTTATAACATCTTGCTTACTTTGCAAAATTTATAAATATTACCCACAACTATAACATTATATCAAATTTACTTCATAATATTTAAAAATAATATTTATAGAAAATTCTTCTTTATTTATAAAAGTTGGGGTCTTACAACCTCCCCTTCTTATGAAATTTTACCCTCGAAATTAGGGTACATACCTGGTATGTCGAAGAGGTAAGGATACCTTGATTTTATTTCAGATTCTAACTCCCAAGTCATTTCCTCAACATCGTGATTTCTCCACAAAACTTTGACTTGAGGTATAACCTTGGAATGTAGAATATGTTCCTTCTTATCCAAGATTTGAACAGGAACCTCTTCATACGTCAAATCATCCGCTATTTCGTCCGGTTCTAACTCAATAATGTGGTTCGGGTCTTTTACATATTTACGTAACATGGACATGTAAAAAACATTATGAACACGAGACATACTTGGCGGTAAAGCGAGTCTATAGGCCACAGTTCCTACTCGATCGAGGATTAAAAATGGGTCGATGAATCGAGGATTGAGTTTTCCTCTATTTCCAAATCTCGTAACTCCTTTCCATGGAGCAACACGCAACAACACATGATCTCATATATCGAATTCCACGTCCTTTCGATGAAGATCAGCATAACTCTTTTGTCGATCTTGTGAGGTTTTTATACGTTGTCGGATCGTTTGAATCTTTTCCGTAGTCATACGTACCAATTTCGGTCCCAACAACGTTACTTCACCCACCTCATCCTAGCATACTGGAGAACGACACTTTCTTCCATACAACGCTTTGAATGGAGCCATACCAATACTTGTTTGATAACTGTTGTTGTAGGAAAACTCCACCAATGGTAAGAACTTGTCCCAACTTCCCTTGAAATCAAAGACACAGAGTCTTAATAGATCTTCAAGAGTTTGAATAGTCCTCTTCGACTGTCCATCCTTCTGAGGATGATATGCCGAGCTAAATCATAAGTCTGTGCCCATAGCTTTTTGCAAACTAACCCAAAATCGTGAAGTGAATCTTGGGTCTCGATCAGAAACTATGGATACCAACATACCATGCAGTCTTACAATCTCGTTTATGTACATACGAGCAAGACTTTCAAGTGTATAAGTTTCTCGTATCGGTAAGAAATGAGCAGACTTGGTCAATCTATCAACAATGACCCAAATCGCATCTATGCCTTGAGAAACCTTAGGAAGTCCGGTAACGAAATCTATGGTAATGTGCTCCCACTTCCATTCTGGAATTTCAAGTGGTTGTAATGGACCTTTTGGTACTTGATGCTCCTCTTTAACTCGTTGACAAGTTAGACACCTTGAGATAAAAAAAGCTATCTCTCTTCATATTGCTCCACCAAAATGTATGACGAATATCATGATACATTTTGGTACTCCCATGATGGATTGCAAATGGTGTGTTGTAGGCCTCCATCATGATTTTATACTTTAAATCAGGTTCGTTAAGAACACAAAGTCTGGAGTTGATTCGAAGTATTCCTTCTTCATCGATTCTTGCTTCCGACATATCACCTTCTTGCACTTTCTTCCTCATACGCATCAGCTCCAGGTCTGTAACTTGAGCAGCTTTAACTTTATCGATTAAAGTCGGTTCTACTCGTATATTCGCCATTATCACATGGGTCCCTGGAGTCTTTAACTCTATCTCCATCCTTTGCAAGTCACACAAAATGGGCCTTTACGTTGACAATATCGCACTGTTACTTGCATATGATCTTTTACTCATTGCGTTAGCTACCACGTTCATTTTTCAGGATGTTATTAGATGGTATGATCATAATCTTTCAACAGTTCAAGCCAACGTCGTTGTCGCGTATTGAGTTCCTTTTGAGTAAAGAAATATTTGAGGCTTTTATGATCCGTAAAGATCTCCACCTTCTCCCCATATAAGTAATGCCTCCAAATTTTAAGTGAAAAGACAATAGCTGCCAACTCTAGATCATGAGTAGGATAATTTCTCTCATATTCTTTGAGTTGTCTTGAGGCATAGGCTATGACTTTCCCATGTTGCATGATAACACATCCCAACCCTTTGCCCGAAGCATCAATGTAGATGAAAAATCCCTCTGATCCATATGTTATTGTCAGAACAGGTGCTGAAATAAGTCTCCTTTTGAGTTCTTGAAAACTCTTCTCACATTCTTCGCTCCAACTGAACTTTGTATCTTTCTGAGTCAGCTGAGTTAATAGAGTAGCAATTCGAGAAAAATCCTTCAACGAATCTCCGATAATAACCAGCTAAGCCGAGAAAGCTACGTACTTCGGTCACTAATTTAGGTTGCTCCCAGCTTAGAATTGCTTCAATCTTTGCTGGGTCAACATATATTCCATAACTTGATACTACGTGACCAAGGAATGCTACTTCCTCAAGCCAGAATTCGTATTTCTTCAACTTGGTATAAATCTTGTATTCACGAAGCTTTTGGAGTGTCAGCCTCAAGTGTTGCTCATGATCTTCACGGATTTTGGAATCAATAAGGATGTCATCAATAAAGACAACCACAAAGTGATCCAAATATTCATTGAATACTCGGTTCATCATATCCATGAAGGCAGCAGGAGCATTAGTCAATCCAAAGGACATAACTAGGAATTCATAATGCCCGTACCGAGTTCTGAAAGCCGTCTTTGGAATGTCATCGGTTCTGATCTTCAATTGGTGATATCCGAAACGAAGATTAATCTTTGAAAAGAATTTGGCTCCTTGCAACTGGTCAAACAAGTCATCAATACGTGGCAATGGATACCTATTTTTGATGGTGACATGATTCAACTCTCGATAATCAATACAAAGTCGCATACTCCCATCTTTCTTCTTCACAAATAGAACAGGATCACCCCAAGGAGAAGTACTAGGACGAATAAAGTCAATGTCTAACAATTTCTGCAGTTGGGTCTTTAACTCCTGAAGTTCAATAGGAGCCATTCGATATGGGGCTTTAGAAATGGGTTTTGTACCGGGTTCAAGGTCGATACAAAATTCAATTTCACGCTCAAGGGGTAGGCCAGGAAGTTTTTCGGGGAATAAGTCGGGAAATTTATTAACAATAGAAATATCGTTCAAAACTGATGTATTTTTGTTTAAATCTGTGACATGAGCTAAGAAAGCTTGGCATCTGTTTTTTAATAAACGAATAGCTTTATGTCTTGAGATGACCGTGATTGATTTTAATGGTTTGGTCGCTTGAATTCTCATAATAGGTTGATTAGGAATATGAAAGCTAACAACCTTACGGAAAAAATCAATTTTTGTATGATGAGTAGTTAACCAATCAATCCCTAAAATCACGTCAAATGTAAGTATTTTCAATGAAATAAGATCTACAGGTAGTGTGAGGGTACCAATTTGAACCAAACAAGACTTATAAACAGTGGATGTAATGAAGGTTTCTCCCAACGGAGTTTCCACAGATAAGTTAAAGTCTAATTTCTCCAGAGTCAAATTTAATCGATGAACGCAAGTAGGAGAAATAAAAGAATGGGTAAAACCGGTATTAAAAAAAGTATAGATTTCGTTAGAGTTTATGATAAGCTTACACGTGATGACCTCATTCGGGTTCCTTGCTTTCTGGGAGGTCACAACAAACGCTCTCCCTTGCACTACCGGTTTTGACTTTTCTGGGATGGCCTTTGGTGTCTCCATCCTAGCTGAATTTGTCATCGATGAACAACAAAATCGGGCTAAGTGACCTTCTCTTCCACAATTATAACATGCTTTGGATGACATCGCGCTGTTTGGACTGATGTGCCCCTCCTCTCCGTATTTCAAACATATGATATGTGGTCTTTCTCCTTCCTTAACGATATGTGCTGGTGCTGACGTCTTTCCATCATTGTTGAATCTCCTCTTCTTGAAATGTCCATTCTTATTGTTTTGGCCTTGATTACCACCGAAGTGGTTACCATTTCTGGCATGTTGATTCCATCCATGCTTGTTGTAACTGCTTCGATGACTGCTCACGCTGGTATTATCATTTTGCCGACTGCTCTCGTTTAGTTGCGTTGACTCGTTATCGCGCTTCACTAACTAAGCCATATTTACAACATCTGAATATAAACACAGTTTATGAGAAATAAGATGTTGACGTATCTTCGGCTTCAAACCTCTTAAAAACATCCGTGTCATTCTCTCTTCATTATCCACCAAGTGGGACGCAAACCGGGATAACTCCGCAAATTTAGCCTCGTATTGCGACACAATCATATTGTTTTTTTCCAACTTGATAAACTCCACCTCCTTCATGTGACGAATACTTTCGGGAAAGTATTTGTCATTGAACAGCTCTTGGAACTTCTCCCAAGACATCTTCAGTACGACAGGTTGAGTACATTTAACCGATTCCCACCAGTAATCTGCCTCTCCGCGTAACATAAAGGCTGCAAAGGGAACCTTTTGCTCCTCGGAGCATCCCAAGACATTAAATATATTGGTGATCTGCTTTATCCATGCTTCCGCCATAATAAGTTTTGTCTCTCCGTTAAACTCCGGTGGTCCTAGCTCCTTGAACTATTTAGTGGTGACCGCCCGAGAGTTTCCAGTGTTTCCACCTGCATTTTGGACAGGAGCCGCTCTCGCCTGCTGTTGAATGAATTGCATAAAGCCCCTGAACATTTGATCATTCATCATTTGGTCAGTGTTGTTGTTTGTATCAGGATTGTCGCTTTTCTGATGCACATTATCCTGATTATTAATATGTGGTGAATCAACGGTCGCCTATGCTCCATTGCTATTCTCAACATTCTCGGATGTCATTTTCAGATACTGCCACAAAACAAAGGTTAATTGACATGTAACATATTATCCCTAAATTCTGACCGACCAATTAAATACCACATAAACTTAGGTAGGTCATATTAGCGAAGAAATTCCCCGTCTCTCCCCTCCTAGTACTATTCTCACATCTTAGCCATGGATCATATCCCTAGGCTTTGATACCAACTGTGACGCCCCAAAAATTAGGTATACATCACCCATTTTGGGTCGTCAGATACATGGTAAAAAATTCAAATATAACTTACTAATACAACTGTCGTGTACAATACGACAAAACATAACTGTGAGTTTGAATATAATTATTGTCTACTAGAGATTATACAAACTCAAAAGGAGTCCTCATTACAATTATTAACACACTATTTCACAGAATAGTGAGGACTACTAATGCTATCCTCAGGATCGTCACTCCGTTCCCCGACTAGTCCCTTCTATGTTCTCATTTCCTGAAGAGAACAGTGAAAGAAAGGGTGAGCTCAACTAGCCCAGTAAGAAATATTATAACTAAGATAATGCAAAATAAATTATCATTAGCCTTCAACAGTGTTAAACTGATAAAATATAACAACATCAAGTTTAACTGCAGCGGAACAAGCAATCCATTAAAAGAGTCAAGTAGATAATAAAATCTACTATCTTTTATGATTTAAAAGGTTTTTCATGACTTTTATCGCTGGGACTCAGCTTAATAAATAATCCACATCATCGAATCACCCATGCACTACGGCCAAGGATATTCTTTAGTATCACGACCACAAATTATCCATGGACTACAGCCAAGGACATTCGTGTATTCATTAATGGTCATGATCTTGCCAACAACTGTCCATCAATGCACTACGGGCCAATGATAACTTTTACAACATAATTTGTAACATTACGGTCATAATTACACCGAATAATCCCTGGTCATAATCATACCAAGCCCATCTATGCACTACAGGCCACAGATGACTTTCAACATAATATAAACATGAGGATGATGACAATGATATAAGAATTCAATAAAACAAGTTCAAGAATTTGCACTGACAGGATGTTCCAACTGAATAATAAAGACGGAACCAGGTCTGGTGTAAAACACACAGACAGGATGTTCCAACAGAATAATAATAAAGACGGAATCAGGTCCGGTGTAAAACACACAGACAAGATGTTCTAACAGAATAATAGAAGAATGTCACCAAGTATAGGGTAAACCACGTATACAGGTTATTCCAACAGAATAAAAAGCAATGGAATAACAACAGTTCTCTTCTTGAATAAGAAAGAATAACACTCCTTACATTAGTAGAAAATTGAATACTGCAGTAGTGTAGTAACAGAATACTTTTCTTTTTTCTCTCTTATTCTCCCTATACTTTCTCTCTCTATAGCTTGAATGAATTCGTGAAAAATAATGAAGCACTAGGCCTTTATTTATAGAATATTTCTAGCTTAGCACTTGAAATGTGAAAAGGCAAGTGGCTTGACGACTGGTGATGTGAAAAGAAAAGTGGTTTGACGCCTGTAATGTGAAACACCAAGTGGTTTGACGCTTATAATGTGAAACGACAAGTGGTTTGACGTCTGGTAAAGGTAATTACTATTGACGAAGGTAATTAATATTGACGAAGAGACTCTTAGATGACATATGGCCCCCCCATAAAATAACCAAACTTACCACAAACGTCTCATAATAGACTTTTGATATACATCAAGGATTGAATAAATATTACCACAAATCATTTTATTTTTAATCAACACATATTTAATCTTTCAACAATTATTAATCATTTATAACTTGTCATCTCAATTATTGATTTAATAATATAACATATTATACAGATAATACTGTGACAATAATTGAATCAATAATATAAGAGATATGATGCAGCAATAACTGCAGCAATAACTGAGTATAGCTGAGTGACTTCTCACGTAAGCATCAATAATCAATAAGTGTGAAGCCCCCAAAATAGGTATACATCATCCATCTTGAGTCGCCAAATACATGGTACAAAATTCAAATACAACTTAATTATATAACAGTCGTGTAAAATACGACAAAATATAATATAAGAGTTTTAATAAGAATATTGTCATCTAGACAATATCCACACTAAATAGAGTACTCATTACATTTATTGTCACACTATTTTATAGAATAGTGAGGACTAATAAAACAACCATCTGGACAGTCAATCCGTTCCCCGACTCGTCCCAGCTATATTCTCATTTCCTGAAGAAAATAGTGAAAGAAAGGGTGAGCTCAACTAGCCAGTAAGAAATATTATGACTAAGATAATGCATAATAATTTATAGTTAGCCTTCAATAGTGTTAAACTGATAAAATATAACAAACATCAAGTTTAACTGCAGCGGAATAAGCAATCCATTAGAAGAGTCAAGTAGAGAATAAAATCTACTATCTTCTATGATTTAAAAGGTTTTTCATCACTTTTATCGCTGAGACTCAGCTTAATAAATAAACCACATCATCCCTACATTACGGCCAAGGATATTCCTTAGTATCACAACCAAAAATTATCTATGCACTACGGGCCAAGCATATTCATGTATTCATCAATGGTCATGATCATGTCAATAACTGTCCATCGATGCACTACAACCAATGAGGACTTTTACCACATCATTTGTAATATTACGGTCATGATTATACCGAATAATCTCTTGTCATAATCACACCAAGTCCATCTATGCACTACAGGCAACAGATGACTTTCAACATGTTATAAACATGAGGATGATGACAATGATATAAGAATTCAATAAAACAAGTTTAAGGATAAATTTTTAAAGATTTATAATTTAATTTATCCAGAAATCAATTACCTCCAACTTGTCAACATGATACTATTTTGTGGAGTAAATTAAAGAATGCTCAGAAGAATATTTCCATGAAAAGATACTGGATGAAGCGCAAATATCCAGGATATTCTACTAATTTCATGGAGTATAGAAGCCAAAACTTTAACCAACTGAGTATAATAGAATATATGAAACTATAAATGTATTTTTTTTCCCGCCATGCGGTAATCCACGTAGACAGATCATATCCACAATTTAATAAGGAATGAATACAAAGGACCATTCACCATGCATGCGGTAATCCATATAGACAGGTTATTCCAACAGAATAATAAAGAATGGAATAACAGAAGAATTCACCAGGCGTAAGTAATCCGCATAGACAGCTTATTCCAACAGAATGATAAAGAATGAAACCAGGTCATGCGTACCCCGCACAGACAGGATATTCCAACAGAATAATAAAGAATGGAACCAGGTCATGCATAATCTGCACAGACAAGATAATCCAACAGAATAATAAAGAATGGAATAACAATAGAATTCACCAGGCATGCGATAGACCGCACAGACAGGTTATTCCAACAGAATAATAATGAATGGAATAAAAGAATAATTTCACCATGTATATGGTACTTCGCATAGACAGGTTATTACAACATAATAATAAAGAATGAAATAACAACCCTTACGAGTATTGAAAGAAAATAACTCTCTTTATGAATACAAAAGAATAATACCCCTTACTTTAGAAGAAAACTAGATACTGGAATAGTGAGTTAGCAGACTTCTCTTCTTCTTTCTCTCTATAATTTCTCTCTATAATAATTGCTCTATAGCTTTAGTGAATTGGTAAGAAATGAAGGAAGAATGAGCTTCTATTTATAGGAAAATATAGTTTCGATAATTACATATTTTGGGGCTCAAAATATTACAATATAATACCTTCCTCTTTTTCTTCATTTTTAATTTAGTCCTGCTAATATTATCAAACTTGCACCACCTCCCCTAATAGTAAATAATGTGAATTAATAGTTCATTCATGTGACTTAATAGTATAATCATGTGAAAAAACTAATTATAGTATATTACCTTCATCTATACCTCCATTTTTAATTTAGTCATACAAGTATTATCAATCTTGCACCACCTCCCCTAATAGTACATGAATGTGAATCAATAGTACACACATGTGAACAAATAGTTATAAGCATGTGAAATAATAGCAATTAATTGCTCATTTATCCAATTAATTATCCTATTGGTCAATATAACCTCCAGACATCAATTATTATAAAAATAAATATCGATTTCCACTAACACTAATAATCTCAACACAATCGAACTATCAATTTCATCTTTAATCAACACAACTTATTCATCATTAATATTATAACTCTAAATAGTTAACAACCAGGTCGTTTCTAGGAAAGAGAGGGATTTCCGATAAGGATTTCTCCTTATTAGCGCGCAATTAGGTGACCAAACCTCTCCTTGACAGAACTTCTAGACATTGTCAATATTGCAAATAATAATATGAAAAACTTTGTCATCTCAATTATTGATTTAATAATATAACATATTATACAGATGATACTGTGACAATAACTGAATCAATAATATGAGAGATATGATGCAGCAATTACTATAGCAATAATTGAGTATAACTGAGTGACTTCTAATGTAAGCATCAATAATCAATACCGTGTGCTACTATGCAACCACGCGTATTACTGTACTTTTACTACCGGGTAGTTCAACAGTTTTAATGGTAACACTTTCGCCGTTATTTTTATAAAATGATAATTCTGTCATTTTCTTACTACGACAATACTTCCGTTGTGGGGTCCAACAATGATTGTGCCGTCGTACGGATATTCCCTGACAAAAAGAATATTTCCCGACCAAACGAATATTTTATAACAACTTGCTTACTTTGCAAAAAATTTCATACATCACCCTTAACTTTAACCTTTTATCAATTTAACCATTTACGAAATAAAATAATAATTATAAGAAAATTAAATACTTTCATTTCATAAAATTTGGGGTCTTACAATAAGTCTTTGAGCAAATGGGGCTTTTGGTTTAAAGACTTTTTCATTTGACTCAGAAGATGTGGTTTGAACATTTTTTGACACAAGCTTAGCGGATGGGCCTACACTGACTCAGAGATTGTGGGCTTTTCAGGATGGGCTGACTTTGAAGATGGATTGTTGGATTCAGCATTTAATTTTTTCTCTTCTTCATTATCAATGCCAGTATGATTGTTACAATAATTTCTAGACCTTAAAGCAATTACATAATTCACATGATTGACTTGTTTTTTTTCAAGTGAATTAGGATTATAAGGTTTTTTATTAGGGACTGGAAATTTCGGATTAGTCTCGAGTTGACTAGGAAACTTATCCATCTCCCTTTCACTAACTTTAGTTTCCAACTGACTAATTTGGATCTCTAAACGAGATAAGGCTTGGTTAGTGCTTTGCTAAGATTTTATTAACGTTTCCATACTCTTCTCTAAGGTGCTAAGTCTCTTCTCACTTTTATTAGAAAAACCTAGTGGATATTGAGGTGTTGGGTTTGAATTTTGGTAGGGACCAGGATTTAGCTTTTGGTAAGGTTGAAAAGTTTGATTTAGAGACTGATTGACTTGATTTGAAGAGTTATTTGGGTAGGGTCCTTGGTTCCATGCAAAATTATGATGATTTCTTTAACCTGGATTATAAGTGGGTGCAAATGGGTCACTCCTAGGTCTTTGAAATATTGCATCGACTTATTCATATTCTTCAGGTTGGGGCATGAATCTAGGACATTCCTCAATCACATGGCTTGGTAAATTACACCTTAGACACAAAGGTGCTGGTGTTGAGACTTGGTTCACATGTGATGGTTCCCTAGTTTCTAAATCTTCAAGTCTTTTAAGTACATCAGCCAACTTAGCTTCAGTGGCAATTGAAATGTTAACTGTATGAAGACCCCTAGATGATTTAGGTTTATCAGTCTCTCAGATGCTTTCCCATTGCATGGTTTTTTCTGCTAAGTACTCTTCTAAAAACTCCCAAGCCTTTTCCTCATCATTATTCAAAAAATTCCCTTGACACGTTGACTCTAACATTATTTTAGTGGGATAGTCTAAACCTTCGTAAGCAATTTGACATAATCTCCATTTCTCAATTCCATGGTGTGGACACTTTGATAACAAATTTTTAAATCTATCAAAATATTTTCAAAAAGACTCTTTTTAAGTTGGCAAAATTGATGAATTGCAGTCCTAATTTTAGCAATTTTATGATTTGAAAAATATCTTTTTAGAAATGTAACAACAATTTCCTCCCAAGTTGATATGGAATTATTTGGTAAGCTATATAACCACTTTTTATCATTATCTTTTAAAGAAAATGTGATAAACCTTAGCCTAATTGAGTCATCAGACAATTGTTGAATTTTTATTAAAGCACAAACTTCCTCAAATTCCTGAATAAATAATTATGCATCTTCTATCCCCGTGAACCTAGGTAACATATTTATAAAATTCGGTTTAAGTTCAAATTTTTTACTAATTTCGGGTGGTATACAGATACATGAAGGTTGGGCAGAGCATGAAGGATAACAATGATCCCTTAAAAAATAGTTTGTGCGGCCTCCATTTTTCTTATAGTGAGATTTTTTAAAGTGAAATCCGAAAAATCAAGTTTTCTCACTAATCACGATTTTTTGTCCCTGGTCCACACTTTTTGCATACACTACTTAATAGATAAGCACCCAAAAAATGAGGGAAAAAGGTAATAAAAAAGAATAAAAAATTTACTTCTAAGGTCAACTTAAATAAAATATAGACAGCTCCTAATTCTTCCAAGTTACACCGCAAGGTCCACCAAATTCGAAATTAATCACAAACTAGCTAGGTAAGTGTAAAAAAGGTGGGATTCTCTCTGTAAATACGATGAGTAATTGCAAAACCACACGTTCTTTAGGAGCTTACCTTTTGAACCACTTGCCTAGACACCAGTAGTTTGATTAATTTAAAATTCAGCCTCCTCTTGGAGTTTCTTGTCCTAATTGAGCTCGAGAGTCCTCGAGACCAATGTCTACTTGATTTTATTAGGTCATTGTTATGCAAAATGCAAATTGGGTTGTTTGTGGGCCAAGGAAGGGTGATGGAATCCCCACCTTATCTTGTTACATGTTGTGCCTTTAATGTTAGACTAAAGATGAAAATGCACAAATAAAAAAAACTATAAAAAAATATAAAGTGTCCTAAAACTAGGTGAATTATGAAAGAAGGAAAAATTTTGACGTACTACAATCCTCCAACAATCAGCACAGTTTATATTTGACAAAAAAATAAAATATAAAAAAAACCTAACCGGATGTGCTACGTGAGTGAATGCATGGATGCGGGAAAAAAATATTAATAAGAAAAATTAAACTACTAAAAAAATATAGAGATACGAAGTACCAAAGAAAGCGCAACAGCAAAACTTTTATATTTTCTTTCCTTCGATCCGCTTCGATAATCCTGAAAAAATTTAAAAATAAAATATTTGAGTTAAAAACTAATTCGAATAAATAAAAATTAAGGAATAAAAAATTAATTCTAGTTCCCGGCAACGGTGTCAAAAACTTGATGAGTTAAAATTATGTACTGCAAGGGCACAAAATCTGTTGTAGATTTGGCAAGTGTAAGTCGAACCACAAAGACTACATTAATTCTTTAATATATTCTTAATTAATATTTTAGGCAAATTAGAAATAAATATATTGGTGATGATTAACTAACTAAATTATGCAAACTATTAATTAATAACATAAACTATTAATGAGAAAAGATACATAGGAATCTGAATCCACTAAATATTAACACAAACAATAATTTCTTATTTTCCAAATTATTCCCCCTTCTCTTTAAAAATAATGATTCATATAATTAATATGGACAGACATAAGTTATGAAAAATTCATAAATTAACTATAACTTATCAAAACCTCGTAATTAATACAAGAATCATATGAAATTTTAAACGAAGGTAAATATGAAGGTGAAAATAATTAGGCACTAATTACGGAACCGAAAAAAAATATTAATACATAATATTTAGCTTCATCAACTTAGGTATTAAAAATTTAGTTAGCCATGAAAATTTCTAATTTAAAAAATTAAACCAAAACTAAAATTAGCATAACACAAGTCACTAATAGTAATTAAATATTCTAAATAAAGTTGGTAGAACTTGAAAGTATATGTATATATGTTAAGTGCAACAAATAAATGAAGGCAATTCACATGAATGACATGTATAATATAAACCTACTGAATATGCATAAAGAAAGAAGAATTATGTAATATAAATGAATTAATAAATTATTGTTAAAAAACCTTTGGCATTCTTGCCTCTTCCTCTCCTTGTCTCTTCATTTTTCAGTTCTCTCTCTCTCTCTCTCCATGTATATATATATATATATATATATATATATATATATATATATATATATATATATATATATATACATCAGATAGTAGATGTATGAGAATAAGAAAAAGTGATAGCCAAATAAATAGAAGAGAGAGAGAGACCACCACTCATATGAGAAAATGGTATTATCATTATGTCCATGGTTGCTTGTATATTGGAAGATGTAAAAATATCATAGTGAAAGAAAACTGTGGATGACCACTTGAATACAAAAGTTTATCAATATACATTTTGTTTTATCTATTATTTTATAACACGTTATCAGCACGAAGTTCTACCCAATTTTGGAAAAGGAGTTCTCTCAACTCAATGTAAGTATTATTTTATTACAATTAAATTTAATCATATATATATATATGTGTGTGTGTGTGTGTGTGTGTGTGTGTGATAAAGTAGTGAAATATGGTCGTAGATTAATAATGCATATTTCACATATACAAGTTACAAGAATAGATAGGTAGTCATCAACCACTGAAGACAAATGTTTCTATTATTTTATCTATAGCTATTATCATTGCTAGTCATGGCTCATAATTATTCAACAAAAGCCACATGGATTGTTATAGTCTTTAGTTTTATTATTGATTTCTATATCAATATATTTCTAAAGATCTTTTGATATATTTCTTTTTAGCATGATAGCATATTTAATATATTTCTCATGATCTTTTTGATATATTTTTGCATGAAGTTATAATGACAAATATACTTAGTAGTGTTGGTTTGTTATTTAGTTTTAGTGGACAAATTTAGTTTCGCGTTTTACTGCATTTCTATAAATTGCTTCATTACAATTAAATCTGAACATATATAGTTATTTAATTTGATGGGGAATATGTTTAGTTATTTAATATTCAAATCTTATAAATTTGAATTTGTTGCCCTTGATTTATATCGAGCAAGAATTGTTTGTAATGGAATCTTGATGCTGAGATTCATATAATGAAAAAGAACCTTGGAGATACAATTAAATTTGGCAATCATGCATCCTTGCAGGATCATGCAAAATTAATGATTTTTATTCGCTATCTTCTCCATGAAAAATTAAAATATGAATACATTACAGTAAAAGACTCACTTGTCTTATGAAATGATTTTAAAGGAAAGATATGAGAATCAAAAATTTGTAATTCTCCCAAAAGCTCATTATAATTGGATGCACCTAAAGTTGCAAGATTTTAAAAGTGTTGAGTGAGAATAATTCTACATTTTAAAAAAAATAATCTCACTATTAAAATTATGTGAAAAAAATTGATGAATTACATGTTAGAGAAAATAGTTATTATATTTCATGACTCGAATATGCTCTTGCAGCAGCAATATCGAGAGCGTAAGTTCAAAAAATATTCCTTGAAGCGATACAGAAAACTATGTTCCGAGAAGTGATATTATGTTTTCTAGTGGCTGTATAAAATAATGAGTTTTTGCTGAAATTAACCAACAATCTCGCTCGACCGATTCTATTACATTCCCTAAAGTGAATGGAACCTCATTTGATAATC
This sequence comes from Panax japonicus, assembly GCA_020205505.1. NCBI lineage: Eukaryota > Viridiplantae > Streptophyta > Magnoliopsida > Apiales > Araliaceae > Panax > Panax japonicus. The sequence goes on from CM035097.1 coordinate 6,755,862, forward strand.
ATAGAGGAAATTATGGTTGTGGTTGTGGTTGTGGTTGTGGACGTGAAAAGAATAATCAATATAGAAAAGAGAATGTACTCGTCGTACTCCTAGACATTTGATAGATTTGTACCAAGACTCCATAAAAGAAAATGAAATGAAATTGAAATAAACTTTATTGATCATAATGATCCTGAATATCCCATGAATTATTTTGACTTTTCAAATGGAGTGGATATAACTAATTTTGATGTCTATGATTTCCTTGACGATGTTGATAGAAATGTTCATGCCAATTAATTATTTTTATTTATTGGTATTATGACATTATAATAAGTATTTTTATTATATGTTTTATTTATGTTTCAAGTAATATAAAGTTAAATTTATATTTTTACATATATAAAGATGTATAAGCCAGAAGCTCATCAAACTTAATTAAAGGCTCTGGAAGAGTAATTATTCATCAAACTTAATTAAAGTCTCTGGAAAGAGTGATTATAATGTTGTCAAAGGGCACAAAACTTTGTATTGATGATTCTTTATATTCTTTTGAGAGAAGCAGAAATTTGCTTAGCTTTAAGGATATACGTTATAATGGTTATTATATTGAAACCAATAACGAAGGCAATGGAGAATTTCTTTATATTACTCAATAGTATCGGGCCAGAATCTCATATTAGAAAAATTGTATATTTTCTCTTCTGGGTTATATTATACTAAAATGAGAATAGTTGAAACAAATATTATAATACACCAGAAGTATGCAATACACCAGAAATGTTCGGATCAAAATGTTTTTATGATTTGGCATGATCATCTAGGATCAATAATGATGCATTGAATTATTAAAAACTCCCATGAACATCCCTTAAAGAATCAGAATATTCTTTTACCTGTTGATTAAATCAAAATAAATTAATTACCAAACTATAACATTTAATTATTGTTATTTAGTGTTCATCTTTCTAAGAAAGAATTCAGAGTGATATATGTGGACCAATACACCCACATTGTGGTATATTCAAGTATTTTATGTTTTTACTTGAAGAATTAACCAAATGGTTATATTTATGTTAAACAATATGTTGCATATACACATACTCAAAATGGTATAGCTGAATCACTTATCAAGAGACTTCAATATATTGTTTGACCTTTGATTATGAAATCAAAATTACCTATTTATGCTTGGGGTCATGCTATTTTACATGCTGCATCATAACCTTAACATGTGATTTAAAAAAAAATCATATTTCGAAGATTGTCATTGTTAATGAAACAGTCTTCGTACCATTAAGGGGAGAAAAGTCATTGCCTGAAGCACGACGTGAGATCGTTGCTAAAGCACGATGGGAGATTAATTGGAATGTTTCAACGTTATTTAATCTTGATCCTCATACAAATCAATATGAACTAGAAGTTCAAAGGATTATTCATTTGCAATGAATTGCAAATCAATTACCAGAATTATTCACCGATAATAAGAAAATAATGATATCTTATATTCTAGCTGCTAATACTCTAGTAGGGATTGAAGTCCCTGTAGGACAATCAGTTAATACAACAACAAAGTGAATCAAAGTCACACCTGAATCGTGGAAGAATGATCTTTGTTAAAGATAAAATTCCACAGAAGAAGAAAGTACAAGAAAAACGAGTTGCAGATTATAAAGAGGCTATACCCATGAAACAGGCTACAAAATTTATCGATCTATCCAAAACTTATGAACAAAAATCTCCTGTAAATAAAACTCTTGATGAGTTATCCCCTAAAGAGGATGAGTTATCCCCTAAAGAGGATGAGTTATCCCTTGAAGAGGATCATGTACCTGAAAATAACGAGATCTCTATACATTACGTATATACAGGATACAAATATATTGGATAGAAATAAAATTATTATCGACAATATATTTTCATATAAAATTGTTCTTGATATTACCAGAAGTAATGATCATGAATATGAACCATAAATCGTTAATGAATGTAGAAATATTTGGCCAATGTGGAAAGAGGCGATTTAAGCAGAATTAAATTCACTAAGTAAATATGAAGTTTTTGAACATGTAGTCCGAACACCTAAAGGTGTAATGCCTGTTGGATATAAATGGGTATTTGTACATAAACAAAATGAGAAAAATAAAATTATAAGGTACAAAGCGCGAGTTGTAGCACAAGGTTTCTCGCAGAGACCTGGTATTAATTATGAAGAAACATATGCTCATGTAATGGACGCAATTACATTCAGATTTTTAATTAGCTTGGTAGCAAAAAAAAATTTAGATTTGCGATTAATGGATATATGTTGTTACAACATATCTGTATGGATCATTAGATAATGATATATACATAAAAATCCCTGAAGGATATAAAATGTATGAAGCATAAATTCTATATCTCGAAGTGTGTATTCTATCAAACTACAAAGATCCTTATATGGGTTAAAACAATCCAGATGCATATTATGGTATAATCGCCTGAGTGGATATCTTTTGAAATAAGGATTTGAGAATAATCCAATTTGTGCATGCATTTTTATCAAAATATAATAATCTAGATTTGTTATTATTACTATATTAGTTGATGAAAGATCTTTCTCAAGAAGAGTCGACAAAAACAACAAATTTGAGATGAAAGATATTGGTAAGACAAATTTTTGTCTTGGCCTACAAATTAAACTATTGAATTCTTGTTCAACAATCAACATATACAGAAAAAGTCTTGAAGCAACTTTACATGTATAATGTTAATCCTTTGAGTACCCCAATGATAGATTGGTCACTTGATATCAAGAAAGATCTGTTTTGACCACAAGAAAATAATGAAGAAACTATTGGTCCTAAAGTACCATATCTTTGTAAAATTGGTGCTTTGATGTATATTGCAAAATTTCTTATGACCTGATAGCATTTACAGTTAACTTACTAGCAATATGGATCAAAACTACAGTTAGTTGGATCTACTGACAGAGATTATCATAATTCATGAAGTAAGTCGTGAATGTGTTTGGTTGAGATCAGTAATTCAACATATTCGTGAGAACTGTGAATTATCATCAATCATAAATAGTCCAACAATATTATATAAAGAAAATGCCGCTTGTATCACTTAAGTTAGAGGAGGCTGTATCATGGGTGATAGAACCAAGCATATTGCACCAAAATTCTGTTATACATATGAGCTCCAGAAGAGTGGCGATATTGATGTCAAACAGATACGACCATGTGATAATTTAGCTGATATTTTCACTAAGCCATTACCAACTGTGATTTTTAAGAAGATGGTGCACAATATTGGCATGCGTTGACTTAAGGATATTTTTATCATGAATAATTGAAATTATATGCTCTCATGAGGGGGAATAAAAAGGATATGTACTTATTGTACTCTTTTTCCTTCGCTAAGATTTTTTTTATCACTGGGTTTTCCTTTTAAAGGTTTTAATGAGGCAATCCTAAGGCATTAGAAGTTATTCAAGAATATTGTACTATTTTCCTTAGCCAATTTTTTTCCCACAGGGTTTTTCTTTGGTAAGATTTTTAATGAGGTATATTCTTAGAAAGCGTTCATCCAAGGGGGAGTGTTAGAAAACCTTTGGCATTCTTGCTTCTTCTTCTCCTTGTCTCTTTATTTTCCATTTCTCTATCTCTCTCTCTCAATGTATATATGTATCAGATAGTAGAGGTATGAGAATAAGAAAAGTGGTAGCCAAGTGAATAGAAGAGAGAGAGATAAACCACCACTGATCATATGAGAAAATGGTATTAACCATTATGTTCATGGTTGCTTGTATATTGGAAGATGTAAAAATATCATAGTGAAAGAAAAGTGTGGATGACCACTTGAATACAAAAGTTTATCAATATACATTTTATTTTATCTATTATTTTATAACAAGTATTCAATTGATCTTGCTAGGAAAGGCGGAAAGTCATCTGCTCTTCTTTTCTACAGGAAGTACAAGAGGGAAAAAATAAAAATAAAAAGTCACCCCTCTTTCTAAAACAAGAGATCTATTTATAGGAAAAAATAAATTTTAACCTAATCTAAGATACATTGAACTTGGTTTTTTCTTTTCCTTTATCTCTTTATATCCAAATTGACTCTAACCTCTTCATAATTATCCTCCAAGAGTCCCATGTAATCTTTTATTTTCTCTTCAAGAAAAACACAATAAATCTTACAAAATCAAATAAAATGTATTAGTTAAATAAAATAAACACACAAAATAATAAATATGAGAATATTAAAGTTTATAATAAATGTGTATATCAATTTTTACTTACATAAGTGATTGTTCTTCTATTAGTTTATAGAATGCTTAGTTTGTCTAAATAAACTCGACAATCCTATTTGTTTAGAAATAATTAACTTATTTATCTCTCAAATGCGATATATATTTAAAACTTAAACACACCATATCATTTTTAGTATTGTCATGACGTGTTTATTTGGACCCAAATAATACGATGGACCATAGTCCGTATGGAGGTAATTTACCCACGTGAAAACCTGTTTAGACAGTTGATGCTTTTAAGGAATCTAAGATTTCTAATTATATTTGATTTCTAACTCCTAAGAAAAGAGTCCAGATACAATCTAATTCCTTTCCTTAAAAAGATTGACTTTAATCCCATTAAGGTATTTAACTTAATGAGGAATCATATTCATATACGGGGAAGAGCTTGGAGAAGATGGTGTGATCGCTATAAATACAAGGCTACACCCTCATTATTAGGTAAAATAAACAGCATGTACTTATTCTCACACCGGAGCTATCCCCCGACGGCCCATGCCGTTAAATTTCTCTGTGCGACTTCGTTTCTGTGCAGGATTGGACGCGATATTGGTAGCCGTTAAATTTCTCCGTGCGACTTCGTTTCTGTGCAGGATTGGACGCGATATTGGTAATTGAGGCGCATGGACGAATCTTGACGTTAACAAGTATGATGATTAAATTTAACTTTAAATGTTAGAAATCGAACATAATCCCAATATATATAGTACGTGAATGATTAGTATGAAGTTAATTTGGTCAATTGATCAATATAGTATCAATATATAAGTTGAGAGATGATCTTGTCAATATTGTATTGGTCAATTAACTAGCTTATTACTCCCTCCATCCCTAAATAATTAACGTTATAGAGAGTAAAAATTTCCAATATATTTGACGTTATCAAGTTTTTAGGAAGCATTAATTACAATTTTTTCTCTATTGCCCTCAAGTATTTTTCTATTTCATTTATCTAGATAACTATATGGAGTACATCTTTTCTTAATTAATGCAAGGGTAATTGTGGTAATACATATTAATCTTAATGATAAAATTAGAGTAATAAATGACTTTTTTAATAAGTAGAAAAACCTTCAAAACGTCAATTATTTAGAGATGTAGGAAGTATAAAGTTAAGTTGATGATAATATATAGAACACTAAGGTGATGTTTGTTTACATCTGATTGCCTCTTAATGGACTGTCTCTTATTCGCTAAGAGGCATGATGATGTTTTTTGTTACCGCTGAATGCCTTTTAATCGATAAGACAGAAAATAAAATCTTAATAATTAAGAGGTACCTCTTAATGAAATTTTTTTGATAATTTTTTTTATATAAATATTTTCAATAATATTATGAACTCATTTTTATTAAATTGAATATTTAAAACTATTAAAAAAAATTACCCTTTAAAATGGTAAAATAGTGTCATTAAGAGACAACTTCTTTTTTAGTTATTAAACAATTTTTTAGATTTAGACCTCATAAAATGATCTAATTTATTAAGACATCATAATTATTCAGATCTTAATTCTCAGGTTTATCAAACACAGCCTAAGTTAGGAAATAAGCCAACCCAATCCAATTAAGATAGTGAATTGAAGAGACTAGGTTGGTGGCTTTCGTGAGACGGAAACACAAATGATTAGTTAAGTGATGTAGACAGATCAGAGTACGATGTCATCCAGATGACAGCACTTCATTTGCGGTATATGTTAAAAGGGTGGCGCACCCAACACACAATAAGAGCTGGATTGAGATTTGTGGGAATAAATGCAATATATTTACCAAAAATTAGACCGGAGTCCTATTATTATTATATATTGTGATAATTTATGTTGAATTACGATTGTTAAATTCGTAAAATTAATAAAAATTATAAAAAAGTCTTATTTATTATATATTTTAAAAAAAATATTACCACTAATACTTATATCTATAATGGGTAATCAAAAAAATTGACATAAACATTCGTATTTAAAAAAATTACTACTAATATATACATGTTACTGATTATAATATATATATATATGGGCTCGGTAAGGATCAAGAACATTCTTCTTAAATAACATTCTTCTTTAAATAACATTCTTTTATTAAAACTATGTCGTTTTGGAAGGACGCGGTAGCATTTTTGTAAATACAATGCCACTGCGTATTTATAAAAATGTCACCGCGTCCCTTCAAAACGACGTAGTTTTAATAAAAGAATGCTATTTAAGGAGAATGCTCTTGATCCTGACCGTATATGGGCTATATATATACACACAGCTAGGTATTACACTTATCTATGGCGACGGTTTTTTTGAGCTATAGACCGTCGCCATAGATCAGAATAGCTATAGTGACGGGTGAACTGTCGCTATAGCCCAAAAAAAATCTTCGTCATAGGCGACGGTGTACTACACAACTGTGTATATACATTTTTTTCCCCATATATATATATATACAGTCCGGATTTTAAGCTCACCTCTTATTTAACTCACCTTGCTCACCCCCTTTTAGCGATGGACCGGACGACGATTCGGTCTGTATGTTCGGTCCGTCGCTATGTGTTGTCCGTCGCTATAAAATTGTTTTATAATTTCTACATGTGACAAAATTTTAAAAACTTTTTTGCCATTAAATAAAAAAAGAAAATTTAAGGTTGCAAAGTGAATAGATGTCTGAGTTCGACCTCGTAAAAAAATAGGTGACAACAAAATAAAAATAATATTATCAAAGTAAAAATAATATTGTCAAATCAGAGTTAAGCATAGTTAGAAAAAAATTAAAATATAACTAAATAGATAAATTGTTGTATAATTTTTGCTCTTAACATTAATAGAAAAACCTTACAATTATTCGAATCAATTAATATCTAGATGATTTTTAATTAATGTTATAATATAATTTGATGACTAAATTAATGAGGTGTGGTTGGATGACTTAAAGTAAAGTAAAGTAAATACTCCTGTGTGTGTTGAAAAATCTTGGAACACAAAATAACGGTGGAAGGGGAGGTGGCGTGAGATTTAGTGCCCCGCCGTCCAAACATCTTAACCTTTCATAGTCTCGTGTATTTGCCACCCCCATGCGCAATCACCAAATTTATACTACTATCTCTCTCTCTCTCTCTTGCATATATACATATACATATATATTTCTCTCAACCTTTTGCTTTATATATATATAAATACAACAAACATACAAAACAATACTACAACACAACACAACATACTCATATCCATCTGTTGTCTGTACCTACATATATATTTAAAACAACTACTTTCACCCATAAATTCTCAGTACCATCCAATCCCAATAATTCTCTCCTTCTCTCTCTCTTTGGGGACAGTACTACTACTGCAAGCACAAAGAGTTTCAAGATTTTGGTTAGTTTTTCTTGCATGGTATTTTGGTTTTCATATATTGTTTGGTATTCATAATTTATATGCCACCTTTTTTTGCCAAATAGAGGCTCTCATTTTAAAACACATACCCTCCTTATTGTCATCAAGGATCGAACCCTCGGTTTCATAGAAATCATATGACGAGTCATATCGCTGAGCCAAATACCATGCGATCAGGCTCTTTTTTTTGATGAATTCAGAACCCTCTAAGAGATATACTGCCATGCAGTTGCTGGAGAAGGTGTGTTTGTGTGCATGTGTGTGTGAGAGAGAGAGAAAACTATTTTAGCAATTAGTAAGTATACTAATTAAGTATATGTTTGGTTACACATCGTTTGCGGGGTTTACTGTTTAGAAATCAAAATGTACTTGAAAATTTTATTTGTTTAGTGCTCCATTGATGTAGTCGCAAATGCTGCAAACTTAAGTAAGGGGAGAAACCCTAATTAAGAAGATATCCTTGAATAAGACTAAAATTTAAATTGTCCCGGTGTACGTACGTCTTTGTGATTTAACTAACTAATTATTACCAAATGGCTTCTTCAGGTTATAATTATTATTTAAATTATTTTTTTTAAAGTATAATTAGTAGTGCAAAATTGATCTAAATTGTGCACTATTAATTTTACCTTAAAAAAGATTTTGACTTAAATTTATGGACGAAAGCATCACAAGTGAATAAATTTAAAGGATAAATTTATATTTTAGTATAATGAGGATAGAGTAGTTGTGAAACCCTTTTCCACCATCATGAATTCATGATCATATATATAGCTAGCATGGATATCAGGAGTAGAGTGGAATTCACTCAAAGAAAAACATAACATGCTTTTGGTTTGTGTCCACAAGTTAAAAGTCATGTTTTTCGGCTATCTACTTTTGTGTTCAATATACAAACTTAACTGCCCAAGTATATATGATATGACATAATTATAAGCCAATTAGCACTAATGTTTAAAACTGTATGATAAGCTACTATATATATATATGCCATATTTATTTGTGTAGTTTGGTGGATTCGCATATGGTCTGCCATTTTCCTAATGATACATGCACAAGTTGATGGAAACACGTGCATGCAACTAGTTAGAAACATTTCTAGCTAGGGTCCCCAAATATGAATGCTTAAGAATCATGACAAATTGTGTACTGCACTCATTATATGTTTGGAAAACAATTTTATTTCAATCATGAATTAAAATGCAAATCCCTCTTTGTGTTGTGTGTTATTATATGTTATAATTTTGAAAGTATAATTGACAGGGTACAACTGATCCAAAAGAAATAATTTTACGCTGCTAATTATACAATAACAACTGATCCAAAAGGTATAGTTTTACACTACTAATTATACAACAAAATAACAGTTGTTATATTATAAAATTAAGTATTTATCATATCTCCATATATATAATGATAAATTTAGGGCACATGAGTTGTGTATTTTAATCTCAATTATTTGTCATGACTTGAGAAACTCTTGCAATATAAGGGTAAGGAAAACTGAAAAACTTGTGTCATGTACTATTTTTTGAAATTAGAAAATATTTAAACTTTAATGACTTGTTTGTTTTTAATATTACATGAAAATAAAAATGTGATCAAAAAAAATATAAATTTCAACTTGAATCTCTCCCTTTTTCTTATGTATACTATGCTTTTCTTATTTTTTTCAGGAGAGGAGCATCCATGGAAGCTGAATCATGTGTCCCTCCTGGATTTAGATTTCACCCGACTGAGGAAGAACTCGTCGGCTACTACCTCAAGCGAAAAATTAACTCTTTAAAGATTGATTTAGATGTTATCGTGGAGATCGATCTCTATAGGATTGAGCCATGGGACATCCAAGGTATATATCCACTCAAAACATTAAATTCTGAAAATGTACGGTTTATAAAAATAAGTTACATTTATATAGTTGATCGAGAATTGTAATTATATAATACTAGTACTTGATAACGTTGTCTGATATACAACTCAACTCGTCTGATATACAACTCTCTACTATAATGTTACTTGTTTCTGAATATAGACTGAGCAAATAGACTCTCTTAAAGTTAGAAATATTTATATGAGCACATTTATTACTCCGTGCATGCTTCATCCCTCAAATTGGTTTAGTTTGATTAGGGATGTAAACGAGTCGAATATCAGCGAACACCTTCATGCTCAGATTCGGCTCGACTCGAAAAAACTAAGCTCGAATTCGACTCGGATTCGATAAGGAATTTATATTTTTGCGCCAGATTCGACTCGGATCATTACTTGGACCTACTCGGCTCGTAAGTACTCAACTCATTTACAAAGCGAGTTACTCATAAGCCTTCAAATCGAGTTTCGAATATGAACTATTTCGCTTCAAATTGAACCACTACATACTAAATTGGTTACTTAACTAATATTTAGATATAAAAAATTTTCACTTTTATTTATGTATTGAAACTATAAAGAATGTAATATAAATTGACATGCAATTAATTGATTTATTCAAGTACAAGTTTACACAATTCTATACTACATTTTATAAATTATAAAGATAGATACAAATATCACATATTTAGCTTACTAGCATGGATCGGACCAATATTCGAATATGATCCATCGAGCATGTATCGAGTATGGTATGCTCAAAATCGTCTCGTGTATGAGCGAACACTGGTATGCTTGAAATCGACTCGTGTATCAATAAACAGAAAACGAGTATGGATCAGATTCGACTCGGATCAACTTCGAATTCGAGCTTTGTATCATATTTTCGAGCCGATCTCGAGTCGAGTACCGAACTACTTGGCTCGGCCTACACCCCTAAGTTTGACTTTTTCAGTTAAATTAACTATTTTTTGTAATCAAAATTTATACTCCCTCCGTCCCTATTTAAATGACGTTTTAGAGTTTTTTATTTGTCTCTAATTAATTGACGTTTGTTCAAATCTAGGAGAATTAATGATAATTTTTCCGAAATTACCATTCATTACTCTAACTATTTTTTTGGTACTTTAAACTCTTGTGCTATGATAAATTAATGATTTAAGGGTATTATAGACAATTGAGTATTATATTTAATGCTTTCCAATCATTATCTTATTAATTTTTGTGTTCATCTCTAAAACGTCATTTAAATAGGGACGAAGTTAGTATTATTTTCTTATAAACATGGTATAAAACTATAACCATAAAGAAGCTTTATCGAATTTACTACGTACCTCCAATTTTCATTAGTATGAAGATATAAATAAAATTTCTTAATTTTTAGTTTAAAATTTGTCAACTAGACTAGAAAAGTTAAACTAAACCAATTTTTTACAAAGGACAAAAGGAAAATTAAAATAACAAGCATTAAAGATTAGAATTGTTCTTCATTCATACAATATGGTTTGAACTAATGTCCAAATTTAACATGCAGCATGTTGGGCTAAAGATGTCATGTCTTTTTGTTTGATGGTACAGATAGGTGCAAATTGGGGTATGCAGAACAGAATGAGTGGTATTTCTTCAGTCACAAGGACAGGAAATATCCAACAGGAAGAAGGACAAATAGAGCAACTACTGCAGGGTTTTGGAAAGCTACTGGAAGAGACAAAGCTGTGCTTTCCAAAGAGAGCATAATAGGGATGAGGAAAACCCTAGTGTTCTACAAGGGGCGTGCACCGAATGGGATGAAAACTGACTGGATCATGCATGAATATCGACTCCAATCATCGGAACACGGACCACCACAGGTCAGTGAGTTATAAGATTTATTGTTGCGTAATTGTTAATCGTGAAACACGTCTCTAGCTATTTTGAGTTTTAAAATATTTCGAATTAAACTTTTAAAGTCAATAATGATTTAATATACTATTTGAAAAATGAAAGTGTTTTTTATTTTCAATTTTTTTCCTTAAAAAGGCTATTTATACACTATTTGAAAAATGAAAGAGTTTTTTATTTTCAATTTTTTTCCTTAAAAGGCTATTTAGTATATTAAAAGTTCTTAAAATTTAACACATGCACTAACAGTGTATCATGAGTGATGTTAAGATTATAACACATCAACAATATTAGGATAATTTTGCCAAACACAGTTAATTGATGTGTCATAATCCTAGAAATCTGTATTAATTATACAGCTATATAAAATATAATATATTATCATATAGTTTTTTTGTATTAGAACTTGTGTTTAGCTTTTCTACAAAAGCAACACCACCATCTCCAAAAGACTTCTTTTAGATGTTGAAAATTAATGTGAATTGGAGGCAAAACATGCTAAACTAGTCAACTTCACTTATTTTTGCTGCGCATGTGTAGAAGAACTAACACATGCATAAAGGCCTATAAAAAGGAATGAAATTAATTACTATTCTTTATAATTTAGAGTCAAAAAGAATTGAGAACTAGCTAAAGCATGATGATTCATTATATATCTTCAACATTACCAAACTCCTTCGAAAACAAAAATTGCAAAATAATAGTTACAGCATAATAAAAACTAGTTAATACTTATATTAAATATGTGTGCTATCAAGAATTTATATTATTATGAATTATGTATTGCTTTAGGAAATATCCATTAATGGTATATATTGCTGAAATAAAAAATTAAACTACAAAAAAAATGGTATCTCTCTGAATTATTTTTCCTTATTGCCTTGCTACTTAATAATTTTGAGTACCAGTTAATTATAGTCACCTTTCTTGTTTCTCAATATAAAACATATATATCTCTGATCAACAAAATGCAAAATTAAACACATGACTTTACAGTATAGCAAACCGCTACCTTGTGATACAATCAATACTGTAAAATTATACTTTTTAGCTCAGTTATGTGCAACTAATTATACCCTAAAAGTTACAGTAAGGTTTGCTAATTAGCCAAACTCAAGAACGAAAACATCATACACGAAGAAATTAAAATTAGCATTTTAATTAGTCTTTCCGATTTTACAATTACTTTTACAGTCGCATAGCTAGTAACTAATCATGAGTAAAATATAATTCTACAGGAAGAAGGATGGGTTGTCTGTCGGGCATTCAAGAAACCAACTCCAAATCAAAAGCAAGGCTTTGAACCATGGAACAATGGCTATTATTTCCAAACCAACAACAATTTTTCATCATCTTCTCTTCAAGAAATACTAAATCCAATGCATGCAGCCCTAACAAATCAAAGCACAAGTTTTTATCAAGTACCATTTGCTAATTCAAACCAACAACAAATCATTCCCAACGATTCTCGTTTCGATAACGAAATTCTTGATCTTCCCCAACTTGATAGTCCAACTCTTTCAGTAAGTCTTGATCTTGACCAAGAGAATTGCAATGGCTGGAAAAATATGGACACATTACTCGCGCCAAAACCGGTTGAATCAACTTTATTTTCTTTCCCAAACATGCCATTGGTTTCTTGTGAGGATGAATTAGATGCTCAAAATCAAATGAACCATCTTCTTGGATATTTTCCAGACTTGTAATTACTAGGCGCAAATCATTTGTATTGAAACTGGTATTTTTACATGAAAAAAAAATGATATTTTCGCACGAGACTCTTTCACATAGATGTGGGATCGACTCACTATTCGTGTGAGAGAGATGGTGTGAAAATTTATGTCATTTTCTCATATGAAAATATCAGTTACTTATTTGTATGTATATGGGATTTGACTTATAGTACTGAGACTATAATTTTGTTTCAGTTCTGGTAATTGGCTATTTGATTTTCTCAAGTCAATGTTATAGGGATTATCTAAGAAAACTGATGTTAATTAACCGTGTAGTAGATGAAGTTTGTTGATTATTCTTATACTTGTTCTTAATTTTATAGTTGTGAAATATTATGAAATGTTATTATGAATGACTCAATATCTGATTGGTTAATGTGACGAATGAGATTTTGTAATTTAATTTGAATATTTATTAAATTAAATAAATATTTTTCGATGATTAATTAATTATTGGGTTAAATAATTAATTGATGAGTTTGTGGTAGATTAATTTATTATATGTGTTACATTGATTAAATTAATGTAGAATTTTTTTCAAAAGTATGTATTTAATTGAGCATATTTGATTAAAGGAATTATTTAATAAGCATAATATTATTCTAATTAATTTAATAGTTAATTAGAGATTTAATGATTTGACATAATTAATAAATGAGAATTCAATTATGTGACTATGTGAATTAATGAGAAATTATTATATTTTATTTAAATTAAATTAACTAGGATATTTGAGTTATTGTTTAATTGGGTGCGACATTATTAAACTATATTATAAGAGATTTATTAAATTAAATGGAAAGAACCTTCTAAGTGATAGCCAAACAAGGCACTATGAGGAGTTGGGAGCAGTTAAACCACGTATGGATTAACTGAGCACAACTGTGCGCATTAATCAGTCTGGTTTCTCTTACGCATTTCATTTATCAGACTTCACTTAGAAAATTCAGAGAGAGCTAGTTAGAGAGAAGTTGAGGAAAATTGTGTGATTGAAGAAGATTCTGAAAGGGATTAATTTCATCTCCTACTAATCTACACTGCTAGGTAATCTCTTTAACCAAACCTGTAAGACCCCAACTTTTATGAATAAAGATGAATTTTCTATAAATATCATTTTTGAATATTATGGAATGAATTTGATATAATATTATAGTTGTGGGTTTGCAAAGTACGCAAGTTGTTATATAATATTCGATTGGTTGGGGAATATTCGTTTTAACAGGGAATATTCGTACAACGGCACAATCATTGGTGGACCCCACAACGGAATTATTGTCGGATTGAAAAAACGACAAAAATACTTTATGAAAATAATGACGGAAATTTTACCGTTAACTGTTGAAACACCCGGTGTTAAAAGTACAGTAATACGCGTAGTTGCACAGTTGCACACGGTATTGATTATTGATGCTTATGTGAGAAGTCACTCAGTTTTGTTCAATTATTGTTATAGTAATTGTTGCATAGTATCTCACATTATTTGATTTAATTATTGTCAATATTTTATAATCAATAATTGAGATGACAAAGTTATTAATATTATTATTTACAATATTAACGATGTCTAGAAGTTCTGTCAAGAAGAGGTTTAGTCACCTAATTGCGCGCCAATGGGGAGAAATCCTTATTGGAAAGCCCCCTCTTTCCTGGGAACAACCTGGTCGATTAATATTGTGAATTATAATAATGATGATGAGTTTTGTTTTATTAGTATTATTAATGTAATAAAACAGAAAAGTTTTTTATATAAAACAGAATACTTTTATAAAGTTATTCGTTTTATTAGACTAATAGTAAAATCTTTTTATATAAAACAGAATATTTTTATAAAGTTATCTGTTTTATTAGACAATAATTAGAATATATTATATTTTATTATGCATAGTGTTTGCATAGTGTCTGCATAGTGTTTGCATAGTAAAATCTTTTTATAAAGTTATTCGTTTTATTAGATTATAAATAGAATATATTATATTTTATTGTAAACCAACTGGACCGTCCGTTTAAAGTAAATCAATCTAGATCGTTCATGAATTAGTTACTATGCAGTCCATTCTTCTATAAATAGAAGTTCATTCATTCATTATTCTGTTGTTCATTATTCCTTCATTATTTTGTTGTTCATTAAAGTAAATCAACCTGGTTCCGTTGTTTATTATTCTGTTGGAGCATCCTATCTGTGCGTTTACGCATGACCTGGTTCCATTATTTATTATTCTGTTGGAACATCCTGTCTGTGCGTTACGCATGACATGGTTCCATTATTTATTATTCTGTTGGAATATCCCGTCGGTGCGTTTACACATGACCTGTTCCGTTATTTATTATTCTGTTAGAACATCATGTCTGTGCGTTTACGCATGACCTGGTTCCGCTGTTTATTATTCTGTTGGAACATCCTGTCTGTGCGTTTACGCATGACCTTGTTCCATTTTTTATTATTCTGTTGGAACATCCTGTCTGTGCGTTACGCATGACCTGGTTCCATTATTTATTATTCTGTTGGAATATCTTGTCGGTGCGTTTACACATGACCTGGTTCCGTTATTTATTATTCTGTTGGAACAACATGTCTGTGCGATCAATCGCATGCCTGGTGATTTCTTTTGTTCTTCCATTCTTTATTATACTCAGTTGGTTAAAGTTTTGACTTCTATACTCCATGAAATTAGTGGAATATCCTTGATATTTGCGCTTTATCCAGTATCTTTTCATGGAAATATTCTTCTGAGCATTCTTGAATTTTTACTCCACAAAGCAGTATCATGTTAACAATTTGGACATTATTAGTTCTTGGATAAATTAATTCTTTAACTTGTTTTATTGAATTCTTATATCCTTGTCATCATCCTCATATTTATATTATGTTGAAAGTCATTTGTGGCATGTAGTGCATAGATGGACTTGGTATGATTATGACCAGGAATTATTTGGTGTAATCACGACCGTAATGTTACAAATGATGTAAAAAAAGTCCTCATTGGCCCGTAGTGCATTGATGGACAGTTGTTGGCATGATCATGGCCATTGATGAATATATGAATATCCTTGGTTGTGGTGCATGGATAATTTGTGGTTGTGATACTAATGAATATCCTTGGCCGTAGTGCAGGGATGATGTGGATTATTTATTAAGCTGAGTCTCAGAGTGTAATCAATAGACTCTATGACTCTGCATGTAATCAATAGACTCTATGACTCAGAGTGTAGTCTACGATCCTTGACTTGGCTTCGGCATCAGTAGACTCTACGACTCCGAGTGTAGTCTACATTTCTGACTTGGCTTCGGCAGATGTTCGGTCGGCTCGTAGGCAGGTTGTCTCTACGATTCTGAACATGACTTCCTCAGCAGACTTCTGTCCTAAGGAAGTTCTACTCGACACACTGCGATCCTTCATCGTTTCTCCTGGCAGTCTACGAACTCCGAGATCTACTGTCTTGCAGACTACGATTTTGCCTCTACAGTTCTCGAGTTTTCCTTGACTCTCCTGGCAGACCCCAATTTCTGGTGCAGTGCTCGACGATAAGACAAGCCTATCTATTACATCATAAGATCAACCTAACATGATTGATCTTTCTACTTGTATAGTCCTTGTACATCATTTCTTTTTAAGGACTTTACAAAGCTGTTTTATTTATGTAGGATCAACCTAACATACTTGATCAATTCATACTAAGTCCTTGTACACATGTTTCTATTATTTATCAAAGGACTTTACAGCTTTTCTTAATACAAACATACTTGCATATTCATTCATATATATATATATATATATATATATATATATATATATATATATATATATATCATAATCAAATCATATATAAATAGGAATAACATTCACATGCTTATTCCTGACATGTTATTTTTGTTGTTGAATATTAATAGGGATGAATTAAAAGAATGAGATACTAGAGGCCGACATGAATGTATTGGATGATGATCTAATGCGATTGTTTGATTGCCCTTCGCCCATGCCTATCCCCGACTAGTACAACGACGTTTCTACCACTAATTATTCAAATGGGCAATTACCATCCAATGTAGAGGGTGTTAGTTCCATACGCACAATATAGATCTAGAAGGAGGGGGTTGAATAGATCCTTTTAATTTC
Source organism: Panax japonicus (assembly GCA_020205505.1). Lineage (NCBI taxonomy): Eukaryota > Viridiplantae > Streptophyta > Magnoliopsida > Apiales > Araliaceae > Panax > Panax japonicus. The sequence goes on from CM035097.1 coordinate 6,773,111, forward strand.
AAATAATTTTCTCATTTATTTTGTATTGCTAATGATTTAGTATATGACAAACATAAGAATCATTTGAAGCACAGCGGAATAAGTAAAAGATCCCCTTCATTGATATATTCGTAATTATACATACATTGTTCTTAGAGTTAGTTCAGTGATAAACAGTTAAAACATACATAGCAGTTATAGCAGTTAAAGTACATAATGTAAAAGACACAATGAGTTTTTAAGTGATTCAGAGACTCAAGCTCCTAATCCACTCTTCTGCTTTCAACTAGCAGGATTTCCACTAAGGAAGGGCAGCACCCTGAATCACTAAGATTTCTTTAAGGCCATCAGCCTTGGGACTTCAGTTCACTAAGAACTCTTCAAAACCAATAGCCTTGGAAGTTCTCTAGTTCCCTAGGAACTCTTCAAGCCCAGCAGGGTTAGAACTTCATTTAGTCCCTCCGGACAAGGACCCCTCAGGCCCTGGCTTCTTGTTATTGAGTTGTTTGTTTGTTTGTTGGAGTTGGTGCTGAGCTGCTAAGATATCTTTATGCTTTTAACATCTTCTGTACTTAGCAGCTTGGCATGATCATCCTTAAAGTGCAGTTGAGTGTTGCATGATGCTCAGCTTCTTCAGTTACTCAACCACTTTTAATGATCCCTTGATGAACTGCCTTGAAGATCATTCCTCTTGATACTTGATGGCTACACCTGATGGGTTTCTAAGATGGCTGTAAACTTTTCTACTAGATACTTAGAAACTTTCTTATGCTTGCCACCATGATGGCGTTGGTGATCTTCTTTCTTGATACTTGATGCCTTCTCATGATGTACTTGCTAAGATGACTGTAGGCTCTTCTCTTTGGTACTTAGAGTCTTCACATGATGGCCATCAAGATGACATTGATGCTCTTCTTTCTCTCAGCAGTTCAGAACTTCTTGTAGTAGAACTCTCACTTCTACATTGTAGAACTCTAACTTCTACTTCATTCTTTTTCTGTCTCTAAGTGTTCTTGATGGATCGTAGAGTGAGCCTTAAGACATTTATTGGTCACTAACTATTTACGTTGGTTAGATCAGTCCACCAATTCTCCAAACTCAGCGCAACCCTTGATCTTTGAAGCTCTAGCTGATTTATACTACTTGCCAATCTTCCCGTTGAAAAGTAGTCGTTGAAAGCTCCTTGAATTGCTTAACAGATCTCGAGTTATTTAGTGCAGACTGCATATGTGACATGTCATGACTTTCTGACACTGCAGTCTACTGTTTCACCTACCCCGTCAGAGATGCCATTTTTATGCCTCGGGCAGGTCGACGACCTTATTTTCCCCTTCTGATTTCTTGATCAGAGGTTGTCATTTTGCATCGATACTCTCAATAAGCTCTTGTCCGAATATCAACCTTCAGATTGAACCGTTGCCAATGCTTCAATCTTCAACTGTTCGAACTCTACGATTCTGATGCATGTCTTCTTAGACCTAATCGTAGTGTCTTGTTGACTTGTAGAGACAACACTACGATCTTGAAGAGTGTTGATTGGATCTTCAATGTAGAATACCTCTTCCTTCTCTTATGTAGTGCTTCAACACTTCTGTTTGCCTCGACAGCTCTCAGATATTGATGGCTTGACTTCTTTGTTCTGGCCCCTTCTGAATAGCAAGACACTTCAGATTTGTGGCGTGTCCAGCTTGCTTTCTCTTTGTGATCTTCCGTTAACTTATCATCAATGGACTGACCCAATGCTTAATCATTTTGGCCTTGTTCTTCAGAGGCTGACCAGTATCTCTGTGTATACTCCATCAATTCTTTCTTTGTTTGGCAAACACTACGATTCTAGTTGCTTCCAAGATCGTCGTCTTCTGTCTACTTGACAGCTACTGCACTTGCTGACTTTCCTTAGTCAGTTACTGAAGTCTTCTTCTGATCTCCTTGTGGAAGACTTCATCCCTTATCTTAGCATACTAAGGATATAACATATATATATACATATATTATTTATCTTGTTTATTTTTAATGAAATATTTATTTGTAAAAATTTTAATTTTAATCTGCGTCCAAAGAATTTTAGAATCTTATATGGATTGGGAGTCCATAAGGTCTACTGTATGAAAATTAAGCCCAAAACAAGCATGAAAGGTGTTGCATCCGGTCCAACACAACTAAATTATATTGATAACTTGTTAGGTTACGTACATAGGAATACATGACATGAATGAAATTAAAATTTAGGCCTAGTTTGTTGGTCACAGACATAGAGTGGAGGTGGAGCAATTTACATGTTTATATTTAAGATTATAAACTTTAAATTAATAATATTATGGACACATACTACACACACAAAATTATATAAAAACAGAAAAAAAAATAGATCGACTCATAAACCATTTAAATCCAAATCACATAATTCATATTAAATATAGGTAATATGATTTTGGTTCCAAAAACCAACTTAAACCTATTTTATGTAACCAAAAACCAACTTAAACTTATTTCTTGTCAAGTTTAATCAAAGATATCATATTCTCATTAGTTTAAGTATAAATAGACGGGATAAAATACATCATTTTTTAAACAAAGTTAAAAGTTAATTTTGTCTATATCCCAAATGGTAGGGATTATAATACCTAGCTGGACATGGTATTAATTGTCCCCCTTCAAGTCATTTTATTATTTCAGGATTAATAGTTTCAAGTCTATTTTTAAAAACAAATAAGAGATTTGAGATTAATAATCTAATCTCAAGTATAATAAAATTATACCTTTTTTTTTGTTAGTTTCGGAGGTGGGGAATTTGAACTCTAGACTTCTTGCATAGCAAGGGCTAGACCAATAAGTCTAGACGAACATGTTTTTTTGGACCGGTCCAATTTTTTCTTTCTTTTTTGGTGACTATTTAAAAAAAATGTATAGTATTTATTTCAACTACACAAAATATAATATTTTAAGTGTAATTTAGATACATATACAAGAACAGAGTTGTACAGTCTATACAATTCTGTTTTTTATATGTATCAAAATTATACCTAAAATACTATATTATGTAAAAAATTCAGTTGAAATAAATACTATAAATTTTTTTAATTCAAAAAAAAACTTAAAAAATAAATAAATATATCCAATAATTGGGTCCAAGAAAAAAACGTGCCTATGTAGACACAAAAGACTGTTGGTAAAAACATAATTTTAAGCCATAGTTTTGAAGGCAAAGGAGTAATAGTTTTTGTTTTTATTTTTATTTTTATTTTTGGGCGTACTTTTGTGGACTACTAAATCGGAATGTTTCCAAGCGTCCTACTTATATTTCCTTGAATACCGTGTCCCAGTTGGATCGATTTGGGAACTTCAATTATATAGTCAATTCTTCCCTTTTATGAATCCCCAAATCGATCCAGTGAGAGAGCCCAAAATTTCTAGGGTTCGATTTGATCTACAATTTGATTTTACATTTGCTGCAATAATTAGGGGTTATCACCGAAGCTCCTGAATTACTTTAATTCACTCTAAAATTAGGTGGTTTTCGAGTTATTTTTGATTAAAAAACGCCATCAATGGCAGTAATTCAACGTAATGAAATCTAGAGTTTTGCACTGCACTTCTCTTCCAAACTTAGCATCATCAATGGCTGCGCCGAGGAGTTTGCTAATTGATACCAGTCGGTTGAATATTGACGAAGAAAATGCTGAAGATTCTCCGACGACGAAGAAACCGATCGGCGCGAAATTGGAGGGGAAGGTTCCATTGAATCGGTGGGAATTTGTGGCGGCTTTTGGTGTTTTTGTGATCTTTTCTACTGGGTTGTTTTGCATATATTTGACAATGCCAGCTGCTGAGTATGGGAAGCTGAAGGTGCCGAGGACAATAGCAGATCTTCGATTGCTCAAGTAGGTTTTGAGATTAACACTTTTTTGATGACACACTTTAGCTATTATATGTGTATGTGTTTTTATATGTTGCTAGTAAATTCTGATAAATAACCAAGAATAGATCTAAAATTCGGATTATAGCTTAAGGTCCTCTTTTACTTGGGATGTTTTATTTAGATATTACAGTTTACATGGGTTCAAATTTACCAAATATTAGAACATATTCCCTCTGTCCAGAAATATGCAACTCCAATTTCTCTTTGGGAAAACGTAATTGGAATAGTTATGTTTAGGGTGTTGTCGACAAATCTTAATGCAGGTAAGAAGGTCAAATGGGACTCTGGAGGGACATCTAAATGAATCTTAATGCAGTTTAATTTTACCTTTCTGTTTCAGTTTTCTTTCCAATTCTTATGTTTTTAATAAACGGAAAAGAAAAGAAATTGATAGAAAACTTGGCCACTTTTCCTACCAAAGTTTTCCGTCCAAAATTGACATGATTTGGACGGAAAAGAAATTAGAATAAGTAATATTTTTATAATTCTCATATTATCCTCAACTTTTAATATAATAAATTTTAAATTACAACTTATGTCCTCAATTTTAAATTTTCTATCCTTTTCCATTAAAAACTCAGAAACAACACAAAAGAAAACTTTAAGTTTTCTATTCTTTTCTTTTCTGTTCTAATTTAAGTTTTCTATTCTTTTCTTTTCTGTTCAAAACTCATAAACAGAGAGTTATAGTGGGAAATCTGATTGGAAGATTGGAGTTTGGACAATTTTTTCAACTCCTCCTCTTTGCTCAATCTCCGTACTTATTCCTCGTGATCTTGATTTCACTTTTTGTTGGTACTTTTATTTTTACCTATCTGAGCTGTAATATGCAGTCTGATTTTTCAATGCCCTATTTGTTTATTCAGCCTGCAAACATGGATTCCAATTTGTTGTCTAGCCTGCAAGCATGAACTTTTTGTTGGTAGTTTTATTTCTTACCAACGTGAGCTGTAAAAGCTGTGAAACCATGGAGTCCAATTTGTGTATCTAGCCTGCAAACATGATCTTGAACTAGTTTGGGTTATTTTTGTTAAACTTGAGATGAAGAAAACATAATTATGTTTATTTTAAACCTATAAATCCAACGCCAGTTTAAAGCTGTGGTTTGCATTAAATAAATATTTCTCTCCTGCAAGAATATGCTATTAACAGCCCATGAGATTTAGAATTTCTTTTCCATATAAAATACATTTCAAAGCCAGATTTCTATTGCAAACTTGCAGTTCCCTTGAACATAGTGTTTTCCTAATTCTATATAACAATTTCACGTAAGTATACGCGATTGATTATGAAATATAGGGCGAGAAGAGTATCGTTTCCACAAAGAGCGATTATAACTTCCAATTCCTAATTACTAACTATGCATCTACTTAATTCTATTTAGACAAATGCATTAATAACTACTAAATAATCACTCAAAATAATGAATATAAATTTATATAAATGGAAATATTAAAGAATTCAATTTCCCCCGATGAATCATAAAATTAATCTTATTAATATTGCATTGAATTGATTAATTGAAATTGCCAACGGAAAATCACTAATACTTAATATAATCATTTTCCAAACAATTATATTGCATACTTATTATTAACAATTTACTATATTCCTATGAGAAATAATAACAATAAATTCTTTTTCCTATAGTTGCTTGAGGTATCTAGGTATATGTCTATACTATCCACAAATTAGCATTCACTCCTAAGAAGAATTACCAATCACAAGTTACTATATCCAGATCTTAATTTAGACTCCATTTGTCAAATTTCATCTAAATCTATCACATAATTGTTAATCAGGCAATTATAACAAACATAATAAAATATAATAAACAATCGCAAGACATTTAACCAATTCAATAAACAATAAAAATAAATATTAAATCAAATTATCATCGGGTTTCATTGATTCCCTAATTAAGTATTTAGTTCATAACTGAAAATAAAAACAATAATAAATCATTCCCAGCCATTCTCACAATATAAGAATTAAGAATTAGAGAAAAAAGAAGAAACTCCGTAGAAGCCTCTGTCTTCTTTCCTAGCTCACCCTTATTTTCCTACGTACTATTCCCCCCATTATTAGTCTTCTATTAATGTTAAATAATAAAAGTGTCCCACCATACATAATTGAGTGTAAACCAATAAAATGCAGCTTTTTTAGGAGTTTGAAAACTTCCAAACTTCAATAATAATCCCCAGCTATATCTGAAATCAAAAACTCTCAATTTTCCATCTGGCACGTGGGCTCACACGCCTGCAGATTGGTCCTGCACCGCGACTTCAATGGCTGCACTCCGAAGCCCTCCAGCGCCGCGGCTTCCCATTGTTTCCGGTCGTGGCTCCAAGTTCCCTGTCTCAGCTTAGATTTCTTCAACTATTCCTTGCACTTATGCCCCGTTTGGAATGATTACTCCTCCACCCAAAATGATCTTTATTCACCTGTAGCTAAGTCAAGGCTAACAATATTTTGCACATTTACACTAAAACAAGCTGGAAACCTTTATTATCACAAACTACTAAAATGCAATAAAATACTACTGAACTTCTTAAGAATAAGCAACATAATTCAATTAAAACTACTCAGTTCATAGATATGACATGTACTCATCACATAGCAGTCGAGTTAGAAACATCATTACAGAGCTCATTTTTTCTGTTTAATATCACTGTTGTAATTTGCATACCCAAGCTTTCTATGTAAGAAACAGGACCCTTTTATACCTAATTAATCTGAGCCATGGAAACTGATAAAGTGATGCAAAACACCCGCAACACAGCTAACATATCCTCTCAAAATAATAGATTTTACTCGGAAGAGGTTCTTCCTTTCTATGTAAGAAATGGTGATTGAAATGAAGAAGTCATTGAACAATCACAAACAAGCAGTAGGTCCAGCTTAATAGTTAATAAACACGTATTCAGTAAAGAACACTGAACACCAATAAATATGAATACGACTTATATGAGAACTCTTCAGTGAACCACAAGCAGCTTTAAATGTGGTACTCTGATACTGCATTATTTAAAGCCTTCTCCAATATAAACCATTAAAACTTACACTTATGTAATCCAATAAAACTTATGTTTAATAACATGAGTACTTACTTGCACGCAGACAGAACATACAATTGAATTCCATGTATTAGAATAGGAACGGGATCTTTTCAAAGTCTTTAACTAATCTCAACTACAGGTCTTCACAGTAGGCTTGAGGAGTGGTTCTTAAAAATAGTAATCCCATGAAACTTGCTGCTGCCGTAGGACTAAATTTGACCAAAAGTAGAATGGCAGAAAATTTTAGAAAGAAGAAATAAGAAGGGAAAAATAGAAATAAATTATTGCCTCTCAAGTTCTCAGTTAACCATGTCCAGATTATTTATCATAGAAGCATGCCTAAAGGTATGATCTAGAGTGAATAAACTGTATATAGAACTACGGTTTAAGTTTTATTATCATATATTTTTATAAGTAGACCTTTGGTTAGGTGTTGTTAAAATTTACATTTGGACCATAAATTACCAATGTCATATATTTAGCTATGTGGAAGGGTTTGGATAAATGTAAACCACACATTATCTTACTGTTTTGTACTGAATTTAAAATTATGGCATTTGAAGAAAGTAATTGCAGTTTAAACTTGTAAGTCTTGGTATGATCTTTCGTATGTATCGCAAAATGCTGCTACTGTATCATCCTATAATTTCTCTCATGTTAAAGTGTCTATGTTAGATGTGATCGTGCCTCTGAAAATAATAATTTGACTAGTAGGGTTATCAAATTTGCTACCAAAAATGGGTTCCCAAAACGCTCATTCCAAATTCTTCATAAAATAGAAAAAAGGCACACTTCCATAAAATTTTGGCATCCCACTTGCTTCCGAATCCTCAAAAACGAATGTAATATATTATCTGTGTTTTCAATGGTTTTTTTGGTTTCACAAAAATAAATGCTTGATTTAGAAGAGTTGGAAGAAAACAGTACATGCAGCAAGCTGAGTTGAGGAGATATTATTTTAGGAATATATATTATGAGCTGAGTCAGCTGACTGCCTGAGAATATATATATATAGTAGAAGATTTTCCGGTGCTTTGAATAATAGAGCAATCTTATCATCCTATAAGTTATTTCTTGGTGAAGTGTGTGTTGCGAGGAAAGTTTTTTGCTACCAAGATATGTATATCATTGTCGTTGGGTATCTTTCTTCCGAACATTTTAGGTTTCCTTGCCCTTAGTAAACATGCATATATATAACCCGAACTCTAATGTTACTATCATTGTTTTGTCCGGAGAAACCCTGCAATTTGATTAAAATAAGGGCTCTTATTTTTTTGATAACAGTGATGTATGTTATTTATTTTATTTTATTTTATTTTCATCTATAGTTTTTCCAATCATGTTGAACTTAGTCATGCTTTTTCTGAATATTTTTCCAGAGAACATCTGGCAACATATGCAAATCATTACCCAGCAAAGTTTATCCTGGGTTACTGCTCCACTTACATATTCATGCAAACATTTATGATTCCTGGTACCATTTTCATGTCATTGCTAGCTGGAGCTCTCTTTGGTGTTATTAAAGGCCTTTTCTTGGTTGTTTTTAATGCCACTGCTGGAGCATCATCCTGCTATTTCCTTTCCAAGTTGATTGGCAGGCCCATAGTTAACTGGTTGTGGCCTGAAAAGTTGAGATTTTTCCAGGGAGAGGTAACTTCATTATTGTTATATTTACATTTTTTTCTTAAAAGAAGTTTAATCTTAGATTTTATCTTTTAATTCTTGGACTTGCCGTCTCCATACTAATATTAAACTTTGCAAATTCAGATAGCAAAGCGTAGGGATAAGTTGCTCAATTACATGCTCTTTCTGAGGATAACTCCAACCTTGCCAAATCTTTTTATCAATTTGGCGTCGCCAATTATGGATATACCATTTCATGTGTTCTTTCTTGCCACAGTGATTGGCCTTATTCCAGCATCTTATATTACTGTCAAAGTTAGTGTTTTCTACTTTTGTACATTATGTTCTCATTCTTCATTATAACTTCTTCTCCTGTTATCAATCATATATCTTGTTTATTGAAAATTTTCCTGCTGTGTTGGTTGCTGGTGTAGGTTCCCCCAACCTATTTATGTTTAATTCTCTCATTTGGTTTACAATGCTTTCATTCTAGTATATGCATGATTGACATTACAGTTAACTTTTTAGATATATTTTTAGAACACAAATTTAATGTCAAATGGTAATAATTTTAGCAAACAGGAGTGTTAAGTAAGCTCAGGGGTCGTATAAGCTCTTCGTTCATTAAGGTTTACACAACAAATTTTTAATAAAAGAAAAAATTTTATTTGAAGAAGGGGAATTAGAAGGGGAGGACAAGGTGTCCTCCAAAGAAATACACGAAGGAAAATTAATAAAAGCTAATGAAGCACTGCACGCCAATCTCGATGAACATCCGAAATAGCGACTCCTCGGAAAGCTCCCATAGCCGAAGCCCGCAACGATGCTAGAAATGAAACCATATCCCAAAGAAGAGGAATAGATAGATAGGTATCATTGAAAATTCTAACATATCTTTTGGTCAATATGCCCCATAAAATGGCAAAACAAGAACACCTCCAAAGGATCTTGGCATCCTTGTGATTCCCAAAACCCCAATATCTAAATTTGAAGCAAACTGTCCAAATAGTAAGGGGACACCCAAGCCTCCTCAAATATCCCAAAAAGGTAATTTCATAACCTCATGACACTCAATCTTATCTGCATATGACACACAAAACTGACCACAATCAACTGTATGCCTTCTCCTTAGCAACAAATCATTAGTATTGAGATGATTGAGAAATTCCGACCAAACAAAAGACTTAATTTTCAAGGTTTAGTAACATCTTAATGCGTCCTGTTTAGAAGTCTTTCGCTGGGAATTATAGTGTAGTTCAGTTAGTTTCTGCTGGATGAAGTCCTGCTTGTTCCTTGTATTTGTAGAAGCCGGGATAGAACATTGTGCTTCTTTCCCGATGTCTACTTCACAACGTCTGAAAAAAAAACCTAAGGTTGTTTTCTGTATATGCAGGTCTATCAAGTTATTTATATTGCTATTGCTTAATAATTTAACTTGTACACTTGAGGGAAGGGAGTATAACATGACCGCGTTGCACTGTTGCAATGCTATGAAACCTAGAAGAATTACACTTTATTTTCAATATATATGCAAGTATGCTCCATTTTCAATTCATTACCGCTTAGTTTTACTTGGAAATTCTGATAACTAGCTTTTAAATATGGCAGTTGCTTGTGGAATTAAGGATACTAAATTTATCTATCTAATTTAATTACACAAGAAATGTAGCTTAAACAAGGAGTTTACCAGTATGCATGAGTTGATTGGATTGAAACCTTATACAAGGGTTTTCTTGTCACTAAGGTAGAATTTATTCCAATGTCCATGACACATAAGAACATGAGGTACAAAAGGATTAATGTTCCCTTTAGGATTTCAATTCATAATCTAGTAGCGAGTCCTTTGATGTGTATGTGTTGGGTTTTGATGTGATGTTCATCCATTGGGTCGGATAAAATTATTGAACCTATGAGGATAATCCATGATCTGTTTATTAGGCCCACTTAGGTGGGATTCAGCTATGTAGGGTATCCTTTTGGTGGACCATCCAATTATTAGAAAACAGACTAGTTTGATAGATTGATTTATCTTCATGATAGGTTGGAAGCCTCAGACATGTAATTTTCTTATCCCTTTTGTTGTTTTTTACGAAGAATTTGGATTCTTTTTTTTTCTTTTTATTTTTTCCCATTTTTGATGGGTAGATTTGGGCCGGGGAGGTTATCAGCACACAAGTCAGTTAAGCAGCAAATCGAAATTATTATTTTGTAATTCACCTTGTGGTGCTCTGACCTAATTGTTGTGACTGCATTTGTATGCAGGCTGGCCTTGCTCTTGGGGATCTGAAATCAGTCAAAGACTTGTATGATTTTAAGACATTATCTGTGCTTTTCCTCATTGGGTTTTTTTCCATACTACCTACAATTTTGAAGAGGAAACGGATATATGAATAAGAGTTGTAAGCTCCTCCTCCAATCGTCACAAGGTTCTTTCTATACTTGCATCAAGGGTGGCTTATGTTCTGGAACTTGAGACAGAACTTATATCATAATGTAGAAAAGACCGTCTTCTTACTATACAATGCACCAGAATGCAAAGCAGGGCTTCATATTTTACTTCTGACACACTAGTAGTTTTAGTAAACCTGAATCAAATTATTCCTTTTAGGTGCTCTGTTTCTGTATGTTAATCATATAATTGGCCTCGTGATTTTCTGGAAAACTGGGTGCCAGAAATCCTGTATTGTATTGGTAGTTAAATATTGATTGTAGCAGCTATAGAGAAAAGATGCTTCTGTTTCAATTATCAATTTAGCCGTATCAGTAATCTTTTAGAGAAAAGAAGAGTTTCCTCAACTGTTTGGTTAATTTCTTTCTTGCTGTCATCTCTGATACTTATTTCAGGTCATCTCTCTCTTTATCGGAATGAAAAATAAAATCAGAATAATATTTTCTTTAAAAAGGCACGTATGAAAATAAGATAATCTTACTATGCGATTATTATTAATAACTTTTAAAAAGTTCAGTGTCAATTCTATTTTTTTTAAATGTAGTAGGATAAATATTTTTAATCACAGTAGGATATTACCTATTTTTGCCAATTGTTTAATTAACCATACTGAATAATATGTTAATACAATCAAACTTCTTAATTTTTAGCTGCATAAATGGAATACTATTACCGAATCTGTGTAAAATAGAAAATAGTAATTTCAACAGTAGAAATTCTTATATAAAATGGGAAAAATGATAAAAGTTAGAATCAAGAAGAATGATTTCATAACCTAAAATTTTGGAATTTCAACATTACTCAAAAGGCCAGCACGTACGGCTTGCAAGCATATACAAAAGATCACATTCCCTCCAGGCTCCAACAGACAACAATTGCCTTCTACAAATATAACAATCAGTATAGTGTACTCTCCAGCCTAGAATACAAATCTTTGCAAGGAAATTTTATTTTTATGGAAGTGTGACCGCTGGGGAATCCTCGTAACCCGTGATGCCCAATATTCTTATGCGCGTATTTGGCTGCAATATTAAAGCCGCACAACATGATGAAATCATCAATAAAAGGTGGCAAAAGATGTTTCTTTATTGTAATTCAAGAATTTCGAGACACTATGCATATGTTGCTGGCGTTGAAAGACGCCCAAATGGATTCCTCAAAATCATTATGAAAATATACTTTAAAAATAAATTCTTCAAAATGTGATCTCATAGATAATAGCTAAACCAACTGTGAATGAATCAAGTGATAAATTTCCCATACCTGGCGGTGACCAATGTTCCGTCGATAGTTCTTCTTCTTCTTGTACTTAAAGACAATAACTTTTGGATCGAGTCCCTACATAGAATGGGTAACAAAAATGATTGAACTATAATATAGCCAACAATTCAGTATGTATCAATTCGTATGTGCATACCTGCTCTTCAACTACAGCATGTACAGCAGCATTAGGCACAATAGGCTTTCCTATGTAAGTGCTAGTCTTTGTTCCAACTAGTAACACCTTGTTCAGTATGACCTGCAGAAGATTAATCACAGTACGAAGTAAGAAAACAAAAACTATTGATAAAAGAATCGACCATCGTAACTAAGAAGCCACTAATATGAGTGATGTTTAAAGTTGTTCACTTCAAGAAACCAGGCTGTCTAGGTACGTGGCTCTCTCCTTACATTCCGTTTTGTCAATATGTTATTCATTTATTAGTTTTAAATGTAAAGTTAATTTATATGCTATATTAAACAACAATCTTCAAGTGCCTAATGACATTCATAGCCTTTAAAGCTCTTTGAAACAATTGATTAATACTCTCTTAATTTTCCATTTTATGTACACACACACACACATGAGAATGATCCATAGTCACAATTGGCTATGGAGTAATGTGCGGGCCAAACCCTCAAGATCAAACGATCACAATTAAGAGGTTCGTTAAATCGTTCGTCAAACTGTTTAAATAACGTTTTTTTTAATGAACCTCTAAATCTCAGCCACACAATTTCGCGGTGAATGGTGTTAGATGGATTGGTTAGGTAGCGATCCATAGTCAACTTTAGCCAAGGATTATTTTCCATATATGTATATATATTACGAGTATACGTATATACTTTAATAATTTCTAGACTTTGCAAATTACAATATTTGAGACGCTAATATGAAATTTAAGCTATATAAAAATATATTGATATAAGGCTATAGAATTTAAATTTTGTAATATAGATTGTTCATATTTTTTAATATATTTTTAGAATTATAAATTATATATATACCTACTTGGTGGGGTGGAAGACGGTGTGCAAGCCGAAGCAAGAGAGATGAGGTAGGGTAATTTGCTCATGGTGGGCAAATGGCTCTGACAGTTTCCCTTATATCTAGGACTGTCAGTTGGGCCGTTCCCGAAGCCCGGTCGTTCGGCTTGTTAAAAGCTCCCTTGAATTTAATTTGGAGTAAACTGAGTTTGGACAAAAATTCAAGCCCAAAATGAAATTTGGGCTGAGTTTGGTTAATAGGTCATTCGACCCATAATAAGCCCGATCGAATTATATAAATAAATAAATAGACTATTTATATTAATTATTACACATTTACACTCAATTTTTATATGCACGCATATATATATATATATACACACACACGGTCCGTCTCTCCAGTGAACTATAGAGAGCGAACTAAAAACGAACCGGTAATAGATACGATTTTATCTATCGTTATAGCATAGAAAGCCGGTAGCATTAGTTTTTGTTATTCAGTTTTAGTTTATTAATTTTGATCTTATTATTTGGGCATACGGATTGAGCTTGAACAACATATTATAAGCTCAAATGGGTGGAGCTTGAGCTCGAGCTCGTTAATATTTGAATGGGCTGAGCTTGGACAGCCTTAGGTCCAACTCACTTAGCCCAATTGATAATCTTACTTATATTTGAATTGCCCAAGGCATATTTTGGTATGCATATGAACAGGTGGAGTGCTAAATCCATGATTTATGTTACTCATGCAAGTTCATGAAAATCTATTTCACAAGGACTAACCTCTTTTGGGCCTCATTGGAAATTGAGGTTTTGGGGAAGAACCATATTCATTTTTCGAGGTTAGGTTCAATTTTCCAAGGCTTGTAATCGTAGTTTTCTCAAATAACTTCTTTGCGTAATGCTCCCGCTTCTGATCTTATTATTCACGATGGTGATTCTTTGTATTTGAACTTGTTTAAAAATCTCACCAATCAGGATGTCCATATGTTTGTGTCTATGATTAATTTGCTATATTTCATACAGATTTCCACCTCTCCTCATACATGAGTTGCAATTCTAGACTCACTTTTTCTTGCAAGTTAACTTTCTTTCTTTACTCGTTCTTGTCCTTCAATTCAGTTCAGTTTCTTTTGACTTATGCCATTTAGAAGACAAAGGTTTGGACCGTTTGGTCCAAAATCAAGGGAAGATGTTAATTTGGTATATGGCTTTACAAAAAGTTGAACATTGATGATCTTTTACACCGCTGAAAATTCAGCAGAATATCAACGAAGAACAAATTGAATACCCTGCTAGCAAAACAACCCACCAGACCTTTGATTAAGGTTGCAGAATATGCACATAGTAAATAAAGTCCAAAAGAGAAAGTCAACATTAACTTTAAAAGTCATGAACTACCCACATAGGGTTCAGTGTGGTCTCCACAAGGGAAATCAGGTGAGGCTATAGATAACCATGAGAATGAGAAACAAAAAAATGCTTCTCAAAATGGATTCGTGACGAGAAGGTGGGAAACCGCTTTTAACTACTCTAATAACTATTTTAGTACTACATAACAGACTAACCACTAAAACTATATCTGCAAATTCAAAATCTTTCATTTCTATTTTCTAAAACTTCAGTGACTTGACTCAATACTTCTCTCTAATCCATTTTGACCACAATCCCTTCCTTGGGATTGCTCATATTTGCCTCTTTGTCCATTCAGTAAGGTAGGAAATGCAGTTTTTTTCAATAAGAAAGTATGGTAATATTAAGGGAGTGCACAAACTGAAATGCCAGCCACATGCATTGTTATTGTTCTAGCAGCGGCAATGCTAGTATGATTGACTATAGAGTTGCCTTTGTCTTTATTTTTGTTAAGCGACTATCATTAAGGGTTCGGAAATGTTCTTTATAGTAGGAATAAGCTTATTTCTGTGAGTTGGTAGTATGAAGTTATTACTCTCATAATACAATCCTCGAGTTCAAGCTTGAAACCTATGTTTAGCCATTGCACCAACTGGAAGCTCCTATATACAGTGGCGAAGCCACATACAAGGTTGCGGGGTCAATTGACTCCAGTGGGAAAAAAAATCCTTTATAATGTAAGGTAAATTTTAAAAAATTGAAATATTATATATAAATTGACACTACTAAAATTTTATAAATTTTCTATTATACGTGGTCAAATTGTAAATTTATAAATTAGTCAATTAAATTTTAGCCACATATGACTCATATCCTCTCAATATATGTATATCTCTCTATAATATTTTAAACTAAATAATATTCTAATTTATATTATTTTTAAAAATAAATAATGAATTACTTACTTATGAACAATTGTGATTAAAAAAGTCTATTATGAGTCAATATAATGTATATATATCATATATTATCACTTATTATATTGTCATTGTAATATAGTGTATATATATATATGTGTGTGTGACCCGAAAGTACAAAAGTATTAAAAAAAAATTGGCTCGGGGGCGCTGCCCCCGAACACTTGCCAAAATTATTTATAGCTTAGTAAAAAATTTGACCCCACTGCAAAATGTTTTTGGCTTCGCCACTGCCTATATAGTGTACTATCAAATTTGAGGCTATAAATTTGAAAACAATTAGCTAGAATTTCTATTACGGACATCAAACATTTACATTACTTTCCAAATTAGACTCTATATTGTCGTCCCATTTAACAGGAAGGTGAAAATAAGCAATGCAAGAAGTCTGTTTTTCGGGATTTTTTATTTTATTTTTGTTAAGTTTCTTTTTATATAGCTAAGAAGAATACATGGTATCTTTCTTAGAGGGCATGTTTATTTATTAGGACAGTGGTGTGCCAAAGTTTCGCTCATACTTATCAGAAGATTTCATCTAGTTTAACAGGCCAGCTCTTGAAGGTTTCACCATATCTACCAACGCACGCTTTAAGTGTTCATGCTTTCTTAGAAAACATAATTTTTTTTTAGTTTCACTATATGAGTTTAGTTGAAGATTCGGACATAATGCCCTCGCTATGAGTCTACATGTCATCTTTTCTAACAGGGATCCCGTATGATTATTTTATTCCGGTACGAAAACAGCTGAATTTTTGCAGATAGAAGATTCGAAGTATCAATAAGTTCAATCTGATTATTTTAAATTACTAAGTCACTAATAATTTGATAAGAAGACTATATACCAGATAGCCAAGCTCAACTATTACAACGAACTGAAAACTTATTATAATGACAACTTACTAGACTAATCATAAAGTTGAATAACACAGATAAATTTTAACAAGTCTAGGCCATAAAGGAGTTTAACAGTTTTTCTTCTCTTTTTTTTTTGAGAAAACAAAGAATATGATTGACTAATATTTGAGAATATATCAGGGCAAGAAGAGATAGAATACTATCCAAAACGCTTACTTTATCGTTTACATTTGCTCCTTTGAGCCTCTGAGTATAGAGAAACCGTCCTGGGAAAACAATATATTGTCGACCCCCAATCTAAAAAAAGAACATTCACAATGAATCAGATCAAATGTTGGAACAAAAACTCAAAAGAAGTATCTGAGTAGCACAAAATTTCCCCAAAAATAAGTCTGTCTATGTAATACTTCTACATAATCAACTGAAAAATCATATATAACTCTAAGAATACAAGTGATAAATTCTATAAATAACTCGAAAATAAAAATAAAAATCACTTTATCATTATGGATAGCCAGAAAATAATATCTACATTCTTAAATCCAGTACTAGAACTTGTAATCATTCAGAGGGCAACAATAATAATCACTTCTTATCACATGTAATTCAGCACAGAACAATTCAAGCATGACATTACAGCAAAATAATAAAAAGTTTGATGACACAGATATTGATGAAACCTTGAGAAACTCTACACAACATTCAAATTAAACATAATGATTGGGTGGGTACCCATAAAATGACATAAAATCAATACCATTCGCAATTTATTAAAAAGATAAGCATTTAACGGGGAATTTGCAAAGTAACACAACACTCACCATAACAACAGCGAAGATTTCTTCGCGTTTGGGTTCTTCCTTTGGGGTTTCTACAACTTGGGTTACCACAATATCGGCAGGTTCAAGTTCCGATGATTCGGATTCAACAACAGCTAGTTCTGTTTGTGAGAATTTGGGGATAAATGACAATGTGGCCAGTGGTTTGGAATAGGAAAGCCTGAGTGAAGAGAGAGCGTGAGAAGGAGGAGGAGAGAGAAAGCTGAAATTGGTAATGGAGAGAGAAAGGGTTGGTGAGTTAAAATGGTTATGAGGAAGTGTATATGAGAGAGAAGAAGAGTAAGAGAGGGTCGCCATTTTTGAGGATTTCTCAGAGCTCCTTTTTCTGTCTAGGGTGTATAATATACTTCTTCTCTTTCCATACACTCTATCCTATCCGCTTCTGTTCTACTTACTAAACTTCACACAGTAACACTGTTTGGCGCGTGTTCTCCACTACTTTTCTTTTCTTCTCTTTCTATTTTTTTTTACAAAAATAATACTCCCTCCGTCTAGGATAAAAATCTTGGTGAATTTTTTACGCATATTAAGAAGATGAATAAAATGACAAAATTATCCATAATAATATCATTAAATATAGAGAGAGAATTAAAATAAAAAAAGTATGATATATTTAATGCTACGGGTATAATAGAAAAATATGTGTAAAAATTTGGTTATTAAAAGAAAATAGACATTTAATATAGGACTACTCAAAATAATAATAAGGACTTTTATAATTAGACGGAGGGATTATATATTTACATGAATGAATAAGTATTAATAATAATGTTTTAAATAGAACTGTAATAGTAGATACTCCTATAATTTTTATTCATAAGTATTTATAATAATTTTTTTAAATAGAAGTAGATACTCCTATAATTTTTATAAATTTCGATAAGCTTTATACTTGTAATTCAACGTCTACATAATATTATTTTTAACTTTTTTGAGGGTAGAATTAATTTTTTAGCGAATTGAGTTAAAATAATTTTTTTGGCCGGTTTGGATAAAGGATTTAAGTCTAATATTAAACTGGATTCAGAAACTTAACTCGAGGTAGAATCGGTACCAACTCATTTAAGCCCGACTAAATAGTATTCTCCCTAATTTATCAAACGACTCTTATTTGTAAAAAATTTAAATGTTAAGAATTTATTTTTATTTTATGTTTATTTTTAAGAATATTTAATTGTTAGTCAAATTTATATAACAAAATACAAATAATTTTGAATTTCTCGTTCATTTTAATAAATCATTTGGGCCGTCCAAAGTTTGAGATAAATCTGTCGGAGACACGGAACTGTTGCTAGTAGTAATATATTATAACTTTTGGAAATAGAAGTGAAAGCAATGTTAGATGCAAAGCTCTACACCTACACCTCATTAAGATCATATTGGCATTCTCTCCCGCAACAACAAGGCCATTTCTATTCACCGCCCTCACGGAACCGTACGTACGTGAACTTTACCACTCATACTGCTCTCAATCAGCAAGCAGTATGAATGGCTTAGCGTGAATGAATCGTCATCAAATAGAGAAATTAGGTTTTTTTTTTTCAACAATAACGACTTGATTCGTTTTTTTAAAATATTAATCAAGTTAAATTTGATAAGTCAAAATTTAGCATAATTATGATTTATAGAAGGCTAGAGACGAAGGTAAACTTGATAAATATGTTTCACATGGAGACTGCTACACAATGGCAAAGCTACATATAAGATTGTGGGGGTCAATTGACTCTACTGAAAAAAATAATTGATTTATAATGTAAGGTAAGTTTTAAAATTTTTAAGTATTATATATAAATAAGCCCCACTAAAATTTTATAAATTTTTTACTATACGAAGTCAAATTAAAAATTTATAACTTTGTCAGTCAAATTTTACCCATATATGACTCATATCCTAGCAATATATATATATATATATATATATATATATATATAATTTATATTAATTTTAAAAATAATTAATGAATTAATTATTTATGAACAACTGTGATTAAAAAATTTTATTACGAGTCAATATAGTATATATATACCATATATTATTACTTATTATATTGTCAATATAGAATATATATGTGTGTGCGCGCCCGTGTGTGACCACACCGGAAAGGATTACACTCAGATTTATTGAAGACAGAGAAGAAGGTAAACTTGATAAATATGTTTCACTTTTCAGTACATGGAGACTGCTACTCAGTTGTGTGCACAAAATATGTCCCTTATTTGGATCATTTTTTCGGACGAACCTGTTTTTGGCCTGATATGCCGTTTGCTAAAAATGGGTCTTTTTATCTAGCTCTGTGGTTTGTTAGGTCGTCAGTCAGATGGTTAAGAGTCAAGACTCACCGTGCATCTAAATGCATTTTAACAATCCATCTCTTAACGCATCTTAATGTTTGAAATTGGAATATAAAAAATTCCCTCTGAATACCTCTAAATAATTAAGATACAAATACGAGTCTATCTGGCTCTTAAAATACATTAAGAGGTGGACTGTTAAGATGCAAATCAAACACCCGCCTTTCATTGTTATGAGAGATTGTTGAGATTGATTATGTGAATCATTTTGTACTTGTACTAATATGATCAGTGGCTAAATGCAATCTTAAACATGAGCTCGAACTGAGAACTCTTATATATATATTTATATGAGAAAATACTAGAAGAATTATGACAAAAATAGTCAAGAAAAACAGAAAACTGAAAAATCCAAAAAGAGCAAGTATATCAACAAAGCAAAGAATTAAACAAAACCGGAAAGGTTTCCTTCTACGTACAAAAGATGGGGTTCAGTTAATTTTTCGGACTCTTGGCGGCATCATCATCATCATCATCATCTTCTTCTTCATTTTTCAACTTGTCACTAGAGGCAGCATCTACTACTTGTTTTGAACTGCCATTTGAGGCATTATTAGCACTTTCTGAATTTTCAGTAGAGGCTTCTGCAACTTTTAAAGTGCCAATAGCTTCGTCGACGCCTGTCGAGTCAGTAGCTCCTAAAGCTTCTGCCAAGTTAAAGTTAAGATTTCCCCTCATGGTTCTGCTCCCAACTCCTCCATCTCCCTTCCTCATCATTGTAGCAAATTCGTTATAATCTATGCGCCCGTCCTGCGCCAACAGAGTTGTTGTTTTAGTCTATACTTCCAGTTAGAATCAGAAAACTAATTAAGCCAAGTCATTAATTATCAAAATAATCACCCTGATCTAGATAAGACAATCTAATTAAAGTCTTAAGTTAACGCAGTACCTCTGAATTCCAAAGATATATTGGATTTCTTTAATGTAGTTATACTGGTTGATTAAGGCCATATAGAACATATAACTAATGAGACTTTATTCCAACTAGAAAGCTGCATTGTATAAAGCATTATGAATTCAAAACATGCAGTGCTAAAGGAGATTCTCACATGGTCTTGATCAATTTCATCTATCATCTCATCCAGTTGAACATCTCCAAGACCAAAATCTTTGCACGCCTGTTGAAGCTCATCAATGGTTATGTAACCACTACCATCCTTGTCAAAGAAAGAGAACGCCGTAACCAAGTTCTCCTCTCTCTCCATCTTGTTGATGTGTAAGGTAGCAGCAAGAAATTCGCCATAGTCGATTGTGCCACTGTTGTCAATGTCAGCCTGCCAGAAGTTCTCTATATGAGAAAATTAAACTAAATAAAATTCAACTGTACGATCTTTTAGAAATGCAAGTACTTGAGACTATTGTTATAATTAAAAATAAATAAAATTGTACCGCATTCATAAGATCTTGGATCTCAGACTCCATTAAGTTTGAGCCTACTCTTTTTAATCCTTGTTTTAGCTCCTCATATGTTATTGTCCCACTGTTGTCTGTGTCTATCATTTTAAATAACTGCTTTAAGCCACCAATTTCTTCCTCAGAAAGACTTTCTGCTATGACCTGCAAATAGTATTTGTGCAAGAAATCAATGCAAATTTTACATGGAATTTTAACCGAAAAATTCCATTAAAGACCTAAGCCGAATCAGAATTCAGGCATAAAGTATTGCGAGTTTTTTTTTCATAATGCATGATAGAGGTAACTTAAGTTGATTTTCTGGTATCGTTTTCTATATTTACACAACATACAACCACTATATACCAGAAGCAAAAGTGTAGAACATAATACTATGAGTTAAGAGTACATGATCTTTGTCAGTCATTGTTCATCTATTGATGTAATGAGTTTCATGACGGTCTTTATCTTTTACCATACCCCACTTCGATCGAAAATTTTGGTAAGTACAATTCATTGAAGCTACGACGTTCACATGCACTGATGCACACCCAATACCAACACCTCTTCAGGGAAATAGAGCAAAGTTGCCCATCAGAATGCTTAGAACTCTCAAAAATGTATTAAAATTAATTAGAATTCTTATTTGTGTACTGAACAATGGTTAAAATGCTATGCATGACGCATAATATTGAAATAACTCATCTTTTCTTCGACTGCTTACCTTAACATCTGTTTTTTCAATCCTGCATGCCTTAGTCAATTAGGTTTTCATTTTTGATTCACAATCTAAGGGAAGAAATATGCCGTTAGCTCTACAACTAGCTTCAAGAATTTTGATGGGGGAACGGATAACAGTTGATTTAAATGTAAAATCTTTTTTTCCAAATATCATTGAGGGTCCCACATTCCAAATCTCTTCTTCATTCAGATTCCTCTTTTTAAAATCAGAAAATAAAATCAGTACATTGTAGCATACTTACATACACTACAGCATCCCAAAGCATGACACAATACTAAATTTCTAACATTTACTACAGAGCTTTTGAAGAACTAATTGCCCCATAAGGTAAAAACATCATTCCCATCTTGCATGGCCAGACTTCCCTAATGAGTGGATCAAATTTTTGCATATGCTAATATTTAGATTGATATCCGAAAACAAAACTTTCCTGCTCCAATATCATGTTAACAGCCAACTACTCCAAAAAACTTTTAAGTTCCTAGATGGGGTATGCTTTAAATGTTTCATATCGTCAGAAAAAGTTACCCTATGTATGCCATCAAAGTAATGACTCACTGCCACTGGTAAGCAAGCTTCATTTTGTCTAAAAGAAAATCAGGAATTACAGAGTGTAATAATTAGAACAGTATTTAGACATAGCTTGACAGTAAATATATACATACACACACACACACACACGTATATATGCACATTTATATTCCAATATATGGCACTACCAAATCACCATTTAACTTAATGATGAAAAGGCAGTCTAACCATTCACAAAACTACTTATTTCAGCATATTTTGGACTCTTTTTTTTTTTTTCCTTTTTCTCTACTGATACCATATGCAGGACTCAATATTCATAAGAATAGTAATACATTGTCTCCTCACTATTTCAGGTTTCAATCAAACCTTTTTTCACTTTCTAAATAAGATAACATTACCTTGATCTTGTGGATCCTAATTTGAGTGGGTACGAGTGTGTATGTAAAAAAAATAAATTAAGAGTCGGGTAATTACGACGATGCATATTAGGGTTGTAAAATTCAATTCAAAAGTAAGCATGAAATACATAAAAAGAACCATACCCGCAAAGCCATCTTTTTTAGTTTGTTCATAGCTGAGAACTGCTTCAGGCGTGTCAAAACAGCAGAATCCAAAGGCTTGTCTGGGGCAACTCTGTCATCCACGATCCACGGATGACCTGATACAGAATCCATTTACACTCACGAATAATATTGATGTAAAGAAAGCTTCTACAAGAACATAAATAAAATTTCCCTTTCCACCAAACACCAATATATTATGACTCACATAAGACTTCATGAGCAGTTATTCTTTGTCTGGGGCTCCTGTCAAGCATCTTCCGAATTAAATCTTTTGCACTCTCTGAAATATGCGGCCATGGATCGGATTCAAAATCTAATTTTCCTTTTAAAATCTGTCTGAAGATACCAGAGTCGGTTTCTGCAAAAATAAAGAAGAATAAACATAAAAAGCAAACACATAACTGATCCACTAGAACAATTGAGTATTTAGTAATACATTTTCGGTATTTATAACTCCTTGTACCTGCCCAAAAGGGAGGAACTCCACATAGTAAGATGTATAAAATAACACCGGCACTCCAGACATCGATTTCAGGTCCATAATATTTATGCAACACTTCAGGTGCAACATAATAGGGACTTCCAACAACATCAGAAAGATACTGACCTGGAAGTAAAACACAGTAATTATTTGTAAACAACAGTTAATACTCTCTATGTTCAACCAAAAGAGTCTCATTTGCGAACTTGTTTTTGTTCCACAATAAGAGTCCCGTTTTTATTGATGGTAGTATAAATGACAAGAAATGTTAATCAGCAAGTTAAACAAAACTATTGAAGATTCAACTAGGAGAATAAATGGCGCCCGAAATGAACACAGCAAAAAAATGAGATTTTTGAGACCGGAAATTTACCACAATGCAAAGAACTCTATAAACCTAGTAGCTACTACTCGATCAAGGGCACAAAAGCATTCTCACTTTTGCCTTAAGATTGCCAGTGTAAATGCATTCTACACATCGAGCTAATATAAAATTTTTGACAGACACCAAATTTACAATCTTAGAGCCAAATTGAAAGCAAGCAAATGTAATACTTATACAACTAATCAGCCAATAATAGTATCTCCATATGATAAAACAAAGAAATAAAATCAAACCCATCACAAAAATGAAAAATGACTTTGAAACTACAAGATTGCCAAAGTGGGAGAAAATAATGAACCACTTGGCCACTACTTGGTCAAAGGCACAAAAAGAATGATTCTACCATAGAAACAAATAGCTACAATCTAATACCACAAGATAACATCAAATATATGAAAGACACTAATCCATTACTCAGGCAGTCGGGCGTAATATCAGTATAGTAAAATATAGAAATGGAACCAAACCCATCAAAAAACAACCCCCAAATCAGCCAAAATGCACAAGAAAATTCAAATCAAGCAATCAAAATCCAACAAATTATATGAAACCCGAAATCAAGAACCAACCGGGCTTGTAGAACACAGACAACCCGAAATCAATTGCCTTAAGCTTTGCATCCTCATCACGAGAATCAAACAAGAAATTCTCAGGTTTGAGATCTCTATGCATCACCCCAAGGGAGTGACAACCCTCCACAACCCCAACAATGATCTTCATCAATTGGGCAGCTTTTTTCTCACTGTAATGACCCTTTTGCACAATCCTATCAAAAAGCTCACCCCCACCACATAATTCCATCACAAGGTGAACAAAAACATTGTCCTCGTAAGTGCCTTTGATCCTCACCACATGTGGGTGTTCTGACAAATGGTGCATTATTTGAATTTCTCTCCACACATCCTCATAGTCATCCTTGCACAAAAGCTTGCGCTTCGCAATCGATTTGCAGGCATATTCCTCCCCAGAGGCCTTCTCAGTGCAAAGATAGGTAGTCCCAAATTGGCCTTGTCCCAATTTCCTGCCCAGTAAATAGTGATCTCTGAGTCTTGGTGTCTGGTAGGGAAGGATTGATGAGGTGGGTTTTGAGCCTGAAGCTCCTGATTGTTTCTTCATGGGTGTTCTCTCAGATTAGATCTCTATTTCTCTCCTTTTTCACTTGTTTTTTTTCTCTCTCTCTTTCTAACAAAATCCTGTTTTCTAGGTGGGGAAGTAGGGAAATTGTTGTGGATCCTTTGTTCTGTCTCTCTCTTCTCTCTTATTCTTCTACTCGTATTTCTCTTTTCTTTATTTGTGAGAGAGTTGTGGTTGTGGTGATTGGTGTGAAACTAACTCACTTTCATTATTTGGTCAGATTATTTGGCGGGTAATATAGTGGCTGAAGTCAACAGGCAGGATCTTGGATGTATCACAATTATGTCAATTATTTATGGAGACAGTTTTTTATTATTATTATTATTATTATTACTACTTCCTTCAACCAAAAATGGCAAATCCAAACAAATAAAATATATTCTTCAAAAAAGTACTACTCAAAATTATAGTCATCACATTTTATAGAAAGAATCAAATTTATAAAATTCCTAAATTATGTTGGGGTAATAATTCATGGCAAACTTTTGGTTTGTCATGAGCACTGTTCAACAACCAAGTTGATTACCGTTGATCTGAATAATAGAAGGCTGAGATTAGTCAATTATTCTCTCTACCGCCCTGCCGCTACAGCTTGTAGCGGCAGTCCCTTTTCCTTTTTGTCCGTTAACTTATTACATTACTGCCCCTAACATCTTAATAGTCACATGCGGCTACAGGCTGTGGCGGCAACCCATATGGCTATGACTCATAATGTAAAGATAAGTTTATTTTTATGTATACATAATATAAAAATAAAAGATAATGTAAAGATAAGTCTGAATAAAAGATAAATTTATTTTTATGTATACATAATGTAAAAATAAGATAAGTTTGAATAAAAGATAAATTTTTAATATGTAAAAATAAGATAAGTTTGAATAAAAGATAATTTTTTAATAATTAAAAATAAGATAAGTTTGAATAAAAGATAAATTTTTAATATGTAAAAATTTATCTTTTATTCAAACTTATCTTATTTTTACATTATGTATACATAAAAATAAATTTATCTTTTATTCAGACTTATCTTTACATTATGTATATTTACATTATCTTTTATTTTTATATTATGTATCTTTACATTATCTTTTATTTTTATATTATGTATACATAAAAATAAACTCATATTTACATTAAATGAGCCATAGCCATATGGGCTGCCGCCACAGCCTGTAGCGGCAGGTGAGTATTAAGATGTTAGGGGCAGTAATATAATAAGTTAACAGACAAAAAGGAAAAGGGATTGCCGCTACAAGCTGTAGCGGCATGGAGAATAATTGACCAATCTTAGCCTTCCATTGTCTAGATCAACGGTAATTAACTTGATTGCTGAACATTATAAACGACAGTTGTATGGCCGAACCGTCGTCGGGTCCGTTGCTAAAGGGGGTGAGCTCAAGATCCGGACCGTATATGTATATATAAAACGGACCAAATTTTTTATTTTTTTAAAACAACTATTTTTTTTTAAATATTTATGGAACTGAAATTTTTCCATAATACAATATTTTGGGCGTGATTTGGATACTTATACCAAAAAATGTATGTATAGGCTGCACATACTGTACATATATATTTTGTTATATGTATCCAAATCACACTCAAAACACTCTATTATGTAAAAATTCAAGTTCTATAATTTTTTTTATTTTTTTTAGTTGTTTAATAAAAAGCAAAAAAAAAATCCGAATTTTGGTTCGGTCCGGGAGTCCGAACCTGATCCGGCCTCATATATATATATATATATATATATATATATATATATATATATATAGTCTGTTTCTTTTACGGGTGGTTCGCATGCGGACCACCTATAGTGACGAACCATACCGTCGCTATAGGATATGGACGAGATATGACGGCTGCTAGACCTGACAATTTAGGTTGAGTACCATATAGTTAACTAAAACCACTCGGATCAATTGAGTTGGTTAACTAGTTTTTAGGTTATGGATTGATTCAGTTTTGAGCCCATCAATACTTATATATAAATACAACAAAGGCTATCTTTTGAAATCAATTTCAAATCAATTTGATATCTTTTCAAATCAATTTGAAATCAATTTACACCACAAGCATTCAATTTCAATCAAATCAAATTCAAATCAATTAATTAATCTTTTAACAAATTGAATTCAAATCAATCTTATATTAATTTTTGTCTGTTCCTCTTCTTTTCCTCCTCCTCACTTCAGTTTTTTCTTCCACCCCTCTTCCTCTTCCTCTTCCTCTTCCACTTCCCCCTCTCCTTCTTCCACTTATATATATATATATACACTCACCGACGCACTATATAATCTCACCAGCTTCCATATTTTGTAATCAATCACTTGATATTGATTAATAAACTCTGCAACTATGTTTATTTTAATTATATTGATGTTGTTTCAATTGTGGCTAGATATATGCAGGAGTCGCTTGATTCTGTTGTTTTTGTGAAAGTTTATATTATAGGTTCTTTTCGTAGGCTTCAATTTTTTATCTATGTCAGTGTATTTTATTTTATTTTTGCTAGATTATTTTTTCTATGTCAATTGTTTCTTGGCTATAAATAAATATGGTTTTATTAATACATGTCAAATGGATTATATCAAATTGTTTTTCTCACAATTTACTTTTTAAAACATGCATTGCTTTGGAATGAGAAAGCTTAGAAACTTGCAGCTTATGGTGAACATTATTTATTGTATTTCTTAGATTTCCATCTCAAAAGTAGTTTTGAAGAAAAGGAAAAGCAATGAAAATTGGGCAATTAGAAGGAAACAACAGCTCTAAGTGAATAATTTCGTTATCAAGAAGCCCGGACAATTCGTCAGAGAGTAAATTTATATTTTTGTTGTTGAATTATTGGGCATGAAATTAGTCTGTGATTTAGGCTGCTTAAATTTGTTTGGTTCCTTTAAAATTGTTAATACTTTTGATGTTTGAAACTATCTAAATTTATTTTAACAGGTTAAGTTAAATGGTATTTCTTTTGGTTACTTATTTTTGATTTTTTTCTAATACTTGGTAAGTCTCACACTCTCACTTACAATATTGATACTTGAATGGTCTTTTTAAGTTTATTTGTTGATGATTATAGGAGATAGTAGATTGTATTATTGTGCATCAGAGTGTTGGGACTTAAATTATGGGTTTCGAGCCGGACTTAGATTTGCTAGCTTTTTTGTGAAGGAAGATAGCAATTTGTGATCGACTTTGAGCAATTGAATGTTGTTGAATGTTTGTTTCTCGTGTCATGTAAAAATATATTGAAAAGTTTATATAAAAATAACTTATTATAAAAAAAAACATTTTTCTCATTGTAATTTTAATAAATTATATAACCCGTTATTCAAACTAGTCCGTGCTATCAACTAGTATTATTAATTACAAATATGAGTTGAAACTAGTTTAACTAATTTTGATACATATTAGTCTACAATTTCAAAATATACCCTTTAAAAACATTAATTATGTGATGATATATATATATATATATATATATATATATATATATATATATATATATATATATATATATATATATAATTTCGGAAATGAGGGAAGTATGTTGGAATATTTATGTTGCAAGCTTAAGAAACAAAGACCATGCTTGAAATTTTAGTTGAGCTCATGTTTATTCTATTCTTCTATAATATATCAACAATAACTCCTCTAGATCACCAGTTCAGTTCGCCACCGCTAAGACAACGTTTGGTACACATATTTGTCATCACAACCAACATGCTTGTCTTTCCAGTTTCCACCATCTCCTTGTATTTCTTTCTCTATTGGCCTGTTTGGTGGGGCGAATGAAATGATTATTTAAAAGAAAAGGGAATGAGCATTCCAATGAAATGTCTATTCATATGTTTAAAGAAATGTTTATTTCATCAGAATGGGTAAATATTGATCATTCCATTCCATTCCAATGGACAATTTTTTTTTTAAAAAATGAATTAATTAAAATCATGTAGCTTCTTGTTCTGATTCTGATAATCATTCCAATGTTGTAACCAAACAGACCATATGTATTTTTTCTCTTGGTCATTTTCAATCATTTAGGCCTGTATTTTATTTTTTATTTTTGTATTAAAAAAAAGGTCCGTATTTTTTTTATTTTTTTTGTTCCTTAATTACACAAAATATAAATTCTCTTTTAATCCTCTTTTCATCATATTGTAACATGAAAGTGTAGGTTAGGTTAAGTTTCGTCTAAAATACTTTGGGTCAAGGGTGTCATAGTCTAATTTTTGTCCTGCAAGACCACCAACAGGTTAAAAGGACTTTTAGGGTTTTTATTGATTCTCTAAATTTCGACCTAATTTCTTTAAAAATGAAATTAGTTCCTGAAAAAGGAGCAAGTTACTGATATTCATACTGTTACTGATAAAAACCGTCACTATAGGATCTATAACGACAATTTTATTGTAAAAATATTATTTTCTGTTGTGAATTTATCATTTTCCACTCCAATAGTTAAATGATAAGATAAGAGATCTTGCAAGAGTTTGTCTCTACACCACTACCAAACAGAAACGGGTTATTAGGAGTTAATACAGCTCCGACCCTAAAGTATACATGCATGAAACAAAAATATTTATAAAAATAAAAATAAATAACAAGAAGAAGAAGAAGAAGAACATATTCAGGTGCAACAGAAACCATTCAGGACAAGCAAAAGCTGGTCAAAACCATCCTGCAACATTCTTTTATATAATCTTACAAAATCCAAACCCTTGTTTATCCTATTTATAATGAAGTCCTTCACCAGATTTTTACAAAATGTCAGTCATTGGTCTCTACTTCCGAAATTAGTTCATTAGTACACAGTGACATTGATGATCATCAGCAACATATACTTACAGAAACATTTACCAGTCAGTAGTCTGCAATCATCATCATTATTATAGACAATATAAATATAATTCCAGCCAATTCTGAGATTGTAATTTCTATTTCTTCCGTTTCTGATTATGCTGTCCAAAAGCTGTGCATAGCATGCAACTGGCTGAAATCCGTGGGCTTTAACGACATCTTGTAAAGCTCCCTGAGCTTTCCGGCATCTCCAGACCTATTATTACATGTATTTTGCTCATTGTTGATGGAAGGTTTATTTGTGTTTGTTGAAAGCACCAATGATAACATCTTCTTCAGTAGCATCTGCAACTGACTCCAGAACTTATCATAGACCTCGTGATTGTCATTTCTTAAGGAATCCGGAATTTTATCTTCAGATACATGACGTCCTTCAAGAAGGCGAGTAAAAGCTAATTCCAGCATCTGGGACAAAAGCAAAGTTGAGTTATATGCAGCTTTCCGAAAGGAACAATGACAAAAAACTACTAGAAATTTTTTAGCAATAACAATAAATTGTCGAATGATGTCTTCGGTAATTGCAAGTAAAATCATTGTTTAAAATGGGACCAATAAGCAAAAACGAGGGTTCAAGTAGAACACTAATAGGGGAAACCGACTTTCAAAACATTATAGAGCTCATGCTAGTAGCACAGGGGATGGCAACCATGGTACCAGTATGGGTTCAGTAACTTGCACCATTGTTCTTCCCAATAGCATGAGAAAAAATACATTTCTAATGATCAAAGGGATTGTGATTTAGACTGGGGGCATTTGGGTGATCTCTTTCAACTACAAGTCTGTTACTAAATTAATTGCTAACAGTAAATCTCTGTCATTGCTTGTGTGGTTTAGTCTTAACTAAAAGTTTCTTAGTTGCTTGCTTCCAGTATCTGCAGCTCTTCAGTAAACAAAATCGATGAAATTCTTCTACGTATAAACTGCAATACTTTTAATATTAAGGATTAGCTCAACTGGTACAATCCTGCCTTGAGGCCACTAGTTTGAGTCCCCTTGGCACCAGGACACGAGTTATTACTCGTGTACTGACATGAGCTTGCCTTTGAGCAGAATGTGGTGAGGACAAAACCACCGAAAAAACCTTTAAACTTTTCTCAACAAGTTTATACGTAAATTAAGGTATAATGCAATTTTATCATTTAACATTCTCATTGTTTTTATTAGAAAAATATTATATCTTTTTCTTCTCCCAAACTATACTTGATTACCTATAACTTACCAGTACCATGATCTCAAGAAAATAACCAGTATAATGATTTCATCATATTTTAACTTAGCAAGGTGGAAAGAGATCAGACAGAAAGGAGAAAATATTCCTTCAAAATTCAACAATGAAAGTATTCAACAATTTATCAAATATCAAAAGAGAAAAGATAGTAAAGGGACAAACAATTACTCCCTCCATTCTCCAAAATATATGATCAATATTTGACTTTTTGAAGTCAATTTGAGATATTTTTAAATCCAAAATTGATATGAATAAATCTAGCTTTAGTCACTTTTAGATGATACAACTATGCAAATTGTAAACTATCTAAATAGTACTAATAATTATAAGATTTATTATTTTCAAAAGTTAAATGAATTACATCAATTTAGACTTTGAAAAGTCAAGCTTGATGTTTTATTTTGGAACAGAGGGATTATATATGAAATGCTCACAACTGCCTTCTAAGACTAAGCGTGTCAATGTGTATGTAATTTGTCTAGTGATCTTGTCACTACAGCCAAGTGTACGACTTAATCAACTATGTGTCAGACAGTAATATCATAAGAGATTAATATTTCTTTCAAAAATTAAGACAGTATAGTGGAGATACCAATTTTGAACTTATTTACTGATAAAACACCTAGACTGATAGTGACAATAGTTATTACAAAAATCAAGGATAACAGGCAAGCAAATATCATATAAATTAATACTTCATTGAATAAGGCAGCTCACTGAAGAAAACAGTTGATTACTTCTTTTTACTCACAGCAAACTTGTTAGCAGTCATATTTAATAATACTAAAAGATAAAAGATACCAAGGTTCTGGTCCCTGGAATTGATGCCATGCAACAGGAAATTATATATAGACATTCCAAAGATAAGAAGAGCACATTAATGTAACCAAGCATACCGCAGTAACCGCATTCAAGTGAAATGAGCTAGACAGACTTAATGACAGAGCTGATCTCTCTATCAGAATGCTCAGGTACATCATTGGATGCGTCCTTGGCCCATAAAAGTTTAAGGACTTCTGCCAGTTCCTCTCAGCTAAGGAAGCATATTGTTTGACTCTATGAATACCACTGGATTCACCTTTAGACATGTCGCTTTTCTTATGATCTGGCTCCAAAAACTTCAAACAGCAATCTCTCTGGTAGCAAGCAAGTTGAAAATATGCATATGCAGCCTCCTGTTTGCGCAGCTCACCCAATGACTCGTATATAGATACTGCCTCCCTAATGGCATCATTGGCTGATATCTCATGCTTTCTGAGTTCTTTTTTAGCTCTTATGAGATCCGGAACAGTACAATCATCTAAGAATCCATTTTCATAAACATTGGCAGCTGTATTTTCTCTTGCCAGAAGCATGCCAAGTCTCAGATATGTATTAGCAAGCTGTGTATACACTTCATTACTCAAGCTGCTTGAGACAGAACCTGACTGCTCGCTAACAGCAATTAACTCTGTCTTGGCTGCTCCGTAATATTTAAGTGATTCAGCGTATTCTAGTTTTGCAGTTTCAAGTGCTTGATTGTATGCATTATGGAAGATTGCATGTAGCTTGAGAGTTTCAATTTTGGATACCATCTCTTCGGCCAGATTTCGTCTTCCATGACCCAAATTACAATTAATTAATATAATGTTAGTATGGTCAGAAACTTCTTTAAATGACTTGACTGCTTCAGCAAATGCAAGTTCAGCTTTGTGCAATTCTTTTCTTTCAAGCATCATTCGACCCATTTCGTTGCAAACCCATCCTTTCTTTTTAACCACAGATTGTAATTCTGCTGAATGAGTAGGATCCCCACCCAATGCTTTAATAGCTGCTTCATAACAGCTTAGGGAAGCTGAAAGATTGTATTCTACATCAGCAGTCAAAGGACCTTGAAGGTATTTAAATATACCACCACTTTTCACCTTTGTTTCTCTAGGTTCAGTTTCAGTCACTTTAGACACTGTATTATGCATTTCTGTAGTAGCTTCAACAGCATCACCTGTCGCCATATCAGTAGCTTCTTCTGTGGTATCACTTCTGTTCTGCTTCAAGTATCCACTTTCCAAAGTGGTTCCATAATCCCCTTTGTTATGACCATGGCCAGCTTCAGACTTTCCAGAATGGTAGATAGGGATGCTCTTACAATTTGCTTTTTTAATCTGTTTTCTACCATAACCTAATGCTCGCATATCTCCTCTGCTACTGCTTGCACTGTTTCCGCTACTGGCCCTGTCACTCTGGCAACTGCAATTTACCAAGGAACATGAACTACAATTTTGTTTAGACTGCCCCAGCTTCTTATTAAGCCTTTTGACCTCCTTCAAAACATCAGAGGACATTTTCAACTCTCTAATAAAAGGCTTCCTCTCTGTTTGTATTGAGATCTCTTTACCTTTTATCATGTGGAACTCAACATACACATCCCCAACTAGAGTCCATGCCTTGGCCCAGAAGAGGTAAGTGGAAGATAGCTGCTCGGAAGTAAAATAAGCAGCATCCATCTCAGAGTTTCCCTTTGCTGCATCACTTATTCCTTTCCTTTTGACTTTGACATTAGATATTGAGCTACAAACCATTGATGATACAAACCTTGTATCTTCAAGATGCTGCGGCATTGATCCATAAACCAAACACGCTAATTTTACAACCTTCAAGGCTGGCTGCAGCTGACCATCATCCTTATAAGCTTGCCCAAGTGTTAAGTAGGATTCTCCAAGCAAAAGAACTAGTTTCCACAACTTGTCATCCAATTTTGATGCAGGAAGCCACTCCCTAATGTCACAAATTTCAATGCAGTCAGCATCTCCACATGCACAAACAGAAAAATCCATTGACAAAGGAGGGATATGCTGAGTTTTGCCATGACAATCCAGCTCAGCTTGAGTGCTTTGTAGTTGACGCTTCCATCTTAGGGACTTAATGGCTTGAGAAACATGATGAATGGCAGCCAGTTTAGAGGAAAATGGATCAACAACAGTCTGAACAACAGGAGCAGAAGTTGCAGACATTTCAGAAGCTACAACGTTTTGATCACTGGGAGTCTCGACAGCTCCCAAGTCCATCTTACCCGATTCTACAAGTGTTCTGGATGGTAACACGTTTTCATCCAAAGACATTTTGATGAAAACTTCTGATTTGGGATCTTGAAAAGTTTCTGCATCTTTATTAGGCTCATCCTCTCGAATTGGAGAGTAGATTATTTCGTGAACAATTGATTCAGAACTACTGCTGAAAAATTCAAATGATTCATCTCCTGCATCTGCAATTGTAGCTTTGGACTCTACTGGTAGTGCTTCAGAATGCTAGATCCAGTTCTTCATCATAAGTTAGAAGAAGCCTTGCAAATTGTTCATGAGCAAATGCACGTACAACCTATTAACATAATTCTTAACAGTAAGTGCAATCTATAATCTATATTGTAATTAGTAATAACGAGCAACAAGATGCTAAATTAGTGGACATGTATTAGGTATAGTTCTGGGAAACAAAATTACCAGATGATCTGGTTCATCAAGGAAGTCGAGACACTTTCTGAAGAAGCTAGCACACCTGGCCCTATTATTAGGAGCCTGCAGTAATACCATCAATTGTTAGCAACTAACTAGCAATTATAAAAACAAATTATTTTAAGGAACAGAAAAGGAAAATATTAAATTGGCACCAAAGAAAGTGAAAGCCTGTGAGCAATCCGATACAAGAGGGTCCCTAGAGAAAGTAATGAATTGCTTCTCCCTCTATGAATTAGAGATGGTAGAGAGGTTGAGCTATCATCAGAGTCATTGGACGAATGATTTTTGGATATAACAGATAGATCAAAAAGTTGAATAGCATCTTCTCCAGCACTTTTGTATAGCTGCCAAAAAAGGATATCAGATACCCGTGGGCCAATTCAATAAGAACCTAGGAAAAGAACAATTTTCACCAATACATGTTATAACAGTACCCAGTAAGCTCCAGGGTCTTGCTTGCAATTTTCCTGCAGGAACCTCAAAACAGAATGACCATTTTGTTGGACAACGTGAGGATGAAATGCAGGAGTACCATCCTCAGAGATTCCTTTAGAAAGAAATATATCATCCGTTTTCAGAAGTTCGTAACCCTGAACAACACCATCTTGATGATAACAGATAGCTAATTCGGGCACACTAGCCATGACATTATCAAGCCAGGCTTCAAGCCAAGTTAATGGAGTGACCTATCAAAAATCGGAGGAGAAATAGTATAAGCATGTAAAAGCAATGGAGAATATACATGATATGGCAAGGGAAAGGTAAATTGAGTCATTTTACCTGTCTTGAAACATCCCATAAATGCAAGCTCACTGCAACATATTTCTCGTTACTAAATATGAGCAAGTCACTGCCTAGAAGCATCCGGAAATTATGAAATTGCCAAAACAGAACTTTTAAGAATCCATCATTATTAACTCTTCGATATTTGTCAGTTTCTTGCTTCAAGGATCTGGGCTTTTCTTCAACTTGTGAGACCTTTTTGACAGCATCATGACTTTTGTTTATCTTATTCTTCTTACTCCCCCAAATGAACCTATCCTTTTTGACATGTGCGCCCTCCAAACTATCATTAATTCCTTCTTCTTGAGCAACATCGTCACTTTGTCCAAAAAACTGAGGTGTATATCCTGTTGTTGAATGGTCGGAAGATTCAAAAGAACCCTCCCTAGACTCAAATCTCCCAGGAAGAAAAGATGAGCTTGACTTCTCTTCCAATGGAACATGATGAGCTGGTGGACAATCGCACGCTTCCATCCTTACTGAATGCATAGCAAAATTGAAAAATAAAGATTTTTCTGCACATTGTGAATGGCTTTTATGTCTTCTAACCAATTTTTCTCCCTCTTCAGCATCAGGCCTGAGCTGAGTATTGTTAGAGATGGTGAAAGATCAACTTAAATAGCGAAGCAGTAAATACTAAATAAACATACCCCGTGTTCAAAACTAGAGTCTGCCCAATACGATGTACTGCAATTGACAACCGAGCCTTCGAATATGGTATCTTAAAGATCTGCTTCAGAATGTCAGCTGGAGCAATAACATCTAACGCATCTCCATACTCCACTACACCAGATACAGCGAGGGCCTCTCCCTTCATAGTAAGATTTGTTGTGATAGCACCACTTTCATAAGGTAAATCTGCCACCATTGCAGAAGTAGGCCTTCAGATATTGCAGCTTCAGAGTTGGGGGTTTGGGATGGGGTGGTACTGAAGGCGATTATCAATAACAATTTTACAATTACGTGATAAATTATTAGAAAAAGAAAACATTTGTAGTGTCAAATAGACAGCAGAAGAAATGAAACTATAGACCGCCTGAAGTAGAAAATCTTTTCACTTTCATACCCAGAAAGTACAAGGGCATTATAGTAACCTAAGAAGTAAGGATTTTGGGTGAGAGAATTTGTGTTCGCCATATGGTGATTCGGCAGTTTGAATAATCTCAAAGAATGGGAATTCGGAGATTCGGCACATATACCCCAAGATCAGGCGTGCAATAAATAGACACATCACACCCCTTGTCACATCTCACCCAAGAATTATACAAAGGGCACAACAGACCCTGGAAAAAAATTGTTCTACCAAGAAAGCAGAAAAAGCTCAAGAAAAGAAGGGGTATGGACTGGACAATTTTTCTCTCATTGCTTCGGTAGTTTATGATCATGATATTTGCTTATGTTACATGTATTGCAGAGTTCTACATGGATGCTAACGTATAAGAAATACTCGCAGTCTCGTTGACTTTCCCTTCCTCTCCAGTCTCCAGTATCGTAATTGGTTATTGGTCTCCTGTGACCATGAGAAGAGTTTTAGCTTGGAACCTCATTTGGGAATAGATCAGCCCGTTGATGATAAGAATTGTAGAGAGATGATAAACAAATGACCATACTTAATTTGTTTAAAGGATTTCAACAAAATGGGATGTTTTACTTCACTTATGTTGTCCGCTAAAGAGTTTTGGAGAGTAAACTATAATCAGGGACAATGAAAGAGCAAGCAAAGAAAGGAAAGGGCATAGGATTTGCATGCTAAACCAAAATACCGCCTTACGCATCTATTCACGAAAAAGGTGGAGAAAACACGATGATGGTAGAAATCAGTTTCTTGATCCAGTCCAATTTGGCCAGTTGTTGGGGCTACAAGTTCAATATCTTGAAGTGGTCCAAGTCCTTCCATAAAGCATCCCACGACCTCCACCATTCCACTCAAACCACTTCAACAACTATTTCCTGCTTTCTAGGAGTTTATTTCTGTTTGTTAGCTAAGATTACTCTGGATGTTTAGTATAAATACCCATATAATTTGTTTTAGAAAGGCAGATCAGATTATTGATATTGTTGTCTTTAGGAGCTTTGTCCTCTCCATACAGACAAGTTTATTGGTTGTAATTATGTTTAAGATTCTTGCATGAATTGCTGCCAATATAAGTTTTATATGTTCCACTCTACTCTGCTCTTTAATCCCCAGCCCCTATCATTTTGGTATCAAAGCAGGCTGATCCATCATGGTTAACACTAGATCATCCAACCTCCAAAATGAACCCGCTAACCCAAACTCCAATCCACCAGCCAACCCAAATCCTGATTCCATTACCCAACAATTATTAGCTATTACTTCCAAATTGAACACCTTAGACTCTTTAGCAGCTGAAGTCGCAGCTCTCAAAGTCCCACTCGCGGAAAACAGTACTTGGTGGATCCAACAAAGGAAAGCTCAAAGAAATTCCCTTGAGACCACGTGAGAAGGGAAGGATAATCTCAAGGGAGATGACGACGACATAGACAATCCTTGGTGGTTTAGGAGTCATTCACGGCGTCCTCATACGAAGATGGAATTTCCAAAGTATGAAGGTGGAGATCCTGAAAGCAGAAAAATATTTTTGATAATTATCAGACTCCGGAGGAACTCAAAGTCGACATCGCTGCTATGTATCTAGAAGGTGATGCTCTCGACTTATTCGCTTGGACTAACCACGAGCAAACCTTGTTATACTAGGAGGAACTTGTCAAAGCGTTGTAGGAAAACTATGTCCCGGCAGAGTTCAAAAATCCTGATGAATATCTCTGCAGCATACGGCAAACTGGATCTGTTCAAGAATACCGTCAAGAATTCGCCAAGAGATAATTACGAGCCACAAATTGGTCAGACTATTGCTTATTGGGCGTATTTTTAAATGGATTGAAAAAGGAGCTAAAGGCTGATGTTAGGATTCACTAAGCCTAGAGCAATCTACAAAGCCATAAGTTTAGCTCTTGAATTGAGACCAAACTAGGTCCAAATCGCAGCACCAGAGGGCCCAATTGGACCGCATCCAGCCGACCCACACTGCCCCAAACTTCATTCACACGAGCTCCTCAACATCGCGATAACCCATATTCAACATTGGTTGTTCGCGATCAACCACGCAGCAATTTTCCGACCACCCAAGTGACAACCCAACCCTTGCAAGCCTGACCATAGGAAGCGGAGAGACAGAACCGAATGGCCAAGGGCCGCTGTTTCAGGTGTAACAAAAAATTTGCTTTCGGGACACCAATGCAAACAAACGAGCTTCTCTCTAATGGAGCTCACGGACGACGAACTTCCACCCGGTGTAGAAGAAGAAAATGCCAACGATACGAACCACCAGCGGCAGACTTGGCTGAAATTTCGTTTCATGCTATCCTAGGCAAATCTTCAGGCACCACGATGAAGCTTCTGGGTACTTCTGATTTTGATTGATAGCGGATCAACCCATAATTTCATTTCAGAGAAGATGGTTGAAGTTGCACTGCCTGTCCAAAATATTCTTTCTTTTGGAGTTTAAATTGGTAACTGGAACGTGATTAAATGCAATCGCATTTGTCGGGATGTTACAGTACAGCTTCATGGGTTGACGATAACCCAAGATTACTACCCGTTCGCAATTGGTGGTGCTAATCTGGTTCTGGGTATCAAATGGCTTGCCTCCTTAAATACAATACAAGCCGATTGGAACGAGATGTTCCTAATTTTTCATCTGAAAGGAAAGCGATATAAGCTCCAGGGAATCCCACACAAAACACAAGCAGTGTTCTAAAAATCCCTCCAGAAAATTAGGTGGGGCCTAGGCAGAGAAGTTTTTTTTATTTTAATAACTACCCAAACCAAATCTTAATATATTTATTTTTCAAATGATTTATCATATTCATAATACATGTTGTAGCATATCAAATCACAACAAGAAGTGAACACTATCAAGTCAAAATGCATAATTTTATTATAGTTGTACTTTTTTGAACTAGTACCAACTTCAAATTATATAAATGATAATACATTTATAATATTTAGTTTAATTCAATATAATTCTTAAATTTATGTTTAGTTTCTTAAGTTTTAATATTGAATTAAATTCTTGAAATTTTAAATTTTATTATTTAATTAGCAATCTTGTTTATGAATAAAACTAATATGTTACAAATATGTTTGAATTTTGAACAATTGCATGTTTGTGTTTGAATTTTGACATTAGCAATATGTATATGTGTTTGAACTTTAAGCAAATGTCTTTATTATCTTTATTATAAATTATTTTGTTTTATATTATTGTTTTGTTTGGATAAATGTAAGATAAAATATTAAAATGAGCTTAAAATAAAAAATTCCGGCTAGGCCCCGCCCAGGCCCCCTAGGCGCTAGGCCGCCCGCCTCCCGCCTAGCGCCTTTTAGAACATTGAACACAAGCAGAAGCTTCCTTTTAGTATTTCAACAAAGAGCGAAATATTAGGTACTAAGCCTTTCCCAATCTTAAAATTCAAAATTTACTTAACAATTTTGAATCTGTTTTTCAGGAACCCAATACCATGCCTCCCTTTTAGACCCACACCCACTATATACTGTTACTCCCAAATTCAAAACCCCCAAATATTTGTTTCTGATTTATTATGTTCCCATTTTTTCACCCTAGTACAAACCCTTTTGCCAGTCCAGTCCTTTTAGTCAAGAAAAAGGATGACACTTGGCGTATGTGTGTCGATTAGTGAAGCCTCAACAAGATCACCATCCCTGATAAATACCACATACCCAACATTGATGAGTTTCTCGATGAATTACACGGTGCCACTATTTTTTCTAAAATTGACCTGGGATCTGGTGAATACGCGTCAACGCTGCTAAAATTCTCAAAACGGCTTTTTGAACCCATTCTGGCCATTACGAGTTTGTTGTCATATCGTTTAGTCTAACAAATGCCCCTTCTACCTTCCAATCTGCTATGAATGATCTTTTCAGACCCCTATCAAAACAAATTTATCTTGGTGTTCTTTGATGACATCCTGGTCTACAGGTAATCAGTCCGACAACACCTTCACCAATTGCAAATCACCTTTCAACTTCTCCGGGAAAACCAATTTTTGTTGAAGCTTCTAAATGCTTGTTTGGCCAAATCCAAATCTCTTTCTTGGGTCACGTAGTATCAGCTAAGGTGATGTTGCAGTAGATCCACAGAAAATTTAAGCAGTTCTAGATTGGTCCATACCCACCAACGTGAAAGAGCTTAGAGGGTTCTTGGGATTAACCAGTTATTACCGCAAGTTCGTGCAAAATTATGGGATCTTGCAAGGCCATTAACAGATATCACCCGAAAAAATTGATTCCACTGGTCACCTGTGGTTGAGGCAACTTTCCAAAAGCTCAAGCAAGGACTGGCTCATCTCGAACATTTACCCAAGGAAAGATGGAGCAGCCCATTCCAGAAAGTTAGCTTCATCACGAGTAGCTTCATCATTGTTCTGCACTTACCGGATTTTAGTCAACCCTTCACGGTGGAATGTGACGCCTCTTCTAATGGAATCGACGCCATACTTCTCCAATCTGACCACCCGATTGCATATTTTAGTAAGAAATTTTTTTTCTCTAATCGTTTGAAATCTACTTATGATCGGGAATTGTTAGCTCTTGTACTCGCCTACAAAAGTGGCGGCATTACTTCTTGGGACATCACTTTGTCAAAACAGACCATTTTAGCCTCAAATACCTATTGGAATAACGGGTTACAACGAACGAGCAGCAGAGGCTCCTTTTGAAGTTGCTTCCGTTTGACTTTTATATCATTTACAAAGCTGGAAGAGAAAATAAAGGGGCAGATTCACTTTCCAGGCGTCCACAGCATGCTGAGCTTTTGGCTTTGGCTCTTCCTATTTCATTGGATTTTATGGATTTGCAGGAAGCTCTTCAAGTGGATCCATACACTCAAGAAATAATGGCTTCCCTTTCCCAGGATTCAGCTTTTCAGGTGGTGGACAAAAAGTTTTACTTCAAGAATCGTTTGGTGATCCCTGACAACACTCCTCTTAAAACAAAAGCTTTTATTGAATCACATGACTCATTGGCTGCGGGGCACGGGGGATATTTGAAGACTTTGAAACGCATTTCTGCCAACTTTTTTTGGTCGGGTATGAAGCACGATGTCAGGATTTTTGTTCAAAATTGCTTAACTTGTCAACAAAACAAAAACCAAGCCCTGGCACCTGCTAGTCTTCTGCAACCACTACCTGTACCTGCAAGAATATGGGAAGATATCTCACGAAATTTCATTGTCGACCTTCCAAAATCAGGCAGGTTTGATAACATACTGGTGGTAGTCGATCGCCTCAGTAAATACTCACATTTTTTTCCCTTATCCCATCCATTTACTGCAAAAACAGTTGCTGATATTTTTTGCAGGGAGATAGTACGCCTCCATGGCATCCCCAGGTCAATACTTTCAGACAGGGATGTCATATTTCTTAGTGCT
Source organism: Panax japonicus (assembly GCA_020205505.1). NCBI lineage: Eukaryota > Viridiplantae > Streptophyta > Magnoliopsida > Apiales > Araliaceae > Panax > Panax japonicus. The sequence goes on from CM035097.1 coordinate 6,814,828, forward strand.
TTTTGACAGACACTTTACAAATCCAGCAACACTCGTTTACGAATGGGCACCTCTTACCACCCTCAATCCGATGGACAAACAGAGGTGGTTAACCGATGTCTGAAAGCTTATCTGCGGTGTTTTGCACATGAACAGCCTCATGCTTGGCATAAATTTCTTACTTTGGCAGAATACTCCTTCAATACTGGATTTCATACTTCCACATGAACTACCCCTTTCAAGATTGTCTAAGGGAGAGACCCACCAGCACTTCATCCATTTATTCCAGGTGAAACTCGCATTGCAGCACTTGACGAACAGCTTATTACTTGCGATGAGATGCTGAAACTTTTAAGAGCTAATCTCTTAAAGGCCCAATCCCGAATGAAGGCACATGCTGATTCCAAGAGACGAGAGCTGAGTTTCAATGTCGGTGATTCTGTCTTTTTACAAGTTCAACCGCCAACACTCTCTTGCTAAGAGAAGTTATGAGAAACTCTCCTCCCTATTTTTTGGCACTTACAAGATCATTTGTGGGACCTGTCTCTTATAACTCCTGCTTCCTCCCAAATTCATCCCATACTACACCGGGCTATGGGACAAGTTCCAGGTTCACCACCAGCACCACTTCTGATTGGGAAATCAATTTTACTCCTGCCAAAGTGTTAGCTCATCGCTGGGTTAAAGACGGAGGTGTCCTTACTTTGGAGTTGTTGGTTCAATGGGAAGGTCGTCCTCTTGAAGAAACTAGTTGGGAGGATTATGACCTTCTTGCTGGTCAATTTCCTTTGTTCCGCCTTGAGGACGAGGCGAGTTTCCAGGAGGGATGTACTGATACAGTGCCTTACGCACTTATTCACGAAAAAGGTGGAGAAAACATGATGATGGTAGAAATCAGTTTCTTGACCCAGTCCAATATGGCCAGTTGTTGGGGCTACAAGTTCAATATCCTGAAGAAGTGGTCCAAGTCCTTCCATAAAGCATCCCACGACCTCCACCACTCCACTCAAGCCACTTCAACAACTATTTCCTGCTTTCTAGGAGTTTTTTTCTATTTGTTAGCTAAAAATACTCTGGATGTTTAGTATAAATACCCATATAATTTGTTTTAGAAAGGCAGATCAGATTATTGGTATTGTTATCTTTAGGAGCTTTGTCCACTCCATACGGACAGTTTATTGGTTGTAATTGTGTTTAAGATTCTTGCACGAATTGCTACCAATATAAGTTTTCTCTCTTCCATTCTATTCTGCTCTTTCACCCCAGCCCCTATCAAATAATGTGTCAAACCTGAGCCAATTAGTAGTGGTACTAGTAGTAAATAAAATAAAGAATAGGAGTATTTTTATTGTTTCGCATGTTCTAATAGGAAAGTAAGACGGAGGATAATATGGTATTTTCTCAATATACTAGAGCTCTATATATATGACATGTAATAGAGTCCCACGTATCTTCTCCCTCCCCTTTTCTAATCCCCCATTCTATCTCTTTCTTCTCTCAGAATTACCCTTATCTCCATGGATGTTCTCTAAAACCTAGCTTTCCCTGTCACCAGTCATGACCATGTGAGGGGCATGACATAATGAGTGATTATCTTTTTTTTCAATTTGAATAAGTAATCCTCTGGCACCTTATTAAGCTACCCAGCCTACCCGTGAAGTAGATAGATTAACAGACCCTATTTATGCATACATACGGTAACATATGTATGAATCATGTGATAGAAATGTTAGGCATGATAATATTCCCTACAAGTCTTGGACTCTTGTAAGGGTGAGTATTCAGTTATAACCAAGCCGTATTGTCTATTAGGTTATAACCGAATACCAAATTTCATATAATTTCACTATCCGAATAACTATCTGAAATATGTACCAACCGAATTATACTATTCGGTTATTCGGTATATAACCGAAATATGAACTTATTTTTACAAAACAAAAAATTTCATTTCAAATTTCACACTAAAATTTCCAAACAATATTTAACCACAATCCACAACCATAATAATTCATAAACTAGTCTAATAATTTCAAATTAACAATACATAAGTATATAATCTATAGGAAAAAGTCTATCAAAGTCTAATTAAAAATAGTATATTATTTTTTAAAAGTTTCTAATTCGATTAATTGGTTACCCGAATAGTCTAATTTCCATATCCAAAACCGAACACCGAAATGTAAAACGGTTATAACCGAATATATCATAATAACCAAATAACCGAAATAATTCGGTTTTTAAAAAACGGGTTCGGATAGCCTGTCCGTTTTTACCCTTTTTGCTCAACCCTAGACTCTTGGGTGTTATATTGACGATATACCTTTACAAACAATATGTTGTTCAATTTTTTAAAAATCAGTTTTCATGAATTACAAACATCATGGACAATTTAATTGCGGCACCACTTTCTCAGGTGTTACATGCATCACGTAGAATTTAAAAAATTTCAAGTTTTACCTATAGACAAGTATACTTGACCAATACAGCCTTTCTAAAAACTTCTTTGATGTGGATATTATGCATCCAAACACCAGGACTATTCATTTTCAAATTTCAACATAGGGATTTATCTAATTGCTAACTTGCACTCCTATCTACGTCTAACTGGGAAACAATTCAAACTAAGTTGCAATTTCAGATTTCAATCCCAATTCATTTACTAATAAAACTCAGCAAGGAACTTATAATGGGAGAACACACCTTCTGTTGCATTTGCCCTGGATCCATAAGGTTGTGGCCAATTGTACCTCATCTCATCTCACCACTCACCACCACTTGTTTTTTTGCTATTGATTACACCTTATGCGGTCCCACTTACACAAGGTGCTCGGAGGAAAGAATAAAAACAGACATAACCTTTGGCATATTTGTTCTAACACTTAACAGCATGGACACTTAAAATTTAAGCAAGCATTGTAAGCAGCTTTCGTGCTATTGAATAATTCTTAAAATACGGATTCTTGCATTTCTAAACAATTTCAAGTTATACAAATATATTTTAGTCTTCACCACAACCTCTGACAACCTGTTCTCATAATAGCTAACAGCTTGAGAGCAAGACAAAAGGCATAAAGAAAATTACACCCACTTAAAACTAAAAAGAAAACACTAATAGAAAGAAGGAAAGATTCAGTGTTATTAAACACATTCAGATGGTCCAAACAACTCAGATAATTGTACCTCTCCCAGGTCCGTGCAGCTACAATTGGCAGAACCTTCTGGCGAATATCAGGAAGAAGAGGTGGCGAATTGAGATCCGTCTCTGGTGGAATAATCTGATACCGTGGAGCTCTCACCCTAAAAATCCAAGGTAACATTCATATAAGTCACACTATTAAATGTCACCGATTTACAAACCCATCAAACAAAAACTTATAAAAATGCAACCACTCAAATATGGATGTTCTTCATTCGCATCATAGACTTAGACCTGGCAAAGATGGCCCAGGCCCGCGGGCCGGCCCGTCTGCCAAAAACCAGGCTTTGGGCCGTAGTTTTCTAGTCCCGTCAAAACCCGGGCCTTTTTGGCCCGGTCCGTTTTTAGCCCGGTTCGTGGAGGCCCGCCCCGCCCAGCCCAGCCCAGCCCGCCAGCCCAAGTGGCCCGTGAACTTCTTTTTTATATAAATAAAATGTTACTACTTTGTGGGTTGTGAGGCTTGAACACAAGACTTGTAAGTAAATAAATAAGAGTTCAAACCAACTAAGCTACAACAACTATTTATTTTTAATGCAATCTTCAATATATTTTAACTATAATTGAAAATTATAATTAAGATATGTAGTTAATGTAGGTAATTAAGTAATAATACTAATTTATAATACTATTAAAATTTTAATTGATTGAGATATGTAGTATTAATTATAAAAATTATCTATATATTAGTATTAATTACAGTATTTATTATTTTTAAAAGTTAAATAAATTATATTAATTTTAAAGAATCAAATTTGATTATATACTTTGAATTACTAGCAATATATAATCCGAATCAACCACTAATTTTTTAGATTGCAAAGTCCAAAATCTGTTACACAATAATATAGATAATTTTATCCCTTAATTATGCAATCCCCCTACTTATTGTAGTACATTTGGAAAGTAAATCAATCATTATCCCTTAATTATGCATTCCCCCTACTTATTTGAAAAGTAAATCAATCATTATCTCAAATCATGCCTTTAGAATAATATCTAAAATTATAATACTATTAAAATTTTAATTGATTGAGATATGTATTTAATTTAAGTAATTAGAATTATTGTTTATTACAAATTATTTTATTATTTTTAATATTTATTATTATTACTATTTTTGGTGTATCAAGATTTTGCAAAAAATAAATAAATAAATAAAGTAAGAAGCCCGCGGGCCGGAGCCGGCCCAACCCGGGCCACAGGCCGCACAATTGCAACCCGCCAAAACCTGAGCCATTTCGGCCCGGTCCACCCGTTTGCATAGACTGATGCAAGTGTGCGGTGTGCCACGTCACCTCCTAAGGAAGATGCACCACACCATTATTCTTCATTCTATTGCTTAATTAACAATCTAATATGATTAATATTTATAGTTCTAAGAGTTGGGCAATCGATGCGTATTAGATTGTTAATTATTTTTTTTTGATAAAAGAAGAAATTTTATTAATAGAAAAGAAAGGATACAATAAAAAGGGGAACAAGAAGTCCACCCTCAACGGAATAAAAAAAAGTACTTAAAAAAGTGAAACCCTCCAATCTTTATCCAAACCAGTCATAGAATAATCCTATAACTAAACAGCTCAAAAGAAGAGCAACTTCCTCTAAACAATCTTACATTACGCTCATTACAAATTCCCCATACAATAGAAAAAAAGGCGCATTTCCATAAAATTTTGGCATCCCTCCAATCTCTATCCAAATCAGTCACAGAGTAATCCTATAACTCAACAGCTCAAAAGAAGAGCAACTTCTTCTAAACAGTCTAGCATTACGCTCATTCCAAATTCCCCTTACAATAGAAAAAAATGCACAATTCCATAAAATTTTGGCATCCCTCCTTTATTCAAATCCTCAAAATTGAATTAACATATCTTTCACTGAAGCAGGACACACCCACTCCTCTCTTAACACTCCAAAGAGAGCTCCACAAGCCCTAAGCAACAGGACAATACAAAAATAAAAGAGCATGAGTCTCATTACTCTGCCTACATATAAACAAATGTCTGGATAAAACTTTGTAAGGCCTGCAATTTTGATAGAGATCATTACTATTCAATCTTTGTAAAACCAGAGACCGCACAAAAGCCTTAACTTTGGAAGGGACCTTAGCTTTCCAAATATACAAAGCCAATGGAAAAGGATTAGGAACAATAGACTGAGTCAAAAAAGAGAAGTAACTCTTATTGGAAAAGGAACCGGATCTAAAGTCTAGATACGCTTATCAGAGGAGGAGGATAAATGAACCGAATCAAGCAAGATAAGCAAATATAAGCAGAGATTCCATTTCAATAGTCTCTAAATCAGTGAGATTCCTGAAGAAATGAAAACGTCAAGAAAAGAAACTCCCTTCACGCTTCATGCAGTGAAGAAATACGATACATCCGATTAAAAGTAAGAGAAAGCAATTATCTCCCAACCAAGAATCCTCCCAAAAACGAATCCGCCAACTTAACAATGGAATTGTCGCAATATAAATAAAAGAGTGAGATTTTGGGTTATGCAAGTCTTATTGTTCATTTTTACAACAAAAGTGAGCTCTATAATTATATAAAATTAAGTTTATTTTTATATTTATTTTGTAAATAACACAAAGTTCTTTATTTATCATAATATATGCACAACTCAAAGGTATTATCAAAAAGATGTTGAAGTTATGTAATGCTGCTCCGTTCCACAAAAAAAAGAGTTATATTTTGATTTTACAAAGTTATTTTATAACAAAAAATAATTCAAAATTGATAAAAGTTAATTTATTTTAATTGATAAAATTATAATTATTATACACTATTTAAAATAAGATATAAATAAGATATAACATTGAGGTAACTGAGTAGAAAATATGAAATTAAATTTATTTTAATTGCACTTTTTGTTAAAAAAAAAAAAGAATTCCTTTTATTTTAGGGATTAAATGCAAAGTCGAACACTGAACTTATCTGATATTTGGGTATTGAGCCCCTTTCTTCTGGTCAATACAAACTGAGCCCCTTTCTATTACAAAGATTTGGGCTTTGAACCCTCAGACGCCACATGTGCGTTGACCTGCTGGCGTGGCACACATGGCAGGTCTGACGTGATATTTAATATTTTAATTTGACACGTAAGCATTGCTGACGTGGCTTCTTTTGATTTTTTTTCAAAAAATTGTCTTTGCAAGGATTTGAACTCACAACCTCATATTTAAAACTTTGGCCATATGACCACTAAGGCAACACAAGCTAACTATTAATATTTTGCAAGAATTAATCTGTATATCAAAACATAATATTTCCCCATCTTGCCTAACATTAGCAGTTGTAGTACTAATAATAATAATAACAATAATAATAATAATGGTAATAATAATAATAATAACAATAATAATAAAAATAAAAATAAAATAAAGTAAAATAAAATAGTAATAACAATAACAATAACAATACCAATAATAATAATAATAATAGTACTAATAATATTAATAATAACAATAATAATATTAATAATAATAATAACAATAATAGTAAATATATAAATATAAATAATAAATAAAATTAAAAAAAATATTGACTGTTATAGTATAGTAATTGACTATTTATAAAATAACAATGACTCAATTATTGATAAAATAACAATGACTCAATTATTGACTGTTATAGTATAGTAAAATAAGGTAAATTCACAAAATAAAAGGCTTAAAAATCTTGCGTTAATTTTTATTGCAAGTACACATAATAATATAATTTATAAATGAATACAGATAATTAACTAATAAGATTCTACACGTTTTTGTCAACATATCAAAAGCTGCTCTAATGGAATGCTCTAAATACGATCACAGTGGAATGCTATTTTATTTTATTTTATTATTTATTATTAATATTATTAGTACTATTATTATTATTATTAATATTATTAGTACTATTATTATTAGTACTACAACTGCTAATGTTAGGCAAGATAGGAAAATCTTATGTTTTGATATAAAGATTAATTCTTGCAAAATATTAACAATTGGCTTGTGTTGCTCTAGTGGTCATATGACAAAAGTTCCAAGTTTGAGGATGTGAGTTCAAATCCTTGCAAAGGTAAATTTTTGGGAAAAAATCAAAAGAAGCCACGTCAGCAATGCTCACGTGTCAAATTATAATATTAAATACCACATCGAACCTACCACGTGTGCCTCGTAGGTGCCACGTGTGCCACGTCAGCAGGTCAACGCACATGTGGCGCCTGGGGGTTCAAAGTCCAAATTTTTGAATAGAAAGGGGTTCAGTTTGCGATGACCGGAAGAAAGGGGCTCAATACCCAAATATCAGAAAAGTTCAGTGGTCGACTTTGCATTTAACCCTTTTATTTTATTATAAGTACAGCTTAAAGGTAAATATTAAAAAGAGGTTGGGATCAAAAAAGAGCAAAAGACATAATAGTGTTCTATTCCAAAAAAGTCCTATTTTAATTTTATAAATTTACTTTTTAAAAAATAAATTAAAGAAATTAATTTGAAATTGATAAGGGTTCATTTATTTTAATTAATACTATTATAAACTGCTTAAAAATTATTAATTGTAAATTTTTTATTTTCATAATTAATGTTATCATATTGTTAAAAAGACAAGCTTAGTATTTATATTGAATTCATACACCTCAGATGAATGAGATATGCAACAAATGAAAACAAGATTTACGGATATCATATCCCATGAAAAAGTAATAGTAATCTTTTGGTAAAATGTTATATAAAAAACACAACAGTAATTTTTTGGATTAAAAGTTCAAAACATGCATGGAGACTGTTGGGCCATAATACTTTAGACATGTTGGGTAGGTCTTGAAAGTAGTGGGCCGGTTTATTGCGCCGACCCAGTGGGTGGATAATATCTTTATTTGGGGTCTATGGAGTATTGGGCCGGACTAGTGGGCTGAACCATTGGATGAGTATGGTTCCACTTGGGCTTTGACTGGTGATGATTATGGAGATAAACTTTGACTGTCATCTCTGCATTATATTTAATGAGGATTGGACAGGGCTTAGTCGGCTGCAGGTTGTGGGCCAGGAGAGGTCAGTGGCATACAAAACCAAGAGGTAGCACAAGATAGGAAGGTAACTGATTCATTTTCTCTCAAGACTCTAGATATTATTTTCCTCCATTGTTAACCTTGTGATCGCCTATACTGACTCTTACGCCGAAGCTATCCCCCGACGGTCGAAGCCGTCAAGCTTTTGGTGTTGTCGTGTTATTGTGCAGGATTCGAACGTGTCTTTCGTGATTCGGACGCGTGGAAAGATCTTAGCGTTAACAGAGACATTAAATAACAATAGTACTCTTACCATGATTGTATCGCAGTTAGTCCGCCCATCTAAGGGTCGGAAGGAAGTTATTTTATTATTAAAAACAGGGGTTAAAAGGTAATTGCTCCTTCCACCCCTTAGAGGGCCAGAATGTGTTTTTTTTAAATAATCTAAACCTTTGGATCTTACCTTGGACGGTCCTAAATGTATTAGATGGAGTATGGCTCTCATCTAGTGCTAGTCATGAATCAGTCCCCATATATATATATATATATATATATATATATATATATATATATAGAGAGAGAGAGAGAGAGAGACTTTAACTTTAACTTACATTACATATACATATATCCATTATTAATTTTGGTAGAACCTGAAGATCTAGGTAGTTGCCAGTTCATATATAACTTAGTAATTATAAAAGCAAAACTATTTAACTTCCACAAGCTAACAAAACAAAGAAATAGAACAGTCTTTGATGTATGTACATGATATTTACATATACAGGGGTGAGAGACAAAGAAACATTATTTAGCGTCGATTACATACATGTGTGTGTGTGTATATATATATATATATATATATATATAGAGAGAGAGAGAGAGAGAGAAACACTATGTATTTTAAAATTCATGTACCTTGTATATAATATACTATCCCACTGAGAGTATCAAGTTTGGTGTATACATCATTTCGATATGGGAGCATTCTTAGTTTCTAACCTCAAAGTCCCACGTGTATAAAGTTATGAACTTTATACAAAAGTCCTTAATCATGATTTTCCCTTCCGATAATTTTCTGACCCCACAGTGTCGTGTATATATATATAACTATGAACTTTACATAAAATTCCTAAACCATCAGTCTCCCATCCTAATACAATTGGGGAAACATTGTGAAGTTGCACCACTTACCTATTGTAAGGATATCAAAACATGGATTATTGGTAGACTGACACATGTCATGACTTAAAGGCTATTGTTGGCATTCCACCCCTTGAGGGCATTGTTGACTTTCCACACCAACCCAGGGCATAATGGTAATACACTCACTGACACACCCCATAAATATCAAGTAACCTTTACATTTGGAGGCAAGTTTACTCATTCTACATAATAATAAGTAGAGACTTGGGGGAGAAATATTTTTTCCATAGCAATCTCAAAGCCTACTAAATCCCACAGCGGAGGGGCCTCACAGGGAAAAAACCTGAGGGTCCTTCTAAACCGTTAGTTGTCTTGCAAGACTTTAACTTAAGTTGGACTAGAACATACAGTCAAGAACTCTCACTAGAGGAAGTTCATTCAGGGAATCTCAAGCCTACCCTTAACTCGATATAATTGCTGCAACACCTACCTAATTTAACTCCTTAGATTCACAACAAAACCTACTATCTTTTCACCCTAAAAGCTTCTTCGTCTTTCATCAGAACTTTTCCTTGTTTACCACTTGTATTGTTCTTTATAGTTCCTTGGATACCTTGTCCTCCCACTGCATTCTACTCAATATCTACATCTAAATTACACGGATTCTTCACTTTGCCCTAAAATATCCGTGTCCAACACTACGGGTGCTAGACACTTCATTTTAGTGTAAAAAATTTGACAAAATTCAGTACCCGTGTCAAACTCTTCAAAATACCATGTCCAACCAGACACTCCATCATCTGAGTCTGTGTAACATAGCACTTGATTCTAATTAAGTCGTCTTCTTTATCTAAAAGTAACCTACTCGGAAGTAGCGAAGCCTTGGGTAAAAATAATCATAAATCATAACCTTATAAAATGTGTTGAACACCAATAGCCTATGAGCAGAATCAAGTATATAACACAGTAAATTCCGAAAATCACATTCAACAAAAAACACAATTAAACTTCTACATATTAACAACCTAACAGCCCATAAAGCTCTAAATTCCTAAAGTACATTATAATAAAAATATAGTACTTAACTTCCACTCATAATCAATTAATCAAAGGGTAATTAACCCAAAAAACACAAATGCAAACAATCAGAAATGTACAAACATACACACACAGATATAGATATAGAGAGAGAGAAAAAATTACTTTTGAGTAGAGGGAACGAGAGCATAATTGAAGGCATGGAAAGCTGTATCAGTGGGGACTGGAATTGAACCACAGAGGAAACCAACTGGTTTTGGCCGCACGATTTCCAATCTTCCCACGCACTGGAGCTCCCGACCTCTGTCGGAGCTCGGCGATGATTTCTCCATTGATAATTTTCTTGTTAGTCTAGGGTTTTTTGATTTTTTCTACTTTTACTCCTGTTTCTTTTATCTGGGTTTATGATGTTCAGATTTCTTTTCTTTGGTGTTCCATTGTTATCTCTCTGTTAGGGAACGTTTGGAATTGTGAGCTGCTCATGCTCTACAAGACTACAACAAGCCACGAGGAAATTGACCCGGTGTTCGTCCACATGTAAGCATTTGAGCCACTTTACTTTAAAAAATATAATTGGCTCAACCGTTCTTTTTAAAAATTCTTAATCGTCTAATTTTTTAGACCAACATTAAATATTTTCAGATATGGCATTAAAAAAAATCCAAAATTATTATTTTCTTATATGATAACACAAAAAAAATAAAAAAATAAAATCATTAATTATGTGGCAAAAATAATTAAAATAATAATAAAATAAAAATAATTATTTTAATTCATTTTCTTTATAATTTTTTCATTTCTTTTTTTTAATTATTATTTTTATTTTAAAATTAATATTAATATTAATACAATGAAATCATTAAATTTAGGCTTAAATATAAAAAAAACATACTATTAAAACCTATTAATAACTAAACAAATTAAAACAAGAGTGAAGATCAAATCAGTCGCGTGCTTCTTCTTCCTCTTAAAATTCTTAAATCAAAAACCCTATTGCTAAGATGGATCAGGGTGTATTTCGTCAGGGAGAGATCAGTTGAAGATCAGTTGCCAGATGAAGATCTGGAGGCTTTGATTTTCGTTACGAATGATAAAGATCTAGAGCATATGATGCTCGAGTATAATCGGAAGTATCGTGATTCCGATAAGCCGGCACAAATTCAGAGGGAGATATCGGATTGCGAATTCCGGTAAACATGTAGCGACTACGCCAGACTTTTTGTTCGGAGGGAAAGATCAGAGAAGGAGGGAGTTGATCGAGGAGTCTCTTCTGTAAAATCACGACCCACATTTTGGGAATCCATTGATTTTTGTGTACTGGGTTTGATTTTGCGTACAAACATTCACGCATAATTACTCTTCTTGACAAGTTATAAGGAAGAGAGAAGAGTAGATCTGTTTTTAAAGATCGGCATCGGAGTTTTTCGGAGCTGAGTTGGAAGAAACCGGTGACGGTGACAAAGCCGGTGGTTTTGCGGCCATTGTTTATTTCTCCCTTACGGTTTATGCTCTCTCAATCTCTCTTTCTTAACCTTTTTTGTGAATTTTTAAAAAATCATGTATACATCCCTCTCTCTTTAATTCATTTTATGTAATTACGTGTCTTTTTTTTCTTTTTCTTTTAAATTCACGTCTGAAAATATTTGACGTTCGTCCAAGAAATTGGACGAAATATCCTGAATAAGAATTTTTAAAAATCACAGTGAGCCAATTGCATTTTTTTAAAGAACAGTGACTCAATACTTATTGTAAGACCCCAATTTTTATGAATAAAGATTAATTTTTCTCGAAATATATTTTTGAATATTATGGTGTGGATTTGATATAATGTTATAGTTGTGGATATTATTTACAAATTTTGTCAAAGTAAGCAAGTGGTTATATAATATTCGATTGGTCGGGGAATATTCGTTTTAACAGGGAATATTCGTACAACGGCACAATCATTGGTGGACCCCACAACGAAAGTATTATCGTAGTTAGAAAACGACATAATTATCTTTTTATAAAAATAACGACGAAAGTTTTATCGTTAAATTGTTGAACTACCCGGTGGTAAAAGTACAGTAATACGTGTGGTTGTATAGTAGCACATGGTATTGATTATTGATGCTTACGTGATAAGTCACTCAGTTATACTCAATTATTGCTACAGTAATTGCTGTATAATATCTTTCATATTATTGATTCAATAATTGTCATAGTATCATCTGCATAATATTTTATATTATTAAATCAATAATTGAGACGAAAAAGTTATTCATATTATTATTTGCAATATTGACAATGTCTAGAAGTTCTGTCAATGAGAGGTTTGATCACCTAATTGCGCACCAATAAGGAGAAATCCTTATCGGAAAGCCTCCTCTTTCCATGGGAACGACCTGTTTGTTAAATATTGTGAGTTATAATATTAATAATGAATAAGTTCGTATTGATTAAAGATAAAATACATAGCTCCATTGTGTTGGGATTATTAGTGTTAGTAAAAATCGACATCTATTTCGATAATAATGGATGTCTGGAGGTTATATTGACCAATCGGGTAATTAATCGGATAAATGAGCAATTAATTGCTATTAGTTCACATGTTTATAACTATTTAGTTCACATGTGTGTACTATTGATTCAAATGCATGTACTATTAGGGGAGATGATGCAAGATTGATAATACTTGCATGACTAAATTAAAAATAGGAGGTATAGATGAAGGTACTATTGTGAGATCCCGAAATTATGAAATGAAAGTATTCAATTTTCTTATAATTATTATTTTATTTAGTAAATGGTTAAATTGAGAAAGGGTTAAAGTTAAGGGTGATATTTGAAAATTTTGCAAAGTAAGCAAGTTGTTATAAAATATTCGTTGTGTCGGAGAATATTCGTTTTAACAAGGAATATTTGTACGACGACACAATCATTGGTGGATCCCACAACGGAAGTATTGTCGTAGTTAGAAAATGACAGAATTATCTTTTTATAAAAATAACGGCAAAAGTTTTACCGTTTAACTGTTGACCTACCCGGTAGTAAAAGTACAGTAATACGCGTGGTTGAATAGTAGCACACGGTATTGATTATTGATGCTTACGTGAGAAGTCACTCAATTATACTCAATTATTGCTACAGTAATTGCTGTATCATATCTCTCATATTATTGATTCAATTATTGTCACAGTATCATCTGCATAATATTTATTATTATTAAATCAATAATTGAGACGACAAAGTTATTCATATTATTATTTGTAATATTGACAATGTCTAGAAGTTCTGTCAATGAGAGGTTTGGTCACCTAATTGCGCGCCTAATAAGGAGAAATCCTTATCGGAAAGCCCCTCTTTCCTGTGAACGACCTGGTTGTTAAATATTGTGAGTTATAAAATTAATGATGAATAAGTTTGTGTTGATTAAAGATGAAATTGATAGTTCCATTGTGTTGGAATTATTAGTGTTAGTGAAAATCGATATTTATTTCGATATTAATTGATGTCTGAAAGATATACTGACCAATCGAATAATTAATCGAATAAATCAGCAATTAATTGCTATTAATTCACATGATTATAACTATTTGTTCACATGTGTACTATTGATTCACATTCTTGTACTATTATGGGAGGTGGTGCAAGATTGATAATACTTGCATGACTAAGTTAAAAATGGAGGTATAGATAGAGGTACTATACTGTAATTTATATTTTCACATATCTAGAACTATTGATTCACATGATTTACTATTAGGGGAGATGATGCAAGTTAGATAATATTTGCAGGACTAAATTAAAAATAAAGGAAAAGAGGAAGGTATTATACTGTAATATTTCGAGCCCCAAAACGTGCAATTATTGAAACTATATTTTCCTATAAATAGAAGCTCATTCCTTCATTATTTTTCACCAATTCACTAAAGCTATAGAGCAATTATTATAGAGAGAAATTATAGAGAGAAAGGAGAAGAGAAGTCTGCTACCTCACTATTCCAGTTTTCTTCTAAGGTAAGAAATATTATTTGTTGTATTCGTAAGGGGTATTATTTCTTTCGTATTCATGAAGAGAGTTATTTTCTTTCAATAATCGTAAGGGTTGTTATTCAATTCTTTATTATTCTGTTGGAATAACATGTCTGTGCGGATTACGCTTGAACTGGTTCATTCTTTATTATTATGTTAGAATATCCTATCTGTGCAGATTACGCATGACCTGGTTCTGTTATTTATTATTTGTTGGAATAACATGTCTGTGCGGTCTATCGCATGCCTCGTGAATTCTTCTGTTATTCTATTCTTTATTATTATGTTGGAATTGTCTACGCAGATTACCGCATGTATGGTGAATTCTTCTGTTATTCCATCTTTATTATTCTATTGGAATAATCTGTCTATGTGGATTACCGCATGCATGGTGAATGATCCTTCGTATTCATTCCTTATTAAATTGTGGAAATGATCTGTCTACGTGGATTACCGCATGGCAGGCAAAAATTCATTTGCAGTTTCGTAATTTTTTTGACCCTAAAAAATGCTGAAAAAATTTGAAATGATAATTTGATGAGTTTTCTAGATTGTGTCCAAAAATGGCGATTTTTTGATGTATAGATTATGAGTTATGAATTTTATAGAAAAAGACTATTTTAAAAGTAAACCCTTATAACTACTTGTGGTTAACTCCAAAATTTGTGAAATTTTTATTGAGAGTACATATATATAACATGAGTATACCCAGTAAATTTTGGAATTTTTGGACAAAAGTACATTTTATGAGAAATGTCTAAATATTCGGTAGTTTTGGCCATATGAAAAATAGTAAATGAATTTTAAAAATTTCGAGAAAAATATATGTTCAATATAGGACTATATTCTACTAAATTCCCAAAAAAAAAAAACTTTTTGGTACTGATTTGTTATTTTTCATGAAAATAGTTTAGTTACGAACATATGAATTAAATATGTTATGTGAGGTTGAAAAATTGGTCAATAGGATTTTATGGCTTGAAAATTCTATATAAGGTATATGCAAATTTTTGATAAGGGATTTGATCATTGGTGATTAAATCTTATGAGTATGTCATTTTTGAATGATTAAATACATTATTTGATAAAGTGTAAATAATTAAAATAAATTATTTATAAGTTTAAGAAATGATTAAAATATTAATGATATTAGATTATGGGATTATTAAGTGATTGATAACATTTGGATATTTTAAACTCTGAATAAATTTAAAGTCTTAAATATTTATCCTTGATTTCATTTGATTAATGCTTATATTATTGTCATCATCCTCATGCTTATATTATGATGAAAGTCATCTTTGGCTTACGTGCAAAGATGGACTGTTAATTATTTGTTTTACATGTGAGCCCCCAGATTTTATGAATAAAGATTTAATTTTCTCGAAATATTTTTTTGAATATTATGGTGTGGATTTGATAATGTTATAGTTGTGGGTAATATTTATAAATTTTTCAAAGTACGCAAGTTGTTATATAATATTCGATTGGTCGGGGAATATTTGTTTTATCAGGGAATATTCGTGCAACGACACAATCATTGGTGGACCCCACAATGAAATTATTATCGGAATGAGAAAACGATAAAAATATTTTATGAAAATAACAGCGAAAGTTTTACCATTAATACTGTTGAACTACTCGGTAGTAAAAGTACAGTAATACGCGTGGTTGCATAGTAGTACACGGTATTGATTATTGATGCTTAAGTGATAAGTTACTCAGTTTTGTTTTATTGGTATTATTAATGTAATAAAATAAAATACTTTTTTAAAGTTATTCAATAAATAGAATATATTATATTCTATTATGCATAGTGTTGCATAGTGTATGCATAGTATTTTGCATAGTAAAATCTTTTTATATAAAACAGAATATTTTTATAAAGTTATCTGTTTTATTAGACAATAATTAGAATATATTATATTTTATTATGCATAGTGTTTGCATAGTGCCTGCATAGTAAAATCTTTTATAAAGTTATTCGTTTAATTAGATTATAAATAGAATATATTATATTTTATTTAAATGATTTTGCTTTAAATATGGACCGTCAGATTAAAGTAAATCAATCTGAACCGTTCATGAGTTAGTTACTATGCAGTCCATTTTTCTATAAATAGAAACACATTCATTCATTATTTCTTACGAATTCACTGAAACTCTAGAGAGAGAAACTATAGAGAGAAAGAAGAAAAGTGTTATGCTACTTCACTACTTTTATATCCAGTGTTCTTCTTTCTAAGGTAGGGAATATTATTTGTTGTACTCATAAGGGGTATTCTTTCTTTCTTATTCATGAAGAGAACTTATGTTATTCCATTTTTTATTATTCTGTTAGAATAACCTGTATACGCGAGCTACCATATACTTGGTGACATTCTTCTATTATTCCGTCTTTATTATTCTGTTGGAATATCATGTCTAGTGCGTTTTACGCCTGACCTGATTTCGTCTTTATTATTCTGTTGGAATATCCTGTCTGTGCGTTTTACGCCGGACCTGGTTCCGTCTTTATTATTATTCTGTTGGAACATCCTGTCGGTGCGAATTTCGCCTGACCTGGTTCCGTTATTTAGTATTCTGTTGGAATAACCTGTCTATGCGAAGTACCGCATGCATGGTGATTTCTGTTGTTATTCCATTCTTTATTATTCTGTTGGAACATCCTGTCGGTGCGAATTTTGCCTGATCTGGTTCCGTTATTTAGTATTCTGTTTGAATAACCTGTCTATGCGAAGTACCGCATTCATGGTGATTTCTTTGGTTATTCCATTCTTTATTATACTCAGTTGGTTAAAACTTTGACTTCTATACTCCATGAAATTAGTGAAATATCCTTGATATTTGCGCTTCATCCAGTATCTTTTCATGAAAATATTCTTCTGAGCATTCTTGAATTTTACTCTACAAAGGAGTATCATGTTGACAATTTGGACGTTATCAGTTCCTAGATAAATTAATTCTTGAACTTATTTTATTGAATTCTTATATCATTGTCATCATCCTCATATTATTTTTTTTTGAAAGTCATCTGTGGCCTGTAGTGCATAGATGGGCTTGGTATGATTATGACCAGGGATTATTCGGTATAATCATGACCGTAATGTTACAAATGATGTGGAAAAAGTCCTCATTGGCCCGTAGTGCATTGATGGACAGTTTTTGGTATGATTATGACTATGGATTCTCTTCAGCCAAGGGTGCAAAGATGAATTATTTTATGGCATGATCAGGACCGTTGATGAAAACATGATTATCTTTGGCCCGTGGTGCATGGATAATTTGTGGTCGTGATACTAAAGACTATCCTTGGCCTGTAGTGCAGGGATGATTTGATGATTTAGACTATTTATTAAGCTGAGTGTCAGCGATAAAAGTGATGAAAAACCTTTTGAATTATAGAAGATAGTAGATTTTATTCTCTACTTGACCCTTCTAATGGATTGCTTGTTCCGCTTCAGTTAAACTTGATGTTTGTTATATTGTATCAGTTTAACACTGTTGAAGGCTAACGATAATTTATTATGCATTATCTTAGTCATAATATTTCTTACTGGGCTAGTTGAGCTCACCCTTTCCTTTCATTGTTCTCTTCAGGAAATGAGAACGTAGCTGGGACTAGTCGGGGAATAGAGTGATGGTCCTAGATGGTGCATTATTAGTCCTCACTATTCTGTGAAATAGTGTAATAATAAATGTAATGAGGACTCCATTGAGTGTGAATATTGTCTAGATGACAATATTTGTATTAAAACTCATAGCTCATGTTGTATATTTAAGTTTGTATTTGAATTCTGTACCATGTATTTGGCGACTCAAGATGGGTGATGTATACCTATTTTGGGGGCGTCACAGTTGGTATCAAAGCTTAGGGATATGATCCCTGGTTGAGATGTGAGACAAGAACTAGGAGGGGAGAGACGGGGAATTCCTTCGCTAGTATGACCTACCTAAGTTTATTTTGCATTTAATTGGTCGGTCAGAGTATAGGGATAATATGTTATATATTAATTAACCCTTATTTTGTGGCAGTGTTTGAAAATGGCAGCTGAAAATGTTAACAATGGAGTGAATGAGACCGTTGAGACACCTTTAATCACTAATCAGGTTAATGTGATGTCAGACAAAGAAGAAATTAGAGAAATCTACGTGGTGAGTGAAGAACTAATAGTTGCACCCGAGCTAGTTGCAGAGGTAGCAGCTGAAAGCGAGGAAGACGAGGAAGAAGAGGAACCTGAGGATAATTTATTAGAAGAATTTTATGATCAAAATTTAGAATTATAAAATCCTATTCATGAGTTAGAAGAGCAGGCTGAAGAACGGCAGACGGTCGTGGAGCAAAGAGATGTAACAATTCAAAATTGTGTTACCCGTTGTGCGATGCTTGAACAGAAGCACTCTTTGGCAGAGTATAAATATTAGAGCTGGAATCTGAGAATTCTATGATCAAAGTTCTGGTGAAAGAAGAAACAACTAAACGGAGGAGAATAGATTATGCATGGGTAAAAGCCGCTCGACGCGTAGATATTGTAGAAAAAGACGTCCGGTCCAATAAAGCCAAAATAGATGAAATGGATTTTGCTTTTTGGACAACAATTGGGAGAATCCAACATCGAATTCAGAATTGCCCTGTGCATAGCGGTCAACCCCAATTCGATATGGATCGGAGAGTAATGATTCAAATCATGGAACAGGAATGTGAGAAAGCACTTAAGGGTGGAATATACCCGATAGCAAAGTCAAATTCGGTAGTTTAAGTGAGAGCGTTTGTCGAGAAATCCGAACAAAGTTATTATGGGTAAGTTAATCATAAACTCTTGCAAAGTCTATACCGTGTTAGATACCAGTTCTACCCACTCTTTTATTTCACCTAATTGTGTTCAATCTTTAAATTTGACTCCAGAAAAACTAGATTTTGATTTATCTGTTGAAACTCCGTTGGGAGAAACCTTCGTTATCTCCACTATTTATAAATCTTTTTGATTCAAATCGATACTTTCACATTACCTGTCGATCTTATCTCTTTGAAAATACTTGCATTTGATGTGATTTTAGGAATCGACTGGTTAACTACTCATCATGCTAAAATTGATTATTTTCGTAAGGTGGTTAGCTTTCATATTTCTAACCTACCTATTATGTGAATTCAAGCAACCAAACCACTAAAGTCAATCATTGTCATATCAAGCCATAAGTAAAGTGCCCCGGTCCTTTCGTTGTTGACTTCCTTGTGTGGAATGCACCGAAGCCAGACTTTCTATAGGCGACGTCGTGATTGACGATGACAAGTTGATAGGTATCAATGTGACGTAATATCTAAGTCTTGGATGAGAGTCACAGTTTTGAATGATATTTTTATCGTTAATAAGGTTCTTGACGTATTCCTGAAGACTTCTTGGCCTACCCTTAGAGCGTGAAATCGAATTTTGTATTGACCACAGTACAAAACCCATTTCTAAAACCCTCAAATATTTCTTCAACCAAAATGAACGTATCATGCGTCAATGATGTTGACTCGAGCTGTTGAAGATTACGATCGCACCATTCAATACCATCGTAGGAAAAGCGAACATGGTAGTTGTGACGCCCCCAAAATTAGGTATACGTCACCCATCTTGGGTCGCCACTTACATGGTACATAAATTCAAATACAACTTAATAATACAACTGTCGTGTACAATACGACAAAACATAAACTGTGAGTTTGAATACAAATATTGTCTACTAGAGATTATACAAACTCAAAATGAGTCCTTATTACAATTATTATTACACTATTTCACAGAATAGTGAGGACTACTAATGCTATCATCTGGTCCGTCACTCCGTTCCTTACTAGTCCCTGCTACGTTCTCATTTCCTGAAGAGAACAATAAAAATAAAATGGTGAGCTCAACTAGCCCAGTAGGAAATATTATGACTAAGATAATGCAGAATATATTATCGTTAGTCTTCAACAGTGTTAAACTGATACAATATAACAACCATCAAGTTTAACTGCAGCGGAACAAGCAATCCATTAAAAGAGTCAAGTAGAGAATAAAATCTACTATCTTTTATGATTTAGAAGGTTTTTCATCACTTTTATCGTTGGGATTCAGCTTAATAAATAATCCACATCATCGAATCACCCCTGCACTACGGCCAAGGATATTCTTTAGTATCACGACCACAATTATCCATGCACTACGGGCCAAGAATATTTGTGTATTCAATAATGGCCATGATCATGCCAATAACTGTCCATCAAAGCACTAAGGGCCAATGATGACTTTTACCAGATCATTTGTAACATTACAGTCATGATTACACCGAATAATCCCTGGTCATAATCATACTACGTCTATCTATGCACTATAGACCACAGATGACTTTCAAAAAAATATAAACATGAGGATGATGACAATGATATAAGAATTTAAAAAAACAAGTTCAAGAATTATTTTATCCAGGAACTAATAACGTCCAAATTGTCAACATGATACTGCTTTGTAGAGTAAAATTCAAGAATGCTCAGAAGAATATTTCCAAGAAAAGATACTGGATGAAGCGCAAATATCAAGGATACTCCACTAATTTCATGGAGTATAGAAGTTAAAACTTTAACCAACTGAGTATAATAAGGAATGGAATAACAAAAGAAATCACCAGGCATGCGATAGACCGCACAGGCAGGTTATTTCAACAGAATAATAAATAACGGAATCAGGTCCGGCGTAAAATGCACAGACAGGATATTCCAATAGAATAATAAAGACAGAATCAGGTCCAGCGTAAAACGTAAAGACAAGATATTCCAACAGAATAATAAAGACAAAACCAAGTCCGGCGTAGAACGCACAGACAGGATGTTCCAACAGAATAATAAAGACGGAATCAGGTTCGGCGTAGAAAGCACAGACATGATATTCCAGCAGAATAATAAAGACGGAACCAGGTCCGGCGTAGAACGCACAGACAGGATGTTCCAACAGAATGATAAAGAATGGAACAACAGAAGAATTTCACCAAGTATAGGGTAGCCCGCGTATACAGGTTATTCCAACAGAATAATAAGAATGGAATAACAGAAGTTCTCTTCATAGATAAGAAAGAAATAATAATCCCTACGAGTACAACAAATAATATTTCTACCTTGGAAAAACTGGATACTAGAATAGTGAGTAACAGATTTCTCTTCTTCTTTCTCTCTATAATTTCTCTCTATAATAATCGCTCTAAAGATTTTGTGAATTGGTGAGAAATGAAGGAAGAATGAGCTTCTATTTATAGGAAAATATAGTTTCGATAATTGCACGTTTTGGGGCTCAAAAATTACAGTACAATACCTCCAACTTTTCTTTCATTTTTAATTTAGTCCTGCAAGTATTATCAATCTTGCACCAACTCCCCTAATAGTAAATAATGTGAATCAATAGTTCAATCACGTGAATCAATAGTATAATCATGTGAAAAAATACGAATTACAGTATAATACCTCCATCTATACCTCAATTTTTAACTTAGTTATGCAAGTATTATCAATCTTGCACCAACTCCCCTAATAGTAAATAATGTGATTCAATAGTACACATATGTGAACAAATAGTTTTATAAGCATGTGAATTAGTAGCAATTAATTGCTCATTTATCCAATAAATTACCCAATTTAACAATATAACCCCTAGACATCAATTATCATCGGAATAAATGTCGATTTTCACTAACACAGACAATTCCAACATAATGAAACTATTTTTTTTTTATCAAAAATATAAATTTTGAAATTTCAAAGTTTGACTTTTCCCGAAAAAGTCAACTGTTGACCTTTTGACAAAATAGTGAATCCCGAAAAATTTTGTGTTTATAGACTATTTTTACTAATTTTGTCGTTTCCGGACTCAAATATCACATCCGCGTCTCCAAATTCAACTCCGAACAATATTCATCATTAATATTATAACTCATAATATTTATCAACCAGGTCGTTCCCAGGAAAGAGGGGGCTTTCCAATAAGGATTTCTCCCTATTGGCGAGCAATTAGGTGACCAAACTTCTCTTTGACAGAACTTTTAGACATTGTAAATATTGCAGTTTATAATATGAATAACTTTGTCATCTCAAGTATTAATTTAATAAAAAACATTTTATGCAGATAATACTGACCATAATTGAATCCATAATATGATAGATATGATGCAGCAATTACTGTAGCAATAATTGAGTATAACTGAGTGACTTCTCACGTAAGCATCAATAATCAATACCGTGTTCTATTATGCAACCACGCGTATTACTGTACTTTTAACACAGGGTGTTTCAACAGTTAACGGTAAAACTTCCACCGTTATTTTCATAAAGTATTTTTATCGTTTTCTCAATCCGACAATAATTTCGTTGTGGGGGTCCACCAATGATTGTGCCGTTGTACGAATATTCCCTGTTAAAACGAATATTCCCCGACTAATCGAATATTATATAACAACTTGCGTACTTTGCAAAATTTGTAAATATTACCCACAACTATAACATTATATCAAATCCACACCATAATATTCAAAAATATATTTCGAGAAAATTAATTTTTATTCATAAAAGTTGGGGTCTTACAACCTCCCCTTTTTATAAAATTTCGTCCTCGAAATTAGAAATGATGAGGTTACCTTGACTTCATCTCAGATTATAACTCCAAAGTCATTTCTTCCACATCGTGGTTTCTCCACAAAACTTTGACTTGAGGTATAATCTTGGAGCGTAGAATATGTTCCTTCTTATCCAAGATTTTAACAGGAACCTCTTCATACATTAAATCTTCCTCTATTTCGTCCGGTTCTAACTCAATAATGTGGTTCGGGTCTTTCACATATTTATGTAACATGGATATATGAAAAACGTTATGAACAAGAGACATACTTGGCGGTAACGCAAGTCTATAGGCCACAGTTCCTACTCGATCGAGGAATAAAAATGGGCCAATGAATCGAGGATTGAGCTTTCCTCTTTTTCCAAATCTTGTAACTCCTTTCCATGGAGCAACACGTAACAACACATGATCTCCAATATCGAATTCTACTTCCTTTCGATGAAGATCAACATAATTCTTTTGTCGATCTTGTGAGGTTTTTATACGTTGTCGGATCATTTGAACCTTTTCCGTTGTCATACGTACCAACTCTGGTCCCAACAACGTTGTTTCACCCACCTCATCCCAACATACTGGAGAACGACACTTTCTTCCATACAACGCCTCGAATGGAGCCATGCCAATTCTTGCTTGAAAACTGTTGTTATAGGAAAACTCCACCAATGGTAAGAACTTGTCCCAACTTCCCTTAAAGTCAAGGACACAGAGTCTTAATAGATCGTCAAGAGTTTGAATCGTCCTCTCCGACTGCCCGTCCGTCTGAGGATGATATGCCGAGCTAAATCATAAATCTGTGTCCATAGCTTTTTGCAAACTAACCCAAAATCTTGAAGTGAATCTTGGGTCTCGATCAGAAACTATGGATACTAGCATACCATGCAATCTTACAACCTCGTTTATGTACATACGAGCAAGACGTTCAAGTGTATAAGTTTCTCGTATCGGTAAGAAATGAGCAGACTTGGTCAATCTATCAACAATGACCCAAATCGCATCTATGCCTTGAGAAACTTTGGAAAGACCGGTAACGAATATCATGGTAATGTGCTCCCACTTCCATTCTGGAATTTTTAGTGGTTGCAATGGACCTTTTGGTACTTGATGCTCCGCCTTGACTCGTTGACAAGTTAAACACATTGAGATAAACTCTGCTATCTCTCTCTTCATATTGCACAACCAAAATGTATGTCAAAGATCACGATACATTTTGGTACTCCCAGGATGGATTGCAAACGGTGTGTTGTGCGCCTCCATCATGATTTTATACTTTAAATCAGAGTTGTTAGGAACACAAAGTCTGGAGTTGACTCGAAGTATTCCTTCCTCATCGATTCTTGCTTCCAGCATAACACCTTCTTGCACTTTCTTCTTCATACATATTAGCTCTAGGTCTGTAGCTTGAGCAGCTTTAACTTTATCGATTAAAGTCGGTTCTACTCGTATATTTGCCATCATTATATGGGTCCCTGGAGTCTTTAACTCTATCTCCATCCTTTGCAAGTCATACAAAATGGGCTTTTATGTTGGGAATATTGCACTCATACCCGCATATGATGTTCTACTCAATGCGTTAGCTACCACGTTTGCTTTTCCAGGATGGTATTGGATGGTATGATCATAATCTTTCAACAGTTAAAACCGATGTCATTGTCGCATATTGAGTTCCTTTTGAGTGAAGAAATAGTTGAGGCTTTTATGATCCGTAAAGATCTCCACTTTCTCCCCATACAAGTAATGCCTCCACATTTTAAGTGCGAAGACAACAGCTGCTAACTCTAGATTATGAGTAGGATAATTCCTCTCATATTCTTTGAGTTGTCTTGAGGCATAGGCTATGACTTTCCCATGTTGCATGAGAACACATCCTAACCCTTTGCCCGAAGCATCACTATAGATGAAAAATCCCTCCAAAGCAGATGGTATTGTCAGAACAAGTGCTGAAATGAGTCTCCTTTTGAGTTCTTGAAAACTCTTCTCACATTCCTCGCTCCAACCGAACTTTGTATCTTTCCGAGTCAGCTGAGTTAATGTAGTAGCGATTCGAGACAATCCTTCCACGAATCTCCGATAATAACCAGTTAAAACGAGAAAGCTACATACTTCAGTCACTGATTTGGGTTGCTCCCAGCTTTGAATAACTTCAATCTTTGTCGAGTCAATGGATATTCCATGACTTGATACTACGTGCCCAAGGAATGCTACTTCCTCAAGCCAGAACTCGTATTTCTTTAACTTGGCATAAAGCTTATATTCACGAAGCTTTTGGAGTATCAGCCTCAAGTGTTGCTCATGATCTTCACGGCTTTTGGAATAAATAATGATGTCATCAATAAAGACGACCACAAAGTGATCCAAATATTCCTTGAATACTCGGTTCGTCATATCCATGAAGGCAGCAGGAGCATTAGTCAATCCAAAAGACATGACTAAGAATTTATAATGCCCGTACCGAGTTCTGAAGGCAGTCTTTGGAATATCCTCAGTTTTAACCTTCAGTTGATGATATCCAGAACGAAGATCGATCTTTGAAAAAAATTGTTCTCCTTGAAACTGATCAAACAGGTCATCAATACGTGGCAATGGGTACCTATTTTTGATGGTGACATGATTAAACTCCCGATAATCAATACAAAGTCGCATACTCCCATCTTTCTTCTTCATGAATAGAAAAGGAGCACCCCAAGGAGACGTACTAGGACGAATGAAACCAATGTCTAACAATTCCTGCAATTGGGTCTTTAACTCCTGAAGTTCAATAGGAGTCATTCGATATGGGGATTTGGAAATGGGTTTTGTACCGGGTTTAAGATCGATACAAAATTCAAATTCACGCTCTGGGGGTAGGCCAGGATGTGACACCCCCAAATCCGGTACTCCCATTTCCACAGGATTTGGTGTTCACTGTACAAACATCATCTATCTATCTACCCATAAATAAAATACAACCATATAATAGATAGAATAAATAATAACTCTCTCCCCTTATGGGGTCACATCAACTGCATAACTAAATAAATCCCAGGTTAATCTAACCTTAAAATATCTGTGCGAAAACATAACAATTAAGTCTTAAGTAACATCAATTCTAAATGTCATTACACAACCACATAAACAAATAGTCTTCATTACTTGCTAATCTTGCTCTTGCCTTTACTAGTGGAAGGCTCGTCTGTTCTCTCGTTCTTAACTGCAATGTTATTATTACGCAAGAGTGAGCACGATTGCCCACAAGTATAACAATATAATAAATGAATAATAATAACATGCGAATGAATTAATAACTTTGAATATAAAAGCTCAACTTTTGAATCAAGAATGAATAACAAGAATCAAAGAAATTCTGAGGGTCACAAGACCTTGAACTATGTCCTAGGTTGTCAAGTGTTTATTCTTGAAACCTTTAACAATCATAAGACTATGGACTCTTCTTCTCGTACTTAGGGGGATCAGCCCTTAGTACCATACTATGCACAATATCTTAACGCTAAAGCGTAAATAATCCCCTATTAAAGGGTTGTTCATCTCAGTTTGACATCGGAGTCCGCACCAAAGGAAGTTTGGATTGGGTAAGCTCAATAAAAGTTCTAGAATTTATAACGCTTATCAACTATGGACTAGTTGAATCAATAAGGGTTCACTAGTCTTACAAGGTTCAACAATAATTGATATTCAATTTGAATAATAAAATTCAAGATGTATACAATCGAATAAGTATTGTATAATAAGAATTATGCTTTTAAAGAATGATAAGATCTAATATGAAATCTTGACTTGAACAGTAATAAACAAGATAGAATAATGAACTTGCTTTATGTAAAGAATTAAGGTTTAGGAACTTGCCTCGTGTGTAGGCTAAACGATTACTACTTCCAATCACCACAAGTCCTACACACATACCATATATATTCACGAAATTCATTAGTTACATTTTCTCTTAATTATTTAATATAAACTCTACTTTATTTAACAAATCATTACCCTTCTAATTTAATTACTTAATTAAATTAGAATATTTTCATTCTCTTACTATTATTACACTCGAATAAATTATTTTATAATAATTTCCATCGAATATTTATTTTACTCCATCAATATCTCAATTAAAATATTTATTTTATTTTATAAATATTTTAATAATAATTTTCATCGAATATTTATTTTATTCCATCAATATCTCAATTATAATATTTATTTTATTTTATAAATATTTTAATAATAATTTTATCAAATATTTATTTTACTCCATCAATATCTCAATTAAAATATTTATTTTATTTTATAAATATTTTAATAATAATTTTCATCGAATATTTATTTTATTCCATCAATATCTCAATTATAATATTTATTTTATTTTATAAATATTTTAATAATAATTTTATCGAATATTTATTTTACTCCATCAATATCTCAATTAAAATATTTAATTTATTTGATAAATATTTTAATTAATTATTATTATTTAATTAATTATTATTTTTATTTATTTTTTCGTCGGGGCGGGATAATTTAGTTTGGTAACACCCGTCGGGGACGGGGTTACCCAGACTTAGTTTCTTCAATTTCTGCAGTTCTGCAGTTCGCGAACATAACAAGGCCAAATTAGGCCAAAAATCAATCACACGTAAAATTATACATGAATATGGCCATAACTTTCAATTAGTTATTTTTACACGAATTTAGACTTACCCAATCATTGTAATACATATATAATCATTACTTAACCCATCTAGCATGATTTTTAACAAGTTACAACACATAATTTGCAAAAAAATCAACACATTTACTTCCATTGTTCTTGATGTTCTTGAAGGTTTTGAAAATAAAACATGAAAATTGTCACTACGGATTCGTTATAACACCGAATCCGTTTATTTAAATTTTGGTCTCTTCGTATCAACATGCATAACATCATACGAGTGTAAATTTTACGAAAACATTTATGTCTGACATACTAAAATCACGTATAAGGCCATAAAGCCAAAACCCATACTCTGTAATTTTGTAGAAATCATATACGACATGTTTTCATGAATTTGATGATATGGTTTACATAATATATATAATTAAACATGATTTGATATGTCATAGCACATATACAACCCATAATCATTACTCCTAACCCAATTACAGAGGTTAAACCAAAACTTTAAAATCCATTTTCATGAAAACTAAAAGACGTGAAGTAAAAATTGGGAAGGAGGAGATTACCCTGAGTATAATTTAGAAGAGGTGATCAATGATGATACTTTCACAACAACCTGTTGATTACACACTTACAAATTTCTCTCAAGCTTCTCAATTTTCTCTCTGGCTTGTTTTCTAGACTTAGGCAATAATGAAGAATGAAAAGAAGAATACGTATTATAAGAATTCAACAGACGCGCATAATGGTCAGTTAGTCCAGTAGTGGGTAACTGCATCCAACTCCCCATAACGCCTTGTTTGGCTAGATTAATAGATTTCAAAAATTATTTAATTTAATAAAGCTTTATCATATAGTTTAATTCATGTCACACCCACTTGCACAATAATTCATATATCTTATTTAATATAAATAAAATATAATAACTTCTCGTAAATTCACATAGTCATATATTTAATTTTCTCATTAATTAATAATGTCAAATTATTAATTCTCTAATTAATAATTAAATTAATTAAAATACTAATATGCTTATTAAATATTTCTTTTAATACAATAAGCTCACATAATCACATACTTTGATAATAAAACTCTCTACATTAATTTAATAAATGTAACACATATAATTAAATTAATCTACCACAATTGCGTCAATTAATTATTTAATCTAATAATTAATTCATCGAAAAATATTTATTCAATCCAATAAATATTAAAATATTATTACAAAATGACGGTTGTCACACAGGAAGTTCTTCAGGGAATATGTCAAGAAATTTATTAACAATAGAAATATCCTTCAAATTTGATGTATTTTTGTTTAAATCCGTGACATGAGCTAAGAAAGCTTGACATCCATTTTTCAATAAACGAATAGCTTTATGGCTTGAGATGACCGTGATTGATTTTAATGGTTTGGTCCCTTGAATTCGCTTAATAGGTTTATTAGGAATATGAAAGCTAACAACCTTACGAAAATAATCAATTTTAGCATGATGAGTAGTTAACCAATCAATCCCTAGAATCACGTCAAATTCAAGTATTTTTAAGGAGATAAGATCGACAGGTAACGTGCGGTTACAGGTTTGAATCAAACAAGACTTATAAACAGTGGATGTAATTAAGATTTATCCTAATGGAGTTTCAACAGATAAGTCAAAGTCTAATTTCTCCGTAGTCAAATTTAATCGTTGAGCGCAAGTAGGAGAAATAAAAGAATGGTTAAAACCGGTATCAAATAAGGTATAGACTTCGCTAGAGTTTATGATAAGCTTACCCGTGATGACCTCGTTCGGGTTCCTTGCTTTCTGGGAGGTCACAAAAAACGCTCTCCCTTGCACTACTGGCTTTGACTTTTCTGGGACGGCCTTTGGTGCCTCCATCCTAGCTGAACTTGTCTTCGGTAAATGACAAAATCGGGATAGGTAACCTTCTCTTCCATAATTATAACACGTTTTGGATGGCATCGCGCAGTTTTGACTGATATGTCCATCCCCTCCGCATTTGAAGCATATGATAGGTGGTCGTTCTTCTTCTTTAACCACGGTTGCTAGTGCTGACGTCTTTCCATCATTATTGAATCTCCTTTTCTTGAAATGTCCATTTTTACTGTCTTGGCCATGATTACCACTGAAGAGGTTACCATTTCTGGCATGTTAATTCCCTCCACGCTTATTGTCACTATTTCGATGACTGTTACCACTGGTATTTTCATGCTGCCGGCTGCTTTCCCTTGGTTGCGTTGACTCGTTACCGCGCTCCAATAACTGAGCCCTATTTACAACATCTGAGTACAAACACAGTTTATGAGAAATGAGATATTGACGTATCGCCGGTTTCAAATCTCTTAAAAACATTCGTGTCATTCGCTCCTCATTATCGACCAAATGGGATGCAAACCGGGATAACTCTGCAAATTTAGCCTCGTATTGCGACATGATCATATTGTTTTGTTCCAACTTGATAAAATCCACCTCTTTCATGTGACGAATACTTTCGGGAAAGTACTTGTCGTTGAATAGCTCTTGAAACTTCTCCCAAGACATCTTGAGTGCGTCAGGCTGGGTACGTTTTACAGATTCCCACCAGTAATCTGCCTCTTCACGCAACATGAAGGTGGCGAAGGGAACCTTTTGCTTCTCGGAGCATCCCAAGACATCAAACATCTTGGTGATCTGTTTTATCCATGCTTCCGCCTTAAGTGGTTTAGGCTCTCCAATAAACTCGGGTGGTCCCAGCTCCTTGAACTGTTTAGCGGTGACCGTCCGAGAGTTTCCTGTGTTTACACCTGTATTTTAAACAGGAGCCACTCTTGCCTGATGTTGCATGAATTGTATGAAGCCTCGGAACATTGCATCGTTCAACATTTGGTTAGTGTTGTTGTTTGCATGAGGATTGTCGTCTTCCTGATGCACGTTGTCCTGGTTATTGATCTGTGGAGACTCAACGGTCTCCTGTGCTCCATTGATGTTCTCAACATTCTCGGATGCCATTTTCAAACACTGCCACAAAAAAAGGGTTAATTAACATACAACATATTATCACTATACTTTGACCGACCAATCAAATGCCAAATAAACTTAAGTAGGTCATACTAGCGAAGGAATTCCCCGTCTCTTCCCTCCCAGTTCTAGTCTCACATCTTAGCCAGGGATCATATCCCTAAGCTTTGATACCAACTGTGACGCCCCCAAAATTAGGTATACGTCACCCATCTTGGGTCTCCACTTACATGGTACATAAATTCAAATACAACATAATAATACAACGTTTGTGTACAATACGACAAAACATAAACTGTGAGTTTGAATACAAATATTGTCTACTAGAGATTATACAAACTCAAAAGGAGTCCTTATTACAATTATTATTACACTATTTCACAGAATAGTGAGGACTACTAATGCTATCATCTGGTCCGTCACTCCGTTTCCCGACTAGTCCCTGCTACATTCTCAGTTGCTGAAAAGAATAATAAAAGTAAAAGGGTGAGCTCAACTAGCCCAGTAGGAAATATTATGACTAAGATAATGTAGAATATATTATCGTTAGCCTTCAACAGTGTTAAACTGGTACAATATAACAACCATCAAGTTTAACTGCAGCGGAACAAGCAATCCATTAAAAGAGTCAGGTAGAGAATAAAATCTACTATCTTTTATGATTTAGAAGGTTTTTCATCACTTTTATCGCTGGGACTCAGCTTAATAAATAATCCACATCATCGAATCACCCCTACACTATGGCCAAGGATATTCTTTAGTATCACGACCACAATTATCCATGCACTACGGGCCAAGAATATTTGTGTATTAAATAATGGTCATGATCTTGCCAACAACTGTCCATCAATGCACTACGGGCCAATGAGGACTTTTACCACATCATTTGTAACATTACGGTCATGATTACACCGAATAATCCTTGATCATAATCATACCAAGTCCATCTATGCACTATAAACCACAGATGACTTTCAACAAAATATAAACATGAGGATGATGACAATGATATAAGAATTCAATTAAACAAGTTCAAGAATTATTTTATCCAGGAACTAATAACATCCAAATTGTCAACATGATACTGCTTTGTAGAGTAAAATTCAAGAATGCTCAGAAGAATATTTCCACGAAAAGATAATGGATGAAGCGCAAATATCAAGGATATTCCACTAATTTCATGGAGTATAGATGTCAAAACTTTAACCAACTGAGTATAATAAGGAATGGAATAACAAAAGAAATCACCAGGCATGCGATAGACTGCACAGACAGGTTATTCCAACAAAATAATAAATAACGGAATCAGGTCCAGCGTAAAACGCACAGACATGATATTCCAACAGAATAATAAAGACGGAATCAGGTCCAGCGTAAAATGCACAGACAAGATATTCCAAAAGAATAATAAAGACAGAACCAGGTTCGGCGTAGAACGCACAGACAGGATGTTCCAACAGAATAATAAAGACGGAATCAGGTATGGCGTAGAACGCACAGATAGGATATTCCAACAGAATAATAAAGACGGAACCAGGTCCGGCGTAGAACGCACAGACATGATGTTCCAACAGAATGATAAAGAATGGAACAATAGAAGAATTTTACCAAGTATAGGGTAGCCCGCGTATACATGTTATTTCAACAGAATAATAAGAATGGAATAACAGAATTTCTCTTCATAGATAAGAAAGAAATAATACTCCCTACGAGTACAACAAATAATATTTCCTACCTCGAAAAAACTGGATACTGGAATAGTGAGTAGCAGATTTCTCTTCTTCTTTCTCTCTATAATTTCTCTCTATAATAATCGCTCTAAAGATTTTGTTAATTGGTGAGAAATGAAGGAATAATGAGCTTCTATTTATAGGAAAATATAGTTTCGATAATTACACGTTTTGGGGCTCAAAAATTACAGTACAATACCTCCAACTTTTCTTTCATTTTTAATTTAGTCCTGCAAGTATTATCAATCTTGCACCAACTCCCCTAATAGTAAATAATGTGAATCAATAGTTCAATCATGTGAATCAATAATATAATCATGTTAAAAAAATACGAATTACAGTATAATATCTCCATCTATACCTCAATTTTTAACTTAGTCATGCAAGTATTATCAATCTTGCACCAACTCCCCTAATAGTAAATAATGTGATTCAATAGTACACATATGTGAACAAATAGTTATATAAGCATGTGAATTAGTAGTAATTAATTGCTTATTTATCCGATAAATTACCCGATTTATCAATATAACTCCTAGACATCAATTATCATCGGAATAAATATCGATTTTTACTAACACAAACAATTCAAACATAATGAAACTATTTTTATCAAAAATATAAATTTTGAAATTCTGAAGTTTGACTTTTTCCGAAAAAGTTAACTGTTGACTTTTTGACCAAATAGTGAATCCCGAAAAATTTTGTGTTTATAGACTATTTTTACTAATTTCGTTGTTCCGGACTCAAATATCACGTCCGCGTCTCCAAATTCAACTCTGAACAATATTCGTCATTAATATTATAACTCACAATATTTATCAACCATGTCGTTCCCAAGAAAGAGGGGGCTTTCCAATAAGGATTTCTCCCTATTGGCGCGCAATTAGGTGACCAAACCTCTCCTTGACAGAACTTCTAGACATTGTAAATATTGCAGTTTATAATATGAATAACTTTGTCGTCTCAAGTATTAATTTAATAAAAAACATTTTGTGCAGATAATACTGACCATAATTGAATCCATAATATGATAGATATGATGCATCAATTATTGTAGCAATAATTGAGTATAACTGAGTGACTTCTCACGTAAGCATCAATAATCAATACTGTGTGTTACTATACAACCACGCGTATTACTGTACTTTTAACACAGGGTGTTTCAACAGTTAACGGTAAAACTTCCACCGTTATTTTCATAAAGTATTTTTATCGTTTTCTCAATCCGACAATAATTCCGTTGTGGGGGTCCACCAATGATTGTGCCGTTGTACGAATATTCCCTGTTAAAACGAATATTTTCGACTAATCGAATATTATATAACAACTTGCGTACTTTGCAAAATTTGTAAATATTACCCACAACTATAACATTATATCAAATCCACACCATAATATTTAAAAATATATTTCGAGAAAATTTAATCTTTATTCAAAAAGTTGGGTCTGACAGTAGCTGACGCGTTGAGTAGAAGATCGTATACGGTTACAAGTGCGAATATAAGAACCCACGTAAAGATAACGAATATACGAGTAGAATCGACTTTAATTGATAAAGTTAAAGTTGTGCAAGCTACATACTCAGAGCTGATGAATGTGAAGAAGAAGGTTCAAGAGTGCGTTATTCTAGAAGCAAGAATCGATGAAGAGACGAAATCTCAACCCTCGATTTAATTAACCCATTTGAAATCCTCGATCGAGTAGGAACTATGACTTATAGACTCATTTTACCGCCAAGTATGTCGCGTGTTCATAACGTTTTTAACGTATCGACGTTACTTAAATATGTGGACGACCCGAACCACATTATTAATTTAGAACCAGATGAGATAACGGATGATTTAACATATGAGGAGATACGTGTTAAAATTTTGGATAAGAAGGATTATATTCAACACTCAAAGGTTATACCTCAAGAGTTAGAATCTGAAATGAAGTCATGGTATCTTCAGCATACCAGGTACGTACGTAAATTTCTAGGGCGAAATTCCATAAGGATGGGAGATTGCGAGACCCCAGATTTTATGAATAAATATTTAATTTTCTCGAAATAATTTTTTGACTATTATGGTGTGGATTTGATATAATGTTATAGTTGTGGATAGTATTTATAAATTTTGTAAAGTATACAAGTTGTTATATAATATTCGATTGGTCAGGGAATATTCTTTTTATCAGGAAATATTCGTATAACGGCACAACCATTGGTGGACCCCGCAATAGAATTATTGTCGGATTGAGAAAACGACAAAAATATTTTATGAAAATAACGACGAAAGTTTTACCGTTAATACTGTTGAACTACTCGGTAGTAAAAGTACAGTAATACGCGTGGTTACATATTGATTATTGATGCTTACGTGATAAGTCACTCAGTTTTTTTTATTAGTATTATTAATGTAATAAAACAGAAAAGCTTTTTATATAAAACAGAATACTTTTATAAAGTTATTCGTTTTATTAAACTATAAATAGAATATATTATATTCTATTATGCATAGTGTTTTGCATAGTAATATTTTTTTTTATATAAAACAGAATAGTTTTATAAAGTTATTTATTTTATTAGACAATAATTAAAATATATTATATTTTATTATGCATAGTATTGCATAGTGTTTTGTATAGTAAATTTTTTTTATATAAAAAGAATACTTTTATAAAGTAATTCGTTTTATTAGATTATAAATAGAATATAATATATTTTATTTAAAAGATTTTATTTTAAATATGGACCGTCTGTTTAAAGTAAATCAATCTGGACCGTTCATGAATTAGTTACTATGCAGTCCATTCTTCTATAAATAAAAGCTCATTCCTTCATTATTTCTTACGAATTCACTGAAACTCTAGAGAGAGAAACTATAGAGAGAGTTCTTCTTCTATAATCTTGAGCGTATTTTAGAGTTTAAGAAAGCTTTGAGCGTAGTACAAGTTTTCTTCGAGTATATCCTCGCCCTACCAGTCGGAATACTCTTCTTTCAAAGGTAGGGGATATTATTTATTATACTCGTAGGGGATATTATTTGTTGTACTCGTAAGGGATATTATTTGTTGTACTCATAAGGGTATTCTTTCTTTCTTATTCAGGAAGAGAACTTCTGTTATTCCATTCTTTATTATTCTGTTGGAATAACCTGTATACGCGGAATACCCTATACTTGGTGAAATTCTTCTGTTATTCCATTCTTTATTATTATGTTGGAATGACCTGTCTATGCAAAGTACTGCATACATGGTGAAATTCTTCTGTTATTCCATTCTTATTATTCTGTTGGAATAACCTGTTTATGCGAAGTACCGCATACATGGTGAAATTCTTCTAATATTCCGTTCTTTATTATTTTGTTGAAATATCCTGTCTGTGCGTTTACGCCGGACCTGGTTCCATTATTTATTATTCTGTCGGAATATCCTGTTTTATGCGTTTATGCCGGACTTGGTTCCATTATTTATTATTCTGTCGGAATATCCTGTTTGTGCGTTTACGCTGGACTTGGTTCTATTATTTATTATTCTGTTGGGAATAACCTGTCTGTGCAGTCTATCACACGCATGGTGAATCCTTATGTTATTTCATTCTTTATTATTCTGTTGGAGTAACATGTCTATGTAGATTACCACATACATGGTGAATGATCCTTCGTATTCATTCCTTATTAAATTATGGAAATGATCTGTCTATGTGGATTATCGCATGGCGGACGAAAATCCATTTGCAGTTTCATATATTTTATTATACTCACTTGGTTAAAGTTTTGACTTCTATACTCTATGAAATTAGTGGAATATCCTTGATATTTGCACTTCATCCAGTATCTTTTCATGGAAATATTCTTCTGAGCATTCTTGAATTTTACTCCACAAAGAAGTATCATGTTGACAATTTGGACGTTATTGGTTCCTGGATAGATTAATTTTTGAACTTGTTTTATTGAATTCTTATATCATTGTCATCATCCTCATGTTTATATTATGTTGAAAGTCATCTGTGGCCTGTAGTGCATAGATGGGCTTGGTATGATTATGACCAAGGATTATTCGGTATAATCATGACCGTAATGTTACAAATGATGTGGAAAAAGTCCTCATTGGCCCGTAGTGCATTGATGGACAGTTTTTGTTATGATTATGGCTATGGATTCTCTTCGGCCAAGGGTGCAAAGATGAATTATTTTATGGCATGATCAGTACCGTTGATGAAAACATGATTATCTTTGGCCCATGGTGCATGGATAATTCGTGGTCGTGATTCTAAAGAATATCCTTGGCCTGTAGTGCAGGGATGATTTGATGATGTGGATTATTTATTAAGCCGAGTCTCAGCGATAAAAGTGATGAAAAACCTTTTAAATCATAGAAGATAGTAGATTTTATTCTCTACTTGACTCTTCTAATGGATTGCTTGTTCCGCTGCAGTTAAACTTGATGTTTGTTATATTATATCAGTTTATTGCATTATCTTAGTCATAATATTTCTTACTAAGCTAGTTGAGCTCACCCTTTCTTTCATTGTTCTCTTCAGGAAATGAGAACGTAGCTAGGACTAGTCGGGGAACAGAGTGATGGTCCTAGATGATGCATTAGTAGTCCTCACTATTCTGTGAAATAGTTTAATAATAAATGTAATGAGGACTCCATTGAGTGTGGATATTGTCTAGATGACAATATTTGTATTAAAACTCACAGCTCATGTTGTATATTTAAGTTTGTATTTGAATTCTGTACCATGTATTTGGCGACTCAAGATGGGTGATGTATACCTATTTTGGGGGTGTCACAATGGTAACGTGCTCCCACTTCCATTCTGGAATTTCAAGTGGTTGCAGTGGATCTTTTGGTACTTGATGCTCCGCCTTGACTCGTTGACAAGTTAAACACCTTGAGATAAACTCTGCTATCTCTCTCTTCATATTGCTCCACCAAAATATATATCGAAGATGATGATACATTTTGGTACTCCCAGGATGGATTGCAAATGGTGTGTTGTGTGTCTCCATCATGATTTTATACTTTAAATCAGGGTCATTAGGAACACAAAGTCTGGAGTTGACTCGAAGTATTCCTTCTTCATCAATTCTTGCTTCCGGAATAACACCTTCTTGCACTTTCTTCCTCATACGTATTAGCTCTAGGTCTGTAGCTTGAGCCACTTTAACTTTATCGATTAAAGTCGGTTCTACTCGTATATTCGCCATCATCACATGAGTCCCTGGAATCTTTAACTCTATCTCCATCCTTTGTAATTCATACAAAATGGGCCTTTGTGTTGACAATATTGCATTCGTACCCGCATATGATCTTCTACTCAATGCGTCAACTACTACGTTCGCTTTTCCAGGATGGAATGATCATAATCTTTCAACAGTTCAAGCCGACATCATTGTCGCATATTGAGTTCCTTTTGAGTGAAGAAATAGTTGAGGCTTTTATGATCCGTAAAGATCTCCACTTTCTCCCCATACAAGTAATGCCTCCACATTTTAAGTGCGAAGACAACAGCTGCCAACTCTAGATCATGCGTAGGATAATTCCTCTAATATTCTTTGAGTTGTCTTGAGACATAGGCTATGACTTTCCCATGTTGCATGAGAACACATCCTAACCCTTTGCCCGAAGCATCACTGTAGATGACAAATCCCTCTGAGCCAGATGGTATTGTCAGAACAGGTGCTGAAATGAGTCTTCCCTTGAGTTCTTGAAAACTCTTCTCATATTCCTCGCTCCAACCAAACTTTGTATCTTTTCGAGTCAGTTGAGTTAATGGAGTAGCGATTCGAGAAAATCCTTCCACGAATCTCCGATAATAACCAGCTAAGTCGAGAAAGCTACGTACTTCGGTCACTGACTTTGGTTGCTCCCAACTTTGAATTGCTTCAATCTTTGCTGGGTCAACAGATATTCCATGATTTGATATCACATGCCCAAGGAATGCAACTTCCTCAAGCCAGAACTCACATTTCTTCAACTTGGCATAAAGCTTGTTTTTATGAAGCTTTTGGAGTATTAGCCTCAAGTTTTGCTCATGATCTTCACGGCTTTTGGAATATATGAGAATGTCATCAATAAAGACAACCACAAAGTGATCCAAATATTCCTTGAATACTCGGTTCATCATATCCATGAAGGCAGCATGAGCATTAGTCAATCCAAAAGACATGACCAAGAATTCATAATGCCCGTACCGAGTTCTGAAGGCAGTTTTTGGAATATCCTCAGTTTTAACCTTCAACTGATGATATCCAGAACGAAGATCGATCTTGGAAAAGAATTGTGCTCCTTGCAACTGGTCAAATAGGTCATCAATGCGAGGTAATGGATACCTATTCTTGATGGTGACATGGTTCAATTCTCGGTAGTCAATATAAAGTCGCATACTCCCATCTTTCTTCTTCACAAATAGAACAGGAGCACCCCAAGGAGACGTACTGGGAAGAATGAAACCAATGTCTAACAATTCCTGCAATTGGGACTTTAACTCCTAAATTTCAATAGGAGCCATTCGATATGGGGCTTTAGAAATTGGTTTTGTACCAGGTTCAAGGTCGATACAAAATTCAATTTCACGCTCTGGGGGTAGGCCAGGAAGTTTTTCAGGGAATACGTCAGGAAATTTATTAACAATAGAAATATCATTCAAAACTGACGTATTTTTGTTTAAATATGTGACATGAACTAAAAAAGCTTGACATCCATTTTTTAATAAACGAATAGCTTTATGGCTTGAAATGACCGTGATTTATTTTAATTGTTTGGTCGCTTGAATTCGCATAATAGGTTGATTAGGAATATGAAAACTAACAACCTTACGAAAATAATCAATTTTTGCATGATGAGTAGTTAACCAATCAATCCCTAGAATTACGTCACACACAAGTATTTTTAAAGAAATAAGATCGACAGGTAATGTGCGGTTACCGATTTGAATCAAACAAGGCTTATAAACAGTGGATGTAATGAAGGTTTCTCCCAACGGAGTTTCAACCGATAAGTCAAAGTCCAATTTCTCTGGAGTCAAATTTAAACGTCGAGCGCAAGTAGGAGAAATAAAAGAATGGGTAGAGCCAGTATCAAATATGGTATATACTTCACTAGAGTTTATGATAAGCTTACCAGTGATCACCTCGTTCGGGTTCCTTGCTTTCTGGGAGGTTACAACAAACGATCTCCCTTGAACTACCGGTTTT
The DNA here is from genome assembly GCA_020205505.1 of Panax japonicus. Classification (NCBI taxonomy): domain Eukaryota; kingdom Viridiplantae; phylum Streptophyta; class Magnoliopsida; order Apiales; family Araliaceae; genus Panax; species Panax japonicus. Next base: position 6,854,390 of record CM035097.1, read on the forward strand.
GTCTTGTCCGGGACTGACTTTGATGCCTCCATCCCAGCTGGACTTGACTTCGTTGCATGACAAAATCGGGCTAGGTGACCATCTCTTCCACAATTGTAACATGCTTTGGACTGCTGCGTACGGTTTGGACTGATGTATCCCTCCCCTCCGCATTTGTAACATACGACCGACAGTCGTTCTCCTTCCTTAACAACAGGTGTTGGTGCTGACATCCTTCCATCATTATTAAATCTCCTCTTCTTGAAACTCCCACTTTTATTGTCTTGGCCATGATTACCACCGAAGTGGTTACCATTTCTGGCATGTTGATGCCCTCCACGTTTGTTGTCACCGCTTCGATGACTGTTACCACTGGTATTTTCATTCTGTCGGCTGCTTACTCTTGGTTGCGTTGACCCGTTATCACGCTCCAATAACTGAGCCCTATTTACAACATCTGAATACAAACATAGTTAATGAGAAATAAGATATTGACTTATCTCCGGTTTCAAACCTCTCTAAAAAATATCCGCGTCATTCTCTCCTCATTATCAACCAAGTGGGACGCAAACTGGGACAACTCGGCAAACTTAGCTTCGTACTGCGCCACGGTCATATTGTTCTGCTCCAACTTGATGAACTCTACCTCTTTAATGTGACGAATACTTTCGGGAAAGTACTTGTCGTTGAACAGTTCTTGGAACTTCTCCCAAGACATCTTCAGTGCGGCAGGTTGAGTACGCTTTACTGATTTCCCACCAGTAATCTGCCTCTCCTCACAACATAAAGGTGGCAAAAGGAACCTTTTGCTCCTCGGAGCATCCCAAGACATCAAATATCTTGGTGATCTGCTTTATCCATGCATCCGACTTAAGTGGTTTTAGCTCTCTTATAAACTCCGGTGGTCTCAGCTCCTTGAACTGTTTAGCGATGACATGTCCGAGAGTTTCCAGTGTTTCCACCTATATTTTGGACAGGAGTTTCTCTTACCTGATGTTGTACGAATTGCAGAAAGCTCCTAAGCATTCTGTCGTTCGCCATTTGGTCGGTGTTGTTGTTCACCTGAGGATTATTGTCTTCCTGTTGCACATTATCCTGGGTATTAATCTGTGGTGACTCCACGCTCTCATGTGCTTCATTGCTTATCTCAACATTTTTGGATGCCATTTTTCAATACTGCCACAAAACAAGGGTTAATTAATATATCACATATTATCCCGATACTCTGACCGACCAGTTAAATACCAAATAAACTTAGGTAGGTCATACTAGCGAAGGAATTCTCCGTCTCTCCCCTCATAGTTCTTGTCTCAAATCTCAGCCAGGGATCATATCCCTAAGCTATGATACCAACTGTGACGCCCCCAAAATAGGTATACATCACCTATTCCGAGTCTCCAGATACATGGTACAGAATACAAATACAATCTTAAATATACAACATGAGCTGTAAAATACGACTAAACATATGCTGTGAGTTTTAATACAAATATTGTCATCTAGACAATATACAAACTCAATGGGATCCTCATTACATTTATTATCACACTATTTCACAGAATAGTGAGAACTACTAATGCACCATCTAGGACTATCACTCTGTTCCCCGACTAGTTCCTGCTACGTTCTCATTTCCTGAAGAGAACAATGAAAGAAAGGGTGAGCTTAACTAGCCCAGTAAGAAATATTATGACTAAGATAATGCAGAATAAATTATCATTAGCCTTCAACAATGTTAAACTGATGCAATATAATAGACAACAAGTTTAACTGCAGCGGATCAAACAATCCATTAGAAGAGTCAAGCAAGGTATAAAATCTACTATCTTCTATGATTTAAAAAAATTTTCATCAACTTTATCGCTGAGGCTCAGCTTAATAAATAAAATCGAATCATCCCTGCTCCACGGCTAAGGATATTTATGTAATCATCAATGGTCATGACTATACCGAATAATCTCTGGTCATAATCATACCAACAACTGTCCACCAATGAACTATAGACCAATGAGGACTTTTACCACATCATTCGTTACATTACAGTCATGATTATACCGAATAATCCCTGGTCATAATCATACTAAGTCCATCTATGCACGTAAGCCAAAGATGAATTTCATCACAAAATAAGCATGATGATAATGACAATGACATAATAATTCAATAAAACAAATTCAAGAATAAATTTTAAAGATTTATAAATTAATTTATCCAAGAACCAATAACGTCCAATTTGTTAACATGATACTGCTTTGTAGAGTAAAATTCAAGAATGCTCAGAAGAATATTTCCATGAAAAGATACTGGATGAAGCGCAAATATAAAGGATATTCCACTAATTTTATGGAGTATAGAAGCCAAAGCTTTAACCAACTGAGTATAATAAAATATATGAAGCTGCAAATGGATTTTCGCCCGCCATGCGGTAATCCACTTAGACAGCTCATTTCCACAATTTAATAAGGAATGAATACGAAGGATCATTCACCATGCATGTGGTAATCCACATAGACAGGTTATTGCAACAGAATAATAAAGAATGAAATAACAGAAGGATTCACCATGCGTGCGACAGACTGCACAGACAAGTTATTCCCAACAGAATAATAAATAATGGAACCCGGTCCGGCATAAACGCACAGACAAGATATTCCGACAGAATAATAAATAATGGAACCAGGTCCGACGTAAACACACATACAGGATATTCCAACAGAATAATAAAGAACGGAATATTAGAAGAATTTCACCATGTATGCGGTACTTCGCATAAACAGGTTATTCCAACAGAATAATAAGAATAGAATAACAGAAGAATTTCACCAAGTATAGGGTAGCCCGCGTATACAGGTTATTCTAACAGAATAATAAAGAATGGAATAACAGTAGTTCTCTTCATGAATAAGAAAGAAAGAATACCCCTTACGAGTACAACAAATAATATCCCCTACCTTAGAAGAAACTGGATATTGGAGTAGTGAAGTAGCAGAATACTTTTCTTCTTTCTCTATATATTTTCTCTCTCTAGAGTTTTAGTGAATTCGTAAGAAATAATGAAGGAATGAACTTCTATTTATATGAGAATGGACTAAATAGTAACTAATTCATGAACGGTCCAGATTGATTTACTTTTAAACGGACGGTTCGTATTGGTTTACTATTAAAACTTAAAGCAACGGTCCATACTGATTTACTATTAAAACTTTAAACCAGCGATCCATATTGATTTACTATTATATCTTCAACCAACGATCTGAAAAATTAGTACATCTCATCATGGAATAATATTGTACCCAAAATAATTTGGACCGAAAAATAAATATATCTTACTAAGTGAATAGTAACTCATGAATAGTACTCCGACACGAAAAGTGCCCCGAATACCCGATTGAACAATATAACCTCTAGACATCAATTATTATCGAAACAAATGTCAATTTCCACTAACACAAATAATTATGACACAATGGAACTATAAAATTCATCTTTAATCAACACGAACTTATTCATCATTAATATTATAATTCACAATATTTAACAACCAGGTCGTTCCCAAGAAAGATGTGGCTTTCCGATAAGGATTTCTTCTTATTGGCGCGCAATTAGGTGACCAAACCTCTCATTGACAGAACTTCTAGACATTGTCAATATTACAAATAATAATATGAAAAACTTTGCCATCTCAATTATTGATTTAATAATATAACATATTATGTAGATGATACTGTAATAATAATTGAATCAATAATATGAGAGATATGATGCAGCAATTACTGTAGCAATAATTGAGTATAACTGAGTGACTTCTCACGTAAACATCAATAATCAATACCGTGTACTACTATGCAACCATGCGTATTACTGTTCTTTTACTATCGGGTAGTTCAACAGTTTTAACGGTAACACATCCGCCGTTATTTTTATAAAAAGATATTTTTGCCATTTTCTAACAACGACAATACTTCCGTTGTGGGGTCCACCAATGATTGTACCATCGTACGAATATTCCATGTTAAAACGAATATTCCCCGACCAATCGAATATTATATAACCACTTGCTTACTTTGCAAAATTTGTAAATATTACCCATACCTATAACATTATATCAAATCCACACCATAATATTCAAAAATATATTTCGAGAAAATTATTCTTTATTCATAAAAGTTGGGGTCTTACACGCGCGCTCCAAATTCCTATGCTGAGCAAGATCCTCGTGCGTTTGCGCACACAAACCATTGAACATTCGCGCGGCCGCGCGCGACATCAGATGTGGAAAATTTTAAAAAGTTAAAAACGTGTTGGAGATCATTTGGGCTCTCAATTGAAAACATAACAGAAGCGCATTCACTGTGCTCTCTCCCAAATGCACATCTCTTCCTCTCTATTAGTTACATAATTGAAGCCTTTAATCTCTCCACCACGTAATCATCCACGATTTCTCCCACGTTCCACATCTACTCAACCTATACACTGCAGAATAAATCTAGGGATTCTAAGTGGGTTTGCAGAAACGAGTTTGGGGGTTATCATATCATAGGCTCTCACTCATCATCAAACAATCATCTACATTATCTCTATCAATTGCAATGGGTCCGAAAAGAGCACGATCTTCCTCTTCCTCATCTTCCTCTGGCAGTCAAGGGGAGGATATGTTTGATCACACCAAGTTTATGGATTTGGAAGCCCAACGGGAATATTACCGAATTATGACCAAAACCTTTGTGAAAGAATGAGGGTTCAAACCTGAAGGGCAAGATGGTCAACTATGTGACATGATTCGCAAAAGAGGATGGCTTGGATTGACCGCCACGCCCATGCCTACCCCAATGGGAATTGTCAGAGAATTCTATGTAAATGCGAAGGCAACAATGAGTGGATTATCCGTGGTATGTGGCGTGCAAGTGGATTTTAGACCTCCTGGAATCAGGGTAGTTTTTAGGTTAACTGACACACCACCGACTGGGTCTGTGAATTGGGTAGCAGGTGCGCATATGGAAACAGACTTGGAATTGGTTATTGCTGAATTATACGTGCCTAGCACAAAGTGGACATACAAAGCTGACACGAATCAGCCGCGCATATTCCCCGCCACCGCCCTGAATTGATATGTAAAGGCGTGGAATCTATTCATATGTGCCAAGCTTAGTTCCTTCGTCTCATCAGCATGAGATCACAGCGGAAAGGGCAATCATTCTGTGGGGCATAATCACCGGCAAATACATTGATGTGGGCCATCTTATCCATCAAAATATGTTGCGGTATCTGCGGGGAAGCACTACAGGGAGCATTCCACACAGTGTCAGTTGTAGCTATGCTGTGTGCTAATCAGGGTTGCCATTGGGACAATGAGAAAATATAGAACCCAAGCCAGGATATCACCCACGCCACCATTGCAAAATTTGAGGATTGGACAGGAAGGTGAACCGCAACCGAGAGGATTAGGTTTTATTATTCAAGCCCACTTTCCCAGAGCCACCACAGTAGCCCTCTCAGACAGATGAGGCAGGCCCGTCAACCCAAGTTCCCTTTGTGACTAGAGATCGACAGCTCCGAAGGTTGGAACGAAAAGTCAATGCCATGTACGACAATTTTTCAGCGTTTGCAATGGGGCTGACAAGGTCACTTGCTGAGGCTTTTGCATTACAGGGGACAACAATTGAGTGGCCTTAGTTCGGGATGGCAGTGCCATATCCATCACCAGATTCACCACCCGAAGAGGGTGGTGCGGCTGATCATTAGGGGAGTTCTCTTTCACCATTTACCTTCATTCATTGGGGCAACGAATATTATAAGTTTGGGGGTATTGGGGGTAGTAGTATAGTTGAACGTAGTATCTGTATATTAGTTTAGTATTTGCATTTAATATTTGCATGTTTAGTTACAATTTGCATGCTTATGTTGCATATAGTAGTTCTTGTCAAAATTTTTGCTTATTATGTGTGTATGTTTAGTTTGCATGTCTCACAATTCTAGCTTTATGGAAATTTTGTCTAGCCGATGATGATAGTGAATTTTGAAGGATTTTTGAGTATGTTGGGATAACATGAGCTGGGATATAATGTTTTACACAAGGCAATTCATAATGCTGTTTAAATGCTTTCAGTTTGCACGGCCTGTTCACAAACACTCGTAGGTATAAGAATTATGTGTTGAAATTGCTCGATAGAAAATATAGTTTTAAAGAGGGAAATATGTGGAAAGTGAACTAAGACTGTATAAAACATTGATATTCAAACTTTGGGAAAAACATGGATATGCTGTGTTTATAAAAAAAATAAAAAATAAAAAATCAAATAGCAATAACGTGGCTAGTCTTATTTCGGGGCCCTAGCTACTTGGGTAAGTACGCCCGTAGGGGTGTCTTAACAACTAGCGCCCTAAGGTCTTTCATGATCTGTGAGTCATTGGTTGAAAGCTCGCTAAGGGGTAGCAGTGTTACATAATGAATAAAGCATTGCACAGTCATTTGAAGAAAAAGAAAAGAAAAATAGCAATAAACACCGCGGGAAAGAGCAAAAATCGCCCTCGTGAGTAGCAATAAAGCAGTTAAGCCCATTGTTGAACCTTAGTTTATTTTAATATGTTGGAACAGTCTTCGTTGCATAAGTATACATGAGTCTTAATTTAGACTGTAATTTTCTGTTTTGACCAGTTTAACATGTGTATTCTTTGCTTAATTCAAGTTTTGGTGAACACAACACACACACACACACAGAGCATCTCTATAGCAGTTATGAATTATCTAAGTGTATGATATTATGCCTATAGTTTGGTTTGAATTTGTATTCTTGAATCTGGATAATTCGTTGTAGGCATTTTGGACTGGAATTCTGTTATAGCTGGAACAATGTGAGACTAGTTTACATCATAATTTAGCTGCATAGTAATATAACTACATTTTCATTAGTTCATTAGTATGCATTGCTTAAGGGCAAGCAACAGTTCAAGTTTGGGGGTATTTGATAAGTGGGTTTTATACCTACTTATTGGATAGCAATTCACATGAGCTGTGTCCATCTCAATTACATTTTAATGTGTTTTTAGTTGCATTTCATGTTATTTTGCATTGCATGTACTGAGAACTCTTTTGGTGTAAAAGTGCAGGAAATAGCCTAATTTGGTGGTATTAGATGACATGAGGTTATGGATGCATGGTGTGAGGATCAAGCGGAGCAAGGAGACTAATCATGGATGACAAATAAGAATGAGAAGCATGACAGAAGCAGTAGCAGCAGCAAAGCCATAGTGCAGACTGCAGAAGCCTGCGCAGCAGATTAGGTTTGAGGACGCACGCCCGCGCGAAGCACCCAGCTGGACCAGATTCTGCAGACGCCCGCCCGCGCAAGGATTACGAAGGAAGGGCGCGCGGCCGCGTGCGATGACTGATGTTGCTGAGCAGTTTTATTTTAATTTTTAATTTTAAGGGTTGTAATTAATTAAAAATGATTCTGACTGGTGTCAGACATATCATTGAGTAGTTTTTACGCTGTTTTTGAGATTGGTAACTAGGGTTTACACTTTAGGAGATTTCCAACGTAGAACGAAGCTTATCCTTCATATTTTCTATTTTGTCGTTGGATTTTCAATCATTGTGGAAGACTATTGTTTTGTTACTGGATTTTAATGTGGAATTGAACGTTATTAGTGGATTGTAATCAGCAATTGGGTTTGATCGATTCTATTCTCTTTCTCCTTCAATTGTTTGATTATTATTCATGTATTGCTTTGATCCCATAATGGCTTTTGGTTCAGTCATGAACTAAACTCCATTATGGGATTCTAACGGATTTTACTGTGTAGTTTAGTTGCATGCTTGACTGCTGGACTTGTTTTACATATCATAAGAAATTTCTATCATGGTTGTTTTACATGCATGAATGCTTGATCACCATTCGTTTTCAGTACTTGTATGGAATTGAAAATGAACATGCAATTATGGAGTGTAATCATGATATCATACGTATATGGGGCTGTTTTGTATGGCTTGTGTATTTCGTGAATCAGATAGACATATACTATTTCACTAGATGAGTTAAAATAAGGGCATGTGCTTAAATTCAATATGGTTGTAATTTCACATAGACATATAGTGATTTTGGTTATATTGATGATTACATGGTGTCTATCGCGTGTGGATACTGTGTAAGTGGGTCATAGTACATTGAAAAATGGTTGTGTCTATATTAGTGCTCTTGGCTACTTTTCTGTGATATGTAAGCAATCTTGCACGATGGTGGTAATTAGATGAAGTATTAAATGAAGTTAGGATCCCATTATTTCTAGATTTGATTTATTACATTATTATTCTTGTTTTAGTCGTTATTTGCAATTAGAGTAATTCACAATTATAATCAGTAGTTTAAGCATATAAATATAGTGATTTCATTGATGCATAATGGTTTAAATTAGACAACTTTCTATGGGGGATCGATACTCTACTTACTCTATATTACTTGTTGACAAATGTATGCTTGCATGAGTTAGAGCTCTTTTGTTATAACTAAAAATAGAGGCAACAATATCCTTGGCCGTAGTGCAGGGATGATTCGATGATGTGGATTATTTATTAAGCTGAGTCTCAGCGATAAAATATTGATTATACATTTTTAATTCGTAGAAGATAGTAGATATCATGCTCTACTTGACTCTTCTAAAATACAGTTGTATGTCTTTGGTTGTAGTGCAAAGATGAATTGTTAATGAATATCTTTGGCCGTAGTTCAAAGATGAATTTATTAATATGATTATGAGCAGGAATTGCGATTTGGTATAACCATGATTTTTGATGTTTCAGGTGAAGATAGGTGATAAAAATTATCTTCGTCCTGGGTGCGAAGAGGAATTTAGAATCACAATTATGATTACGAGTTATTCATATGATTGTGGACAGGAATTGTTGATTGATGTTACAGGGATAAAACATTATTGGTGGACTTTTAACATGGAGAAGATAATAGACTTGATGGTCTATTTGACTCTTCTAATGGATTGCTCGTTCCGCTGCAACTATGGTTGAAAGGTTTTATCATCTACCATATATTCTAAATCTCTGATTTATTACTGATGAAGGCTATTGATGATGTAAATTATCTTTAGTCATGATATTCTTTACTGATCTAGTTGTGATCACCCTTTTTGCTTCACAATTTCTTTCAGGTAATAAGAGTGTTGCCGGGTCGAGCGGGGATAATAGGGGAATAGAATGGTGGTCTATAGCTATTGAGGTTCTCCCTAAATAGTATGGAAATAATTTTGTTGAGAACTTTAGATAAGTGTGTCGTATTGTATACGTCATTTGATATTTAATTTTGGTGAACCGAATAGGGTGAGGTGAACCCAACTTTGGAAGGGTATTTTGCCACTATCATACAAGATGTCTAATGACATACAACCTCGTATTATCATAAGACAGGGTTGTGCACATCCACTTGCTGAGTATAACTACGAGCACTACGATAATTATATGTCAAGAGAAGACTCACCATTAGAAAGAAGATGATAATAATCTTCTTATTTTTCTTTGAGGACTTTTGGGTCAACCTAGGATAATTTTGTGGACATATGATATCTATTATAACCTAGACACATGGCCTCCCATGTACGAAGGTTTCCTTGAATATTTTTCAAAGATTTTAATTTCTAAAATAATTATTGACTGAACCTTTTTGTAAGGTACCATTGTAAGATATTGTGGTCAAGGCACCACAGGAGTTATATATATTTGTATTAAAACTTATAGCTTATCTGTTTTCGTACTCTGCACAACAGTTCAACAGTTATATAAATGAAGTTTATATTTGATTTTTATAGTGCGATATCTGGCGACTCAGAATGGGTCGTGTGGACCTATTTTTGGGGCGTCACAACTATACTATAATTATTTTTTTTCACATGATTGTACTATTGATTCACAAGATGTACTATTAGGGGAGGTGGTGCAAGTTTGATAATACTTGCAGGACTAAATTAAAAATAAAGAAAAAGATGAAAGTATTATACTGTAATATTTCGAGCCCCAAAACGTGCAATTATCGAAACTATATTTTCCTATAAATAGAAGCTCATTCTTCTTTCATTCTCACCAATTCACTAAGACTCACAAGAGCATTTATAGAGAGAGAAGCTTTAGAGAGAAATTAGAAGAGAAGTCTGCTACCTCACTATTCCAGTATTCAGTCTTCTTCTGAGGTAAGGGATATTATTTTATTCAGTATTCATAGGAATAATATTTTCTTCCATACTCTGTAGTATGTGAGTAATATTATTTCGTCTCGTATTCCTTGATTATACCATCATTCGGTTAAAGTATTGCTTCTTTATTCCGTGAAATTAGTAGAATATCCTTGAAATTTTCAATTTATCTAGTATCACTTCACAAGGATATTTTCTGCACATTCTTGTTAAATTTTATGTTTTTAATGCTGGAGTACTGTCCATGAGTACTATCCATTTATACGGTACTATTCATAAAAGTACTATTCACGGGTACTATTCATAAAGTACTATTCACGGAGTACTATTCCCAAAGTAATATTCACGGGGTACTATTCACTCGGGTACTATTCACCCGGAGTACTATTCATAACAAAAATTGATTTCTTTTCGGTCCAAATCTTTTTTGATACATTATCATTCTTGAATTTTACTCTACAAAGCAGTATCATGTTGACAATTTGGACAATATTGAATTCTGGATAAATTAAATTATAAATCTTTAAAAATTTATCCTTGAACTTGTTTTATTGAATTCTTATATCATTGTCATCATCCTCATGTTTATATTATGTTGAAAGTCATCCGTGGCCTGTAGTGCATAGATGGACTTGGTATGATTATGACCAGGGATTATTTGTTATAATCATGATCGTAATGTTACAAATGATGTGGTAAAAGTTCTGATTGGCCCGTAGTGCATGAATAATTTATGGTCGTGATACTAAAGAATATCCTTGGCCGTAGTACAGGGGTGATTTGATGATGTGGATTATTTATTAAGCCGAGTCTCAGCGATAAAAGTGATGAAAAACCATTTAAATCATAAAAGATAATAGATTTTTTGCTCTACTTGACCCTTCTAATGGATTGCTTGTTCCGCTGCAGTTAAACTTGATGTTTGTTATATTTTATCAGTTTAACACTATTGAAGGCTAACGATAAATTATTCTGCATTATCTTAGTTCATAATATTTCTTACTGGTTAGTTGAGCTCACCCTTTTGTTTTCATTATTCTCTTCAGGAAATGAGAACAGTAGCCGGGACTAGTCGGGGAACGGAGTGACGGTCCAGATGATAGCATTAGTAGTCCTCACTATTCTATGAAATAGTGTGATAATAAATGTATTGAGGACTACATTTGAGTTGAATACTGTCTAGAAGACAATATTCGTATTAAAACTCTTAGTTTATGTTCTGTCGTATTTTACACGACTGTTGTATTATTAAGTTGTATTTGAATTTTGTACCATGTATTTGGCGACTCAAGATGAGTGATATATGCCTATTTTGGGGGCGTCACACTTACAACTCGACGAACAGGGGTGGGATAAATGTGCTTTTTTCCATACAGCAATCCATAAGTTATAAACTTATTTGTTTGCAAATATTATAATTTTGGGATTATAATCTGAAGACTATTAATCTTAAGATTAAATAGTCTTACTAACATGTTTGTTTTTAATGGGATTATTTATGAGATAACTTAAAATCTTCTCGTGTTATGTTTGTTTTTCTCAGGATTAATTAAAGGATTAGATAAACAATTATCATTTGGACTATTATACCCTTACAAATAATAACATATTTTAAACTGTAATTTAAACTTGTTTAAATATCAAAAAATGATAAACAATTAATTATAAACTTTTAAATACTAAATAAATTAGTGAGTTTACAGTGTTTCACCATTCTCTTCCTATATTAACCCTGTAAGTTACCAAATTATTAATAATTTACAGTGTTAATATATATAATTTACTATTAGTTAATTATATATATAACACTGTAAAATTAATTTACTGTTAGTTAAACTTTGAGTTAACAATGTAAAATTAATAATATTACTATATTAACATTAATATAGTAAAACCTGTGATAAATTAAATTTACAGTGTTAGTTTATTGTTAGCCTGTAAATAGGTGATGAGTTAATCCATAAAAAATGAATAAATCGGTGACATTAATGTAGAAATTAGGGGCAAATATGTAACTGTTGGAATTTGAGCATAAATTAATGTGGGTGTCATTAATTATTTTTAATGATTTCATATATTAATGTGTTCTACTCTATGAGTAGATTAAATTAAGTATTTGGAAACTCAAATCCATGGAGTAATGAATGAGATATTAACTCCCAAAGATCACACTTGAAATGATAAAGATAATAAATACATGTGAGAAAAACCAAGTCCCACATAGGTTAGGAATTAAAATTTTATTATGTTTATATACAAGGAAAGTGCTCTTTGGTTTGGGCCACAAGGGGCACCCCACTTTTGTAGGAAGGGAGAGGACATAGTCAAGGCTAGGTTCGAACCCACTCGCGCGCCGCCGCCGTCCCGGCCTGGCTTGACATGTGGGTCTGGGTATAATTTTTTAGACATAATTTATTTAAATTTTATTTATTTAATTCTATTATCAAAATTGTGTCATTTTGAGAAGTTGTATTTATTATATTATCAAACTGTGCCGTTTTGAGAAAAGAGGTATTATCAAAACTATGTCGTTTTGAGAAGCGGTATCTGTAAGTTTGAACGGACGGCCCAAAACTACTGTCATTTTTGTCGCGCCTTTTCTTCTAAGCCTAAAACTACGTAGTTTTAGTTCTGCTAATGCTTAAACTACATTGTTTTAAGGGTCCGAATAGATGTGCCTATTCTGTAAATGGTCAAAACTACGTCGTTTTGACTAAGAGATACAAATAATACCTCTTCAGAAGCACCCCCATGCCTTTCCAGGAGTGATGTGCCCATCCAAAGGGTCACCAACCCCTCCTATAAATAGATAGGAGGGGACAGCCTTCAAATCATCTATTTCTCAAGCATTTTAGTATAATAGAGCATTCTAGTCTATATTTTCTTCATCAGTTTCCTTGGTAAATTTGAGAGAGAGTTAGAGCATTTCTTTTGGTTCATGTAGAGTATACTTTTTGTAGTGCTGCAAAAGTATACAGTGTCATTGTATCCTGGGAGACAAGTTTTATCAACTCTAAGAACCATACGGAGGACATAATTATCTTAAGGATATAGTACCAAGTACTAGCCTTGATAAATCAGTTACTGAGAGATAAGTTCATATAAATATATATAATTTCCTTTAAGTTTCATAACAATCTTAAGACAATTATTTTTTATCTATATATATATTTGCACAAAATATGGATACCAATTCTGTTACTATAATTGGTTCTTCTTTTATTCCTTCTATATCAAATGTTCATGTGAACCATGGTGAAAAACCAGAAAAGTTCAATGGAACAGAATTTAAAAGACGGCGACAAAAGAAGTTGTTTTATCTTACTACTTTAAACTTAGCGAGGTTTCTTCATGAAGATCCCCATGTGCTCAAAGAAGATGATACAGACAGGCAAGTTGTTGTCGCAATAGATGCATGGAAACATGCAGATTTTTGTGCCGAAATTATATCCTTAATGGATTGGATAACACATTATACAATGTTTATAGTTCTCTCAAAACATCAAGAGAAATATGGGATTCCTTGGATAAAAAATATAAAACAGAAGATGTTGGCACGAAGAATTTCGTAGTTGGCAGGTTTTTGGACTACAAGATGGTGGATTCCAAGGCAGTCATCAACCAAGTCCAAGAATTACAAGTAATCTTGCATAAAATATATGAAAAAGGTATGTCTTTAAGTAAATCTTTCCAAGTTGCTGCTATTATAGAAAAACTACCACCTATGTGGAAAGATTTTAAAAATTATCTCAAAAATAAACGCAAAGAGATGAAACTTGAAGACTTAATCATAAGATTAAGGATAGAAGAGGACAACCGTGCCTCTGAAAAGAAAACAGGAAGGACCTTTCTGGAATATAAGCCAACGTGGTAGAACAAGGTCCGAAATCCAAAAAGAGAAAATTCTCTGATAATGGGCCTCAACAAGGAACAAATATGAAGTTCCAAGGCAAATGCTACATCTGTGACAAGCCCGGACATAAGGCAAAGGATTGTCGAAAATGCAAAGACCAGAACAAGAAGTCCGCACAAGCCAATGTAACGAAAGTGGATAGTCTTCTTTAAGATGTTTCTGAATTGAACCTTTCAGCGGTTGTTTTAGAAATAAATATGGTTGAGAATCCAAGAGAATGGTAGGTAGATACTGGACCAACCCGCCACGTGTGTTTTGATAGGAAGATATTCTCCACATATCAAGAAATTGAGAATGAAGAACATCTATACATGGGAAATTCTTCTTCATCCAAGATTGCTGGACAAGGAAAGATGATTCTGAAGATGACATCTGGAAAAGAACTCACCCTCAACAACGTGTTCCATGTGCCTAATATTAGAAAAAATTTAGTGTCAGGATCCCTTCTTAGTCAAAAAGGATTTAAATTAGTCTTTGTATCAAACAAATTTGTATTAACTAAAAATGGGATGTATGTGGGGAAGGGTTATATGAGCAATGGACTATTCAAAATGAGCATGGTAGATTAGGACATGTTAATTATAATACTATACGTAGATTAATTACTATGGAATATTTGCCAAAATATGAGATTAACTCTAATCAAAAATGTGAAATTTGCGTTGAGGCAAAACATAGAAAATCTTCTTTTAAATCAATTGAAAGAAGTACAGAACCTCTTGAATTAATACACACAGATATTTGTGATTTAAAGTATATACAGACAAGAGGAGGTAAGAAATACTTTATCACTTTTATAGATGATTGTACACGATATTGTTATGTTTACTTATTAAGAAGTAAATATGAGGCTTTGGAAATGTTTAAACATTACAAAATGAGGTTGAGAATCAACTTGATAAAAAGATCAAGATAATTAGAAGTGATAGAGGTGGGGAATATGAATTTCTATTTGTTAAAATTTGTTCACAACATGGTATAATACACCAAACAATTGCACCTTATTCACCACAACAAAATGGTGTTGCAGAAAGAAAGAATAAAACTTTAAAAGAAATGATGAATGCATTATTATTAAGTTCTAGGCTACCTCAGAATTTGTGGGGGAAAGTAATTCTTTCAGCAAATTATATTCTTAACCGAATACCACAAAAGAAGTCTAATGTTACACCCTATGAATTATGAAAAGGACGTAAGTCATCTTATAAACTGTAAGACCCCAACTTTTTAATAAATAAAATTGAATTTACTCTATTTATTATTTTGAATAATAAGGTGTTAATTTGATATAATGCTTTGGTTATGGGTGAAATATGAAAATTTTGCCAAATTAAACAAGTGGTTATAAAATATTCTTGCTGTCAGGGAAATATTCGTACGACGGCGCAGCCATTTGTGAGCTCCATAACGAAAAAATGGTCGGATGAAGAAAATGACAAGTTTGAGTTTTTATAAATAACGGTAAGACCCCAACTTATTATAAATAAAATTGAATTTTCTCTAATTATTATTGTGAATAATAAGGTGTTAATTTGATATAATATTTTGGTTATGGGTGAAATGTGCAAATTTTACAAAATAAGTAAGTGGTTATAAAATATTCATTGCTGTCAGGGAATATTCGTTTGGTCATGGAATATTCTTTCTATCGGGTAATATTCGTACGACGGCGCAGCTATTTGTGGGCCCCATAACGGATAACTATAGGATGAAGAAAATGATAAATTTGAGTTTTTATAAATAACGGCGTAGTTGTTACCGTTAACACTGTTGGAATACCCGATGGCTAAAATACAGTAATACACGTGGTTGCACAGTAGCACACGGTTTTGCACAGTATTTTTGAATTATTGATTCTTACGTAAGAAGGAACTACTCAATAATTGTTACAGTAATTATTGTTCAATATTTTATTTTATTGGTTCAATAATTGCTACGTTAATATTTTACATTATTGTTGTTTCAATAATTGTCACTGCACAGTATTTCCCATTATCGGATCAATAATTCATATTATTTGAATAATATTATGAGATAAAATTATTGGCAATGTCTAGAAAGTTCAGTCAATGAGAGTTTTGGTCACCTAATTACGCGCCAGTAAAGAGAAATCCTTATCGGAAAGTCCCCTCTTTCCTGGAAACGGCCTGGTTGTCATAATTGTGATTCTGTAATATTATTTATGAATAATTAATTATTAATTTATAATTGATGGATATATTTATTTTATGTGGATATAATTGAAGGAATTAATGTTGAGGTGTTTTTGTGGGAATGAAGGTATTAAAAATTAAACCAACTGTACTTGAGATATATTGCGTGAGTTATAATTTTTAATATGACAGTTAGATCGTTGTGATTTTTGGATATGTTATACATATATAAGTTGAGTATATGTCCACAAATTTTGAACCGTTAAAAATGAACGTATAATTTGTTATGAATTTTAAGAGGTGACTGATTCGAAAATTAGGTTTATAAATGATTTTGGTAGAAAATTCTAGAATTGAGTGGTTGGCAATAGTAGCAGGTAAAGCCATCAGGTAGCAGGTCAAGTCTACTTCGGCGTGCTAACATTTTCCTATAAATAGAAGGCTAAGTTAAAATTAAAAATCACACTAGAAACATAAGCTTTCTCTCTTTCTTTCTCTATATTATTGAGCGTATTTTGTGAGTATTTAGATACTTTGTGAGTTTCTATTTATCAGTGCAAGTTTCTTTCAGCCTTATACCGATATTCCGATCAGAAGTACTGCTATTTTAATGTAAGGGATGTTATTTTATTCCTAAATGATGTTATTCTTTCAATATCATTATACCGAAATATTGGTATGGATTTTATTATTGAATTTCTACCTTTTTGTGTTGGGGTTACTATTCACTTATACGACACTATTCACAAATACGGCACTATTCACCGAAAAATAAAATTTTCTCCCTTTTGTCCAAGATGTATATTATGATTACTATCTTTGATTGTATCCATGTTTTGATATTTATTCTTGAATTTTGCTTCAAAATTGGTTATTATGGAGTATTATTGATCTTGGATAAACTGTAATACGAATATCTAATATTTGTTATTTTGTTTCACTGGATTCGTTCATTTAAAATAGTTTTCATCATCCTCAGTCCTAAATAATGATAGTACTGAATATCTTTGGCCTGTAGTGCAAAGATGAATGATTACCTAATGAATATCTTTGGCTCGTAGTGCAAAGATGAACAGGTGTTGAGATGAACATGACCAACTGGTGATACAAATGAATATCTTTGGCCTGTAGTGCAAAGATGAATATTTGATTCAAGATGTATATTGATTGATGTTACAGGGATAAAATACTGATGATGAACTTTTAAATCTTAGAAGATAGTGGAATTCTTTCTCTACTTGACTCTTCTAATGGATTGTTGTTTCTGCTGCAGTTGTTGATCTAAAACTTGTTATCTATTATATTTTATCAGATTTTTCCCTGTTGAAGATTAATGATAAATTGTTGTATATTATCTTAGTCATAATATTCTTTATTGGGCTAGTTGAGCTCACCCTTTTTCTTTTTGTTCCATTTTTCTTCTCAGGATGTGAGAATATAGCAGGAACTAGCCGGGGTATGGAGTGATGGTTCAGGATAGTTGTATTAGTACTCCTCACTATTTTGTAAAATAGTGTATCAATAATTGTAATAAGGACTCCTTTTGAGTTTGTATACTCTCTATTAGACAGTAGTTGTATTCAAACTTCACTAGTATATGTGTTATATTTTGCACGATAATTGTATTACTGAAGTTATATTTGTTTATGTACCATGTATTTGGCGATTCAGAATGGGTGATGTATACCTATTTTGGGGGCGTCACAGTTGATATCAAAGCTTAGGGATATGGTCCCTGGCTGAGATGTGAGACAAGAACTAGGAGGGGAGAGTCAGGGAATTCCTCCACTAGTATGACCTTATTTGTTATTTGGTTGGTCAGTCAGAGCATATGGTTAATATGTGATATGTTAATTTATTAATTAACCCTTGTTTTATGGCAGTATTAAGAATGGCAGCGGGAAATATTAACGATGGAGTGAATGAGACAGTGGAGACACCTTTAATCATCATCCAGGGGAACGTGCAACAGGAAGGCAGTATTCCTCCCATAAACAACACTACCGAACAAATGATGAATGATGGGATGTTTAGAAGTTGTTTGTAATTCATGTAAAATCAGACGAGGGAGACTCGTGCACAAAATACGGGTGGAAATGATAGCAATGCGTGGCTTGTCACAACCAAGCAGTTCAAGGAGTTGGGACCACCAGAATTTATTGGAAAGCCAGATCCGATCAAGGCGAAAACGTGGGTCAAATAAATTACCAAGATATTCGATGTCTTAGGATGCACGGAGGAACATAAGGTTCCATTCGCCACCTTTACTGTTCTGCGGTGAGGCAGACTACTGGTGGGAGTCTGTGAAGCGTACCCAGCCTACCGCACTCAACATGTCTTGGGAAATATTTCAGAAATTGTTTAATGACAAGTACTTTCCTGAAAGTATTCAGTCATATGAAGGTGGTGGAGTTTATCAGACTGGAATAAAATAACATGACAGTGTCCCAGTACGAGGCGAAGTTTGCAGAGTTATCCAGGTTTGCACCTCATTTGGTCGAGAATGAGGAACGAATGACGAGGATGTTTCTGAGAGGTCTAAAACTCGAGATTCGACAATATCTTATCTCTCATAAATTTTCTTTATATTCAGATGTTGTAAATAGGACTCAATTATTAGAGCTAGATAATGAGTATATTCAACCAAGGGACCACAACTAGGGTCATACCGGTGGCAGCGGTCATATGAGCAATGATAACCAATGGGGAGGAAAGCATTCAGACAAAAGTAGTAACCACTCTGGTGGTAATCGTGGTCATGAGAATAGAAGAATCGAGTCCGGGAGGAGATTTCAAGAGGAGAAGGTACAACAATGATAACGTGAAGACGTCAGCACAAACATCAACTGTTTCTAGGGGAGGAAAACGAGCATTGGTCGTTTATTACAAATGCGGGAAAGAGGGACACATCAGCCCAAACTGCCCACAACAATCCAATGTGTGTTATAACTGTGGAAAGGAAGGTCATATAGCTAGAGATTGTCTAGTTGCAAAACCAAGTTCAACGGGGATGGTGACTCCAAAGGCTATCCCAGACAAGTCAAAGTCGGTGGTTCCTGGAAGGGCGTTTGTCGTGACTGCCCAAAATGCGAGGAACCCTAAACGAGGTGATCACGGGTAAGTTAATCATAAACTCTTGCGAAGTTTATACCTTATTAGATACCGCTTCTACCCATTCTTTTATCTCTCCTGCTTGTGCTCAACGTTTAAACTTCACTCCGGAGAAGTTAGACCTTGACTTATATGTTGAGACTCTGTTAGGAGAAACTTTCATTACATCTACTGTTTATAAATTTTGCTTGATTCAAGTTGGTACCATCACATTACCTGCTGATCTTATTTTGTTGAAAATTCATGCATTTAATGTGATTTTAGGGATCGATTGGTTAACCACTCATCATGCTAAAATTGATTGTTTTCGTAAGGTTTTCAGTTTTCATATTCCTAACCATAAATCAATCACTGTCATATTGTTTAATGCTAACCTATTATGCGAATTCAAACAACCAAACCATTAAAATCAATCACTGTCATATTAAGCCATAAATCTATTCGTTTATTGAAAAATGGATGTCAAGCTTTCTTAGCCCATGTCACGGATATGAACAAAAACACGTCAGATTTGAATAATATTTCTGTTGTTAGTGAATTTGTTGATGTATTTCCTGAAGAACTTCCCGGTCTACCCCCAGAACGTGAAGTTGAATTATTTATTGACCTTGAACCTGGTACAAAGCCCATTTCTAAAACCCCATATCGAATGGCTCCTATTGAACTTCAGGAGTTAAAGGTCCAACTACAGGAGTTGTTGGACATCGATTTCATTCGTCCTAGTACATCTCCTTAGGGTGCTCCTGTGTTATTCGTAAAGAAGAAAGACGGGAGTATGCGACTTTGTATTGACTACCGAAAATTAAACCATGTCACTATCAAGAATAGGTATCCGCTACCTCGCATAGATGACTTGTTCGACCAGTTGCAAGGAGCACAATTCTTTTTAAAGATCGATATTCGTTCTAGATATCATCAACTGAAGATTAAAACTGAGGATATTCCAAAGACTGCCTTTAGAACTCGGTACGGACATTATGAATTCTTAGTCATATCTTTTGGATTGACTAATGCTCCTGCTGCTTTCATGGATATGATGAATCGTGTGTTCAAAGAATATTTGGATCAGTTCGTTGTTGTCTTTATTGATGACATCCTCATCTATTCCAAAAGCCGTGAAGATCATGAGAACCATTTGAAGCTGGTACTGCAAAGGCTTCGTGATAACAAGTTGTATGCCAAGCTGAAGAAATACGAGTTCTGGCTTGAGGAAGTAGCATTCCTTGGGCACGTGGTGTCAAAACATGGAGTATCTGTCGACCCGGCGAAGATTGAAGCCATACAAAGTTGGGAACAACCAAAGTCGGTGATCGAAGTACGTAGCTTTTTGGGCTTAACTGGTTACTATCGGAGATTCGTGGAAGGATTTTCTCGAATCGCTACTCCGTTAACTCAGCTGACTCATAAAGATATAAAATTCAATTGGAGCGAGGATTATGAGAAGAGCTTTCAAGAACTCAAGAGAAGACTCATTTTGGCACCTGTTCTGACGATACCATCTGGTTCGGATGGATTTGTTATCTACAACAATGCTTCAGGCAAAGGGTTAGGATGTGTTCTTATGCAACATGGGAAAGTCATAGCCTATGCGTCGTGACGACTCAAAGAATATGATAGGAATTATCCTACTCATGATTTGGAGTTGGCAGCAGTCATTTTCGTGTTAAAGATCTGGAGACACTACCTGTATAGGGAGAAAGTGGAGATCTATACGGATCATAAATGCCTCAAATACTTCTTCACCCAAAAGGAATTCAACATGCGGCAACAACGTTGGCTCGAGCTGTTGAAAGATTACGATCATACCATCCAATATCATCTTGGAAAAGCAAATGTGGTAGCTGACGCATTGAGTAGAAGATCATATGCGGGTACGAGTGCAATGTTGTTAACACAAAGGTCCATTTTGTATGACTTGCAAAGGATGGAGATAGAGGTAAAGGCTCCAAGTACCCACGTGATGATATCAAACATACGAGTATAACCGACTTTAATCGATAAAGTTAAAGCTGCTCAAGCTACAGACATGGAGCTGATGCGTATGAAGAAGAAAGTGCAAGAAGGTGTTATTCCAGAAGCAAGAATTGATGAAGAAGGAATACTTCGAGTCAACTCCAGACTTTGTGTTCCTAACGATTCTGACTTGAAGCATAGAATCATGATGGAGGCACACAACACACCGTTTGCAATCCATCCTGGGAGTACCAAAATGTATCATGATCTTCGACATACATTTTGGTGGAGCAATATGAAAAGAGAGATCGCAGGAGTTTATCTCGAGGTGTTTAACTTGTCAACGTGTAAAGGCGAAGCATCAAGTACCAAAGGGTCCATTGCAATCACTTGAGATTCCGACATGGAAGTGAGAACACATTACTATGGATTTCGTTACGGGTATTCTCAAGGTTTCTCAAGGCATAAATGTGATTTGGGTTATTATTGATAGATTAACCAAGTCTGCCCATTTCTTGCCTATACGGGAGACTTATTCCCTTGAACGTCTTGCTCGTATGTACGTGAATGAGATTGTGAGATTGTCATGGCATGCCAGTATCCATAGTTTCGGATTGTGACCCAATATTCACTTCAAGATTTTGGGTTAGCTTGCAGAAAGCTATGGGCACAGATTTAAGATTCAGTTCAGCATACCATCCTCAAACGGACGGGCAATCGGAAAGGACTATTCAAACCCTTGAAGATCTATTAAGACTCTGTGTCCTAGATTTCAAAGGGAGTTGGGATAAGTATTTGCCATTGGTGGAATTCTCCTATAACAACAGTTATCAGACAAGTATAGGTATGGCTCCATTTAAAACATTGTATGGACGAAAGTGTCGCTCTCCAGTATGCTGGGACGAGGTGGGTGAAGCAACGTTGTTGGGAACAGAATTGGTACGCATAACTACAGATAAGATCCAAATGATCCGACAACGTATACAAACAGCACAGGATCGACAAAAGAGTTATGCAGATCTTCATCGAAAGGACGTGGAATTTAATATTGGGGATCATGTATTGTTATGTGTTGTGTAAGACCCCGAATTTTATGAAATAAAAGTATTCAATTTTTCTTATAATAACTATTCAGTAAATGGTTAAATTGATAAAAGGTTAAATTTAAGGGCGATATATGAATTTTTTTCAAAATACACAAGTGGTTATAAAATATTCAATATTGTCGGGGAATATTCGTTTGGTTGTGGAATATTCTTTCTGTCGGGGAATATTCGTACGACGGCGTAGCCATTTGTGGGCCCCATAACAAATAACTGTCGGATGAAGAAAATGATAAATTTGAGTTTTTATTAATAACAGCGTTGTTGTTACCGTTAACACTATTAGAATACCCGGTGGTTAAAATACAGTAATACGCGTTATTGCACAGTAGCACACGGTATTGCACATTATTTTTGAATTATTGATTCTTACGTAAGAAGGCACTACTCAATAATTGTTACAGTAATTACTGTTCAATATTTTATTTTATTGATTTAATAATTCATGCGTTGATATTTTATATTATTGTTGTTTCAATAATTATCACTGCACAATATTTCCCATTATCAGATCAATAATTCATATTATTTGAATAATATTATTAGATAGCATTATTGGTAATATCTAGAAAGTTCTGTCAATGAGAGGTTTGGTCACCTAATTGCGCGCCAGTAAGGAGAAATTTTTATTGGAAAACTCCCCTCTTTCCTGGGAACGGCCTGGTTGTCATAATTGTGATTCTGTAATATTATTTGTGAATAATAATTATTGATTTATATGATAAGGAAATATTTATTTTATGTGGATATAAATGATGGATATATTTATTTTTATGTAGATAAAAATGAAGGAATTAATTCTGAGGTGTTTTATCAGTATTTTGTCGTTGTGGAGGTATTAAAAATCATCTGTTTGTGGATTTCGGATATTTTATGTTTGAAATTTGGAAAAACTCAAAGCTACAAAGTTGTAGAGAATTCGATTTCATACAGAATGGACATAAAATTCGTATTTTTCTGATAAACGAGCTATTTTCTATGAATACTGAAGTTTCGGAAAATAAAATAATTTTTATTAAATTATGTGTGGGACCCAATTTTGTTTAACACATGTGGGCTGCCAAATTTTATTCAAAGATGGCTGGTGGTTGAGCTTGGTCAAGAAGCATGCATAGAAAATAGGAAATGAAATATTATTAATTTATAATTTAGTCTCCTTTGGCGTTCTAGCATTTTCTTATAAATAGGCGCTTATGTTAGAATTGAAAATCACACCAGAAATAAGTTTTCTTTCTCTCTATATTATCAAGCATATTTTTGAGAGTATTTAGATACTTTGAGAGTTGCTATTTAGTAGAAGTTTCCTTCGGTTTTTCATCCGATATTCCAGTCAGAAGTACTGCTCTTTTGAGGTAAGAGATTTTAAGGGTTATTATGTTTTTCATGTTCGTACTTCTTCCGACCTTCAGAAAATTCTGAAAAAAATTGAAATGATATTTTGAGTTTTATTGACTGTGTCCAAAAATAGTGATTTTTGGATGTATAGATTAAGAGTTATGAATTTTATGAGAAAATACTATTTTAAAAGTAACTGCTTATAACTCCTTGTGGTTAACTCCAAAATTGATGAAATTATTATTGGGAGTACATCTATATAATATCAGTGTACTCTGTGAATTTCGGAATTTTGGATAAAAGTACAGTTTATGATAATTGTTTAAATATTCGGCTGTTTTGGCCATATGAAAAATAGTGAATAATTTTAAAAAATTCTGAGAAAAATATATGTTCAATATGGGACTATATTCTTCTAAATCTCAGAAGAGAAAATTTGTTTGTACTGATTTGGTATTTTTTATGAAAATAGACTAGTTATGAGTAAATAAATTAAATATGTTATGTGAAGTAAGAAAATTGAAAAATAGGATTTTATAGCTTGAGAATCCTATATGAGGTATATGCAGATTTTTGATGAGAATTTTGGTTATTGGTGATGAAATCTTATAAGTTTGGCATTTTAGGATGATTAAATACATTATTTAGTAAAGTGTAAACAATTAAAATAAATTGTTTATAAGTTTGAGAAATGTTATTTTAATATCATTATACCGAAATATTGGTATGGATTTTATTGTGAAATTTCTACCTTTTTGTGTCGGGTTTACTATTCATGAGTTACTATTCACGAGTTACTATTAATGAGTTACTATTCACGAGTTACTATTCATGAGTTACTATTCACGAAGTTACTATTCATGGGTTACTATTCACGAGTTACTATTCATGACAAAATTAATTTCTTTTTCTAACCAAATTATAGTTGAGTTATGAATATTACTTTTGAGATTATTTCTATATGTTGATTATATTATTTTTATTATCATATATAACATTTTTATAACCCTAATGATGATATTAATTTCTCTTTGACTTGAGTGTAAAGATGGGTAGATTATTGGTATGATCATGACTATGGGTTCTCTTTGGCCAGTACTGCAAAGTTGAATTATTGATTGGTATAATCGTGACCATTGAATTTATAATTGAATATCTTTAGCTTAAGTGCAAAGGTGAAATGATCAACATGGTTATAATTATTGTTTATATAAATTCTGAAATGATTATATATTTCTTTGAGATAATAATATATTTGGCCTGTAGTGCAAATATGAACTGTTGATGAATATATTTGGCATGTAGTGCAAATATGAACTGTTGAGGAATATCTTTGGCCTGTAGTTCAAATATGAATTGTTGATGAATATCTTTGGCCCGTAATG
This sequence comes from Panax japonicus, assembly GCA_020205505.1. Lineage (NCBI taxonomy): Eukaryota > Viridiplantae > Streptophyta > Magnoliopsida > Apiales > Araliaceae > Panax > Panax japonicus. Next base: position 6,879,516 of record CM035097.1, read on the forward strand.
CAAAAATGACATGTTATGGAATATCTTTGGTCAGTAGTGCAAAGATGAACAGGTGTTGAGATGAACATGACCAACTGTTGATACAAATAAATATCTTTGATATTTCAGGTAAAGATAGGTGATGAAAATTATCTTCGTCCTGGATGAGAAGAGGAATTTAGAACTACAATTATGATTATGAGTTATTCATATGATTGTGAACTAGAATTGTTGATTGATGTTACAGGGATAAAATATTGTTGGTGGATTTTTAACATAGAGAAGATAATAGACTTTATGATCTATTTGACTCTTCTAATGGATTGTTCGTTCCGCTACAACTATGGTTGAAATTTTTATCATCTACCATATGTTCTAAATCTCTGATTTATTATTGATGAAGGCTATTGATAATTTAATTATCTTTAGTAATGATATTTTTTTACTGAGCTAGTTGTGCTCACCCTTTTGCTTCACAATTCCTTTCAGGTAATAAGAGTGTAGCTAGGTCGAGCTGGGGTAACAGGGGAATAGAACGGTGGTCATCATTTAGTAGTTATATTTGGTGAATCAAATAGGGTGAGGCGAACCCAACATTGGAAGAATGTTTTGCCACTATCATACAAGATGTCTAAAGACATATAACCTCGTGTCATCATAAGACAGGGTTGTGCACATCCACTTACTGAGTATATCTACGAGCACTACCTATATGATCTTGGAGTTTATTTGAAGTATAATTCTCAATTAGAGACAATAGAGATATTTATATGTCAAGAGAAGACTCACCATTGGAAAGAATATGATAGTAATCTTCTCGTTTTTCTTTGGGATCTATTGGGTCAACCAAGGATAATTCTGTGGCCATATGATATCTATCATAACCTAGACGCATGGCCTCCCATGTACGAAGGTTTCCTTGAGCACTTCCCAAAGATTTTAATTTTTAAAACAGTTTTTGACTATAAATTTATGTAAGATGTCATGGTGACGTGTTACCCAAGTTGGTGTCAAGAGTCACAGTTGATATATATATATTTGTATAAAAACTCACAACACATGAGTTGTTGTATTTTGCACGATAATTGTTGTAATAAAGTTGTAGTTGTTTTCTGTACCATGTATTTGGCGACTCAGAATGGGTTGGATGGAATGAACCTATTTTGGGGTTGTCACGTGTTGCACCATGGAAGGGAGTTACAAGATTTGGGAAGAGAGGAAAGCTCAATCCATGATTTATTGGTCCATTTGAGATTCTTGATCGAATAGGAAATGTGGCCTATAAACTCGTATTACCTCCAAGCATGTCTTGTGTTCATAATATTTTTCATATATCTATGCTTTGTAAATATGTGAAAGACTCGAACCACATTATTGAGTTAGAACTGGACGAGATAGCCAAAGATTTAACGTACGAGGAGGTACCTGTTAAGATCTTGGATAGGAAAGAGTATGTCCTACGCACGAAGGTTATACCACAAGTTAAGATTTTATGGAGGAACCATGCAATTGAAGAAATGACCTGTGAGTTGGAATCAGAAATGAAAGCTGAGGTATCCTCACCTTTTCGAAACACCAGGTACGTATGTCAATTTCGAGGACGAAATTTCATAAGGACGGTAGGCTTGTAAGACCCCAACTTATTATAAATAAAATCAAATTTTCTCTAATTATTATTGTGAATAATAAGGTGTTAATTTGATATAATGCTTTGGTTATGGGTGAAATTAGCAAATTTTGCAAAATAAGCAAGTGGTTATAAAATATTCATTGTTGTCAGGGAATATTCGTTTGGTCGTGGAATATTCTTTCTGTCAGGGAATTTTCGTACGACGACGCAGCCATTTGTGGGCCCCATATAGGATAACGATCGGATAAAGAAAACGACAAATTTAAGTTTTTATAAATAACGACGTAGTTGTTACCGTTAACACTGTTGGAATATCCGGTGGTTAAAATACAGTAATACGCATGGTCGCACAGTAGCACACGGTTTTGCACAGTATTTTTGAATTATTGATTCTTACGTAAGAAGGCACTACTCAATAATTGTTACAGTAATTACTGTTCAATATTTTATTTTATTGGTTCAATAATTATTGCGTTGATATTTTATATTATTGTTATTTTAATAATTGTCACTGCACAGTATTTCCCATTATCGGATCAACAATTCATATTATTTGAATATTATTATGAGATAGCATTATTCGCAATGTCTTGAAAGTTCTTTCAAGGAGAGGTTTGGTCACCTAATTGCGCGCCAGTAAGGAGAAATCCTTATCGGAAAGCCCCCTCTTTCCTAGGAACGACCTGGTTGTCATAATTGTGATTCTGTAATATTATTTGTGAATAATTAATTATTTATTTATAATTGATGGATATATTTATTTTATGTGGATATAGTTGAAGGAATTAATGTTGAGGTGTTTTTGTAGGAATGAAGGTATTAAATATTAAACCAACTGTACTTGAGATATATTGCGTGAGTTATAATTTTTAATATGACTGTTAGATCGTTGTGATTTTTGGATATGTTATACATATATAAGTTGAGTACATGTCCACAAATTTTGAACCGTTAAAAATGAACGTATAATTTTTTATAAATTTTAAGAGGTGACTGATTCAGAAATTATGTTTATAAATGATTTTGGTGGAAAATTCTAGAATTAAGTGGGCCCCACTTGTGGTTAGTGAAGAAATATACAGAATTTAATTTCAAATGTGGTGGGTGGCAATAGTAGCAGGTAAAGCCATCAGGTAGCAGATCAAGTCTGCTTCAGCGTGCTAACATTTTCCTATAAATAGAGGGCTAAGTTAGAATTGAAAATCACACTAAAAACATAAGCTTTCTCTCTTTCTCTCTCTATATTATCGAGCGTATTTTGTGAGTATTTAGATACTTTGTGAGTTTCTATTTATCAGTGCAAGTTTCCTACAGCCTTATACCGATATTCCAATCAGTAGTACTGTTATTTTAAGGTAAGGAATGTTATTTTCTTCTTAAATGATGTTATTCTTTCAATATCATTATACCAAAATATTGGTATAGGATTTTATTGTGGAATTTCTACCTTTTTGTGTCGGGGTTACTATTCACGTATACGACACTATTCACGTATACGGCACTATTCACGAATACGACACTATTCACCAAAAAATGAAATTTTCTCCTTTTTGTCCAAGATGTCTATTATGGATTACTATCTTTGATTGTATCTATGTTTTGATCTTTATTCTTGAATTTTGCTTCAAAATTGGTTATTATGGAGTATTATTGATCTTGGATAAACTGTAATACGAATCTCTAATATTTGTTATTTTGTTTCACTGGATTCGTTCCTTTAAAATATTTTTCATCATCCTCAGTCCTAAATGATGATATTATTGAATATCTTTGGCCTGTAGTGCAAAGATGAATGATTACCTAATGAATATCTTTGGCCCGTAGTGCAAAGATGAACAGGTGTTGAGATGAACATGACCAACTGGTGATACAAATGAATATATTTGGCCTGTAGTACAAAGATGAATATTTGATTCAAGATGTATATTGATTGATGTTAAAGGGATAAAATACTGATGATGAACTTTTAAATCTTAGAAGATAGTGGAATTCTTTCTCTACTTGACTCTTCTAATGGATTGTTGTTTCCGCTGCAGTTGTTGATCTAAAACTTGTTGTCCATTATTTTTTATCAGATTTTTCCCTGTTGAAGATTAATGATAAATTTTTGTATATTATCTTAGTCATAATATTCTTTATTAGACTAGTTGAGCTCACCCTTTTTTTTGTTCCATTTTTCTTCTCAGGATGTGAGAACATAGCAGGAACTAGCCGGGTATGGAGTGATGGTTCAGGATAGTTGTATTAGTACTCCTCACTATTTTGTAAAATAGTGTATCAATAATTGTAATGAGAACTCCTTTTGAGTTTGTATACTCTCTATTAGACAATAGTTGTATCCAAACTCACAATATATGTGTTGTCGTATTTTGCACGATAATTGTATTACTGAAGTTGTATTTGTTTATGTACCATATATTTGGTGACTCAGAATGGGTGATGTATACCTATTTTAGGGGCGTCACAGCGTAGTTGTTACCGTTAAGACTGTTGGAATACCCGGTGGTTAAAATACAGTAATACGCGTGGTTGCACAGTAGCACACGGTATTGTACAATATTTTTGAATTATTGATTCTTACGTAAGAAGGCACTACTCAATAATTATTACAGTAATTATTGTTCAATATTTTATTTTATTGATTCAATAATTGCTACGCTGATATTTTATATTATTGTTGTTTCAATAATTGTCACTGAACAGTATCTCCATTATCAAATCAATAATTCATATTATTTGAATAATATTGTTAGATAACATTATTGGCAATGTCTAAGAATGCTCTGTCTAGGAAAGGGGTTTGGTCACCTAATTGTGTGTCAATAAGGAGAAATCCTTATCGGGAAGCCCCCTCTTTTCTGAGAACGATCTGGTTATCTTAATTGTGATTCTGTAATATTATTTATGAATAATTAATTATTAATTTATATGATAAGGAAATGGATATAAAATTCGTATTTTCTGATAAAAGGGCTATTTATTATGAATTATTGAAGTTTCGAAAATAAATGTTTTTTTATTAAAAACTTGGGTGGGCCCTACTTTTGGTTGGTGAAAAAATGTGCTGAAATTTTATTTCAAAAATGGTGGGCGTGAATAGTAGCAAATAAAACCATTAGGTAGCAGGTTAGTCTGCTATGGCATTCCAAGCATTTTCTTTTAAATAGGGTGCTTAGTTAGAATTGAAAATCACACCAGAATCATAAGCTTTCTCTCTCTATATTATCGAGCGTATTTTATGTGTATTTAGATACTTTGTGAGTTGTTATTCAGTGCAAGTTTCCTTCAGCCTTATACCTGATATTTCAGCCAGAAGTATTGTTCTTTTGAGGTAAGGGATGTTATTTTCTTCATAATGATGCTATTCTTTCAATATCATTATACTAAAATATTGGTATAAATTTTATTGTAGAATTTCTATATTTTTTATGTCGGGGTTACTATTCACAAATACGGCACTATTCACAAAAAAAAATTTTATTTTTCCAAGTTGTCTATTATGGTTACTATCTTTGATTGTAAACATGTTTTGATCTTCACTCTTAAATTTTGCTCCACAATTGATTATTATAAGGTATTTTTGAACTTGGTTAAACTAAAGTATGAATCCCTAATCTTTGATCTTTTATCTCATCGGATTCGTTTTCTTTAAGATATTTTTAATCATCCTCAGTCTTAAATGATGATAGTACTGAATATCTTTGGCCTGTAGTGCAAAGATGAATGATTAACTGATGAATATATTTGGCCCGTAGTGCAAATGTAAGACCCCAACTTTTATGAATAAAGATGAATTTTTCTATAAATATCATTTTTGAATAATTATGGTATGGATTTGTTATAATATTATAGTCGTGGGTAATATTTATAAATTTTACAAAGTAAGCAAATTGTTATAAAATATTCGATTGGTCGGGGAATATTCGTACGACGACACAATCATTGGTGGACCCCACAACGTAATTATTGTCAGAATGAGAAAACGACAGAAATATCTTTTTTATAAAAATAACGACGAAAGTTTTATCATTAACTGTTGAAATAACTGGTGTTAAAAGTACAATAATACGCGTGGTTGCATAGTAGCACATGGTATTGATTATTGATGCTTACATGAAAAGTCACTCAGTTATACTCAATTATTGCTACAGTAATTGCGCCATCATATCTTTTATATTATTGATTCAATTATTGTCACAGTATCATCTGCATATTATTTTATATTATTAAATCAATAATTGAGATGATAAAGTTATTAATATTACTATTTACAATATTAACAATGTCTAGAAGTTCTGTCAAGGAGAGGTTTGGTCACCTAATTGCGCGCCAATAAGGAGAAATCCTTATTGAAAAGATGTGACGCCCCCAAAATAGGTATACATCGCCCATCTTGAGTCGCCAAATACATGGTATAAAATTCAAATACAACTGTCGTGTAAAATACGACAAAAAATAAACTGAGAGTTTTAATACGAATATTGTCTTCTAGACAGTATTCAACTCAAATGTAGTCCTCAATACATTTATTATCACACTATTTCATAGAATAGTGAGGACTACTAATGCTATCATCTGGACCGTCACTCCGTTCCCCGATTAGTCCCGGCTACGTTCTCATTTCCTGAAGAGAATAATGAAAACAAAAGGGTGAGCTCAACTAACCAGTAAGAAATATTATGAATAAGATAATGCAGAATAATTTATCGTTAGCCTTCAACAGTGTTAAACTGATAAAATATAACAAACATCAAGTTTAACTGCAGCGGAACAAGCAATCCATTAGAAGAGTCAAGTAGAGCATGATATCTACTATCTTCTATGATTTAAAAATTTTATCATCAATTTTATCGCTGAGACTCAGCTTAATAAATAAACACATCATCGAATCATCCTTGCACTACGAGCCAAGGATATTCATGCAATCATTAATGGTCATGATTATACTGAATAATCCCTGGTCATAATCATACCAACAACTGTCCATCAATGCACTATAGGCCAATGAGAATTTTTTACCACATCATTTGTAACATTACGGTCATGATTATATCGAATAATCCCTGGTCATAATCATACAAATTAATAGTACATTTATGCACGTAAGCCATAGATGACTTTTATCACAATATACGCATGAGGATGATGACAATGATATAAGAATTGAATTAATAGAAAGCAAAGGATAAATTTTTAAAGATTTATAACTTAATTTATCCAGAATTCAATAATGTCAAAATTGTCAACATGATACTGCTTTGTGGAGTAAAATTCAAGAATATTATTGTATAAAAAATGATTTGTACAACAAAGAAATCAATTTTTGTCAAGAATAATTCCCCGGGTGAATATTACCCGAGTGAATAGTATCCCGTGAATAGTACTATGAGAATAGTACCCCGTGAATAGTACTTTGTGAATCGTACCCATGAATAGTACCCCGTGAATAGTACCCCATAAATAGTACTTTGTGAATAGTACCCCATAAATAGTATTTTGTGAATAATACCATAAAAATGAATACTACTCATGGACAGTACTCCGGCAAGAAAAACTTAAAATTTAACAAGAATGTGTAGAAAATATCCTTGTGAAATGATACTAGATGAAGCGTAAATTTCAAGGATATTCTACTAATTTCACGGAGTATAGAAGCAATACTTTAATAAAATGAGGGTATAATCAGGAATACGAGACGAAATAATATTACTCACATACTACAGAGTATGGAAGAAAATATTATTCCTATGAATACTGAACAAAATAATATCCCTTACCTCAGAAGAAGACTGGATACTGGAATAGTGAGGTAGCAAACTTCTCTTCTACTTTCTCTCTAAAGATTCTCTCTCTATAAATGCTCTTGTGAGTCTTAGTGAATTGGTGAGAATGAAGGACGAATGAGCTTCTATTTATAGGAAAATATAATTTCGATAATTGCACGTTTTGGGGCTTAAAATATTACAGTGTAATACTTTCATCTTTTTCTTCATTTTTAATTTAGTCCTGCAAGTATTATCAAACTTGCACCACCTCCCCTAATAGTACATCTTGTGAATCAATAGTACAATCATGTGAATCAATAGTACAATCATGTGAAAAAAATAATTACAGTATAGTACAATCATCTATACCTCTATTTTTAATTTAGTCATGCAAGTATTATCAATTTTTCACCACCTCCCTTAATAGTACATGCATGTGAATTAATAGTACACACGTGTGAACAAATAGTTATAAGCATGTGAATTAATAGCAATTAATTGTTCATTTATCTGATTAATTACCCGATTGGTTAATATAGCCTCCATACATCCATTATTATCGAAATAGATATCGATTTCCACTAACACTAATAATCCCAACATAATGGACATATCAATTTTATCTTTAATCAACACGAACTTATTCATCATTAATATTATAACTCACAATATTTAACAACCAGATCATTCCCAGGAAAGAGGGGGCTTTCCGATAAGGATTTCTTCCTATTGGCGCGCAATTAGATGACCAAACCTCTCATTGACAGAACTTTCTAGACATTGTCAATATTGCAAATAATAATATTAATAACTTTGTCGTCTCAATTATTGATTTAATAATATAAAATATTATGTAGATGATATTGTGACAATTATTGAATCAATAATATGAAAGATATTATTCAGCAATTACTGTAGCAATAATTGAGTATAACTGAGTGACTTCCCACGTAAGCATCAATAATCAATATCGTGTTGTACTATGCAACCACGCGTATTATTGTACTTTTACCACCGGGTAGTTCAACAGTTTAACGGTAAAACTTTCGCCGTTATTTTTAAAAATATTTCTATCATTTTCTAACTACTACAATACTTCCTTTGTGGGGTCCACTAATAATTGTGTCGTCGTACGAATATTTCGTGTTAAAACGAATATTCCTCGACCAATCGAATATTATATAGCCACTTGCTTACTTTGTAAAATTTGTAAATATTATCCACAACTATAACATTATATCAAATCCACACCATAATATTCAAAAATATATTTTGAGAAAAATTAATCTTTATTCATAAAAGTTGGGGTCTTACAAAAGCCACCTCTTTCCTGGGAACGACCTGGTTATTAAATATTGCGAACTATAATAATGATAATAAAAGTTGTTAAAAATATTAAGAGGATTTTTATGAAGTATTTGTTGTAAATTGGCTTAATATATGAACCTTCATTTAGCCAATTTTCAAAATAATCGGTTGAAGTTATTTTAAAGGGGGCCCACGAGTGGGACCCACTTGTGGAGGAAAGTCTTGGGGTGGGATGTTATGTTTGTCACAGGTTTGAAGAAAGAAATTATGGTAGGAGTATTTATATATATATATAAACAGTTTTATTGATAACTTAAACTAACTATTTACAAGTGTAGAAAATAAAATGACTTACAAATTTATCTGACTAAGAACATTAGAAGAATAGGGGTAAAGAGAGGCTAACAATGGTAGAGGCTAAAGATTCGACTGAGAAGGAACTCAGCGTTTTTTGAAGTCTGAGAAGATGATCAACAGCGCCATCCGGCGACTGCACCAACCAGAGAGGAGACGGACCAGTCAACGAAGAAGACGCCAGAGGCATCTTCAGTCACCGACAGGTGATGGCCCAGCCATCATCTCAGCTTTTGCTTTCCGTAAAGAAAAAGTCTTTTACTTTAGTAAAATGTAAAAGTAAAAGTAAAAGAATAACTTTCGCTTTTACTTAAGTTAAATGTTTCTTACATTTACCAATGTAAAAAGTAAATTTAAAATGGTTCTTACGTTTTACTTTTACTTAAGTAAATTACTTTTACTTCGGTTAATGTAATAGTGAATCCTGCGTGATTCAAACAGACATTTACTTTTCTGTTTTCTATTTAAGTAACTCGAAGTGTTTAGAGTTACTTAGGCTTAATTCAGTATAGCCTCAGAGCTTCTCTCTCTAGAGAACGCTCTTTTGAGGTCCGCTTTCCCTTCTCTCTAGAGTTAGACGACGAAGAAGCTTGTTGCTTTCTTCTTCTAGTTAGATGAAGATGAAGTCCTTCATACTTCGATCTTCACTCAAACATTTAGATTCAGGATATACTGTAATCCCTTCCTCAAATATTTATAAATAAAAGAAAGAGATTACTTTACCGATTCACCGGTCGTCTTTTTAATCTTTTCTTTTCTGTTTAAGTTTTCTGAATAAAAACTTATCCCGCTGTTATATGGTATCAGAGCCACACGGTTGGTTCTTGATTCTGTTGGTGGTTTCGATTAAAAATAGTTTGATTTGTTTTTAAATGTTTCTTCAAACTTTTACCGCTTTTTCTCCACTTTTAATCGCATGACTTGCCGTAAACCACCTATGATCGCCATAAGACCTGTTACGCCGTTGTAAGACTCCAATAAAGAAGTCTTCTATTAAGATCGATTTTACTGATAAATCAGGACCAATCGAGTGATCCTTTATTTCAGATTTCATTTGATTTGTTTTTAAACAAAAAATTTCTACAAAATTTAAAAATTTTTGAAAATTTTGACCAATTTTCGGTGAAATATTTTGCCTCTTTTTATAAATCAAATTTTTGGGGCTGAAAGGGTTATTTCCTGGATAAAAATTTTGAGATGGAAATGTAAATTATATGGAGGTGGTGACTCATCAGAGAAGATGATCAACAGCGTCATCCGGCGACTGCACCAACCGGAGTAGAGACTGACCAATCAACGAAGAAGATGCGAGAGGCATCTTCAGTTGAGATATTCAGCTAGGCTAACTTTTGCTTAACTCTACATTCACTTTTAGAGTGTCCTTTCTGTCCACAATTGTGACAGACAATTTTACTTTTATCAAATTTCTTTGATTTTTAGTTGATTTTTTGTGTGTTGACTTAGGTTTCTTGTAATAAGAATCTTGATTATTATTTTTATCTTGATTATATTTCTTCTTACGACGTTTATGACCCTTATGCTAAGACTCAATATGTTTATGCTTGTGCCTGTGCTTTCTTCTAGAGGGAGCCATAGGGGGTAAACCATATTGTTCACAGAAAGTGTCTAACTCGTATTTGGCTTTATTTTTATATTTACTAGCTTGTTTAGCTAATTTAAAGTCAGTACACATTTTTAATCCAATTTTTTGAATGTAACTTATAATATCACCGTAGGTTAAGTTATCATAATCAATATATCCTAAATTCTTACTCAATTCTTCTCGAAATTTATGTGCAAACAAAGAAGGTAAACCATTAATGAATTTTTCTTTCCAAAATGGTTAACGAATTCCAAAATCCGTAGGTTAACGAATTCTTACTTAATTATGTTAAGATCGATTTTACCGATAGTTCAGGACCAATCGAGTGATCCTTTGTTTCAGATTTCATCTGATTTGTTTTTAAACAAAAAATTTCTATAAAATTAAAGAAATTGTGAATATTTTGACCAATTTTTCGGTGAAATGTTTTTCCTCCTTTTTTATAAATAAAATTTTTGGGGCTGAAAGGGTTATTTCTGGATAAAAATTTTGAGGTGGAAATGTATGGAGGTGGTGACTCATCTGAGAAGATGATCAACAGCTCCATCCGGCGACTGCACCAACCAGAGCAGAGACGGACCAGTCAACGAAGAAGACACCAGAGGCATCTTCAGTCACCGACAGGTGATGGCCTAGCCATCATCTCAGCTTTTGCTTTCCGTAAAGAAAAAGTCTTTTACTTTAGTAAAATGTAAAAGTAAAAATAAAAGAATAACTTTTGCTTTTACTTAAGTTAAATGTTTCTTACATTTACCAATGTAAAAAGTAAATGTAAAATGTTTATTACGTTTTACTTTTACTTCGGTTAATATAATAGTGAATCCTGCATGATTCAAACAGTCATTTACTTTTCTGTTTTCTATTTAAGTAACTCGAAGTGTTTAGAGTTACTTAGGCTTAATTCAGTATAGCCTCATAGCTTCTCTATCTAGAGAACGCTCTTCTGAGGTCCGTTTTCCCTTCTCTTTAGAGTTAGACGAAGAAGAAGCTTGTTGCTTCCTTCTTCTAGTTAGATGAAGACGAAGTCCTTCTTACTTCGATCTTCCCTCAAACATTTAGATTCAGGATATACTTTAATCCCTTCCTCAAATGTTTATAAATAAAAGAAAGAGATTACTTTACCCATTCACCGGTCGTCTTCTTAATCTTTTCTTTTTTGTTTAAGTTTTCTGACTAAAAACTTATCCCGCTGTTATATGGTATCGGAGCCACACGGTTGGTTCTTGATTATGTTGGTGGTTTCGATTAAAAATAGTTTGATTTGTTTTTAAATGTTTCTTCAAACTTTTATTTCTTTTGCTCCACTCTTAATCGCCTGACTTGCCGTAAACCACCTATGATCGCCATAAGACCCTGTTACGCCGTTGTAAGACTCCAGTAAGGGAGCAGTGTAGGCTAAGGGTATCATTAGATCAGAGGTATGATTTTACTCATGCAATAACAGTTTGAGTTTAAGAGGAATGATGAAAGAAAGAATTTTTGTTTAAATAGTTAACAAATAAGTCTTATTTCCTAAATTCTAGCAGCTTAATCCTTTATTATTGGTAGTAAATGGGTATAATAAGTATATAAATGGTAACCCTAAAATGATTCTATCTGTAAGATTGCTGAATTAAAACAAATGAGATTTTAAAACACATATTATCTTGACAGATATGAAATTTAGGTAATTTATATTTTATTTCTATTTGACTGTCATTAGCTGAATTGAGCTTTTCACTAGTCTTTTTATAATACTTAGTGGGGATAAGACCTTCCTGAATACAATTCAGATCTGCACCAGTATCAACCAAGGCAGGAAGTTGTATCGAGAAAGTTTTATCAATAACTAAATTGATAGAGATATACCATTTTTGGATGGTGATATCTTTAATTCTTTAAAGAGAAAGACATTGAACGAAAAGATCAGTCTCATCTTTAATACCTGAAGATTCGGGTATGTCATGATCTTCTTCACTGGAATAGGAATCGTGAACCTAAAGGTCAGATTTTTTATCTTCAATTTCTTTTCTTAGATTAGCAACGTCTAATTCGTTAATGATTATAATGTAATGGGGGGTGGGATGGAAGTCACGGACGTGACTTTCGTGACTTATATTATATATATTAATATATATATATATATTAGAATAAGTTTTGTTTTTTATGAAAAATGGAATATATTATATTTTATTGAATATAATATTATTAATTTGAAAAAAAATAAGAAGAAGCATCAGATATGTTAGCCGTGATTTTGTAAAATAATTCGTTTGATTGTACTGTGTAGTCCGTGAGAAATTTTTCTAAATAGTATCCTTTCCATTCTCCTATAAATAGGATGCTTAGTTAGAATTGAAAATCACACCAGAATCAGAGAATTCTTCTTCTATAATCTTAAGCGTATTTCTTTAGAGTTTAAGAAAGCTTTGAGTGTAGAAAACAGTAAAAGTTTTCTTCAAGAATATCCCATCTATACCAGTTCGAATACTTTTCTTTTTAAGGTAAGGGATGTTATTTTTGGTCAATATTCGCTTGAAATAATATTTTCTTCCACACTCTTTAGTATGTATGTAATATTATTTCGTTTCAAATTTTGAATTCTATACTCATTTTGTTAAAGTTTTGGCTTTTATACTCCATGAAATTAGTAGAATATCCTTGATATTTGCGCTTCATCTAATATCTTTTCATGAAAATATTATTCTTAGCATTCTTGATAAGTTTTAACTTTTTTATGCCGGGGTACAATTCACGAGGTTAATATTCCCGAAGTTACTATTCACGAGGTACTATTCACTAGGTTACTATTCACTCGAGTTACAATTTATGACAAAAATTGATTTCTTTTCGGTCCAAATCATTTTTGATAAAATATTATTCTTGAATTTTACTCCACAAAAAAGTATCATGTTGACAATTTGGACATTATTTAATTCTGGATAAATTAAATTATAAATCTTTAAAAATTTATCATTTGCTTTCTTTTAGTTGAATTCTTATATCATTGTCATCATCCTCATGCTTATATTATGTTGAAAGTCATCTGTGGCCCATAGTGCATAGATGGACTTGGTATGATTATGACCAGGGATTATTCGGTATAGTCATGACCGTAATGTTATAAATGATGTGGTAAAAGTCTTCATTGGCCCGTAGTGCATTGATGAACAGTTGTTGGCATAATCATGACTATTGATGAAAACATGAATATCCTTGGCCCGTAGTGCATGGATAATTTGTGGTCGTGATACTAATGAATATCCTTGGTCGTAGTACAGGGATGATGTGGAATTATTAAGCTGAGTCTCAGCGATAAAAGTGATGAAAAAACCTTTTAAATCATAGAAGATAGTAGATATCATGCTCTACTTGGCTCTTCTAATGGATTGTTTGTTCCACTGCAATTAAACTTGATGCTTGTTATATTTTATCAGTTTAACAATGTTGAAGGCTAACGATAATTATTCTGTATTATCTTAGTCATAATATTTCTTACTGGACTAGTTGAGCTCACCCTTTTCTTTCATTGTTCTCTTCAGGAAATGAGAATATAGCTGGGACTAGTCGGGGAATGGAGTGACAGTCTAGATGTTTGCATTACTAGTCCTCACTATTCTATGAAATAGTGTGATAATAAATGTATTGAGGACTCCATTTTAGTTTGAATACTGTTTAGAAGACAATATTCGTATTAAAACTCTCAGTTTATGTTTTGTCGTATTTTACACGATAGTTGTATTTGAATTTTGTACCATGTCACAGTTGGTATCAAAGCTTAGGAATATGATCCATGGATGAGATGTGAGACAAGAACTAGGAGGGGAGAGACGGGGAATTCCTTCGCTAGTATGACCTACCTAAGTTTAATTGGTATTTTATTGGTCGGTCATAGTATAGGGATAATATATGGTATGTCAATTAACCTTTGTTTTGTGGCAGTATTTGAAAATGAAATCCGAGAATGTTGAGAATAGCAATCGAGCACAGGAGACCGTTGAGTCACCACAGATCAATACTCAGGATAATGTGCATCAGGAAGGCAACAATCCTCATGCAAACAATAACACCGACCAAATGATGAAAGATAGAATGTTTAGGGGATTTCTGCAATTCATGCAACATCAGGCGAGAGAGACTCATGTCCAAAATGTAGGTGGAAACACTGGTAACTCTCGGACGGTCATCGCTAAGTAGTTCAAGGAGATGGCACCACCAGAGTTTATTGGAGAGCCAAAACCACTTAAGGCAGAGACATGGATAATGTAGATCACCAAGATATTTGATGTATTGGGATGCTCTAAGGAGCAAAAGGTTCCCTTTTCCACCTTCATGTTGCGTAGGAGAGGCAGATTACTGGTGGAAATCTGTAAAGCGTACTCAACCTGCCGCACTAAAGATGACTTGGGAGAAGTTCCAAGAACTGTTCAACGATAAGTACTTTCCCGAAAGTATTGGTCACATGAAAGAGGTAGAGTTCATTAAACTGGAGCAAAACAACATGATCGTGTCGCAGTACGAAGCCAAGTTTGCCGAGTTGTCCCGATTTGCATCCCACTTAGTTGATAATGAGGAGAGAATGACGCGGATGTTTCTAAGAAGTTTGAAACCTGAGATACGTCAATACTTAATTTCTCATAAACTGTGTTTGTATTCAGATGTTGTAAATAGGGCTCAGTTATTGGAGTGCGATAACGAGTCAACCCAACCAAGAGAGAGCAGCCGACAAGTCAATAATACCAGTGGTAGCAGTCATCGAAGCGGTGACAACAAATGTGGAGGGAATCAACATGCCAGAAATGGTAACCACTTCGATGGTAATCATGGCCAAGACAATAAAAGTGAACATTTCAAGAAGAGGAGATTCAACAATGATGGAAAGACGTCAGCACCAACACCCGTTGTTAAGGAAGGAGAACGACCAACTATCATATGCTTTAAATACGGAGGGGAGGGACACATCAGTCCAAATTGTGCGCAGAAGTCTAAAACATGTTACAATTGTGGAAGAGAAGGTCACCTAGCTAGATTTTGTCGTACAAGGAAGCCAAGTCCAATTGGAACGGTGACACCAAATGCTGTCCCAGATATGTCAAAACCAGTAGTTCAAGGGAGAGCGTTTTTTGTGACCTCCCAAAAAGCAAGGAACCCGGACGAGGTCATCACGGGTAAGCTAATCATAAACTTTAGCGAAGTCTATACCTTATTTGATACCGGTTATACCCATTATTTTATTTCTCGTACTTGTGCTCAACGTTTAAATTTGACTCTAGAGGAATTAGACTTTGACTTATCTGTTGAAACTCCGTTGGGAGAAACCTTCATTACAT
The DNA here is from genome assembly GCA_020205505.1 of Panax japonicus. NCBI lineage: Eukaryota > Viridiplantae > Streptophyta > Magnoliopsida > Apiales > Araliaceae > Panax > Panax japonicus. The sequence continues at coordinate 6,895,464 of CM035097.1, forward strand.
CCACTGTTTATAAGTCTTGTTTGGTTCAAATCGGTACCCTCACATTACCTGTCGATCTTATTTCATTAAAAATACTTGCATTTGACGTATTTCTAGAGATTTATTGGTTAACTACTCATCATGCAAAAATTGATTATTTTCGTAAGGTTGTTAGCTTTCATATTCCTAACCAACCTATTATGCGAATTCAAGCAACCAAACCACTAAAGTCAATCACTGTCATATCAAGCCATAAAGCTATTCGTTTATTGAAAAACGGATGTCAAGTTTTCTTAGCCCATGTCACAGATTTAAACAAAAATACGTCAGATTTGAATGAAGTTTCTACTATTAATAAATTTCCTGACGTATTCCCTGAAGAACTTCATGGCCTACCCCCAGAGTGTGAAATTGAATTTTATATCGACCTTGAACCCGGTACAAAACCCATTTCCAAAGCCCCATACCGAATGGCTCCTATTGAACTTCGGGAGTTAAAAACCCAACTACAGGAGTTGTTAGACATCGATTTCATTCGTCCTAGTACGTCTCCTTGGGGTGTTCCTGTTCTATTCGTAAAGAAGAAAGATGGGAGTATACGACTTTGTATTGACTATCGGGAGTTGAATCATGTCACCATCAAAAATAGGTACCCACTGCCTCGCATTGATGACCTGTTTGATCAGTTACAAGGCGCCAAATTCTTTTCAAAGATTGATCTTCGTTCCAGATATCATCAGTTAAAGATTAAAATCGATAACATTGCTAAAGACGGCTTTCAGAACTCGGTACGGGCATTATGAATTCCTAGTCATGTCCTTTGGATTGACTAATGCTCCTGCTGCCTTCATGGATATGATGAACCGAGTATTCAAGGAATATTTGGATCACTTCGTAGTCATCTTTATTGATGACATCCTCATATACTCCAAAAGTCGTGAAGATCATGAGCAACACTTGAGGCTAATACTCCAAAAGCTTCGTGAGAACAAGTTATATGCCAAGTTGAAGAAATGTGAATTATAGCTTGAGGAAGTAACATTTCTTGGACAAGTGATATCCAATCACGGAATATCTGTTGACCCGACAAAGATTGAAACAATTCAAAGTTAGGAACAACCTAAATCAGTGACCGAAGTACGTAGCTTTCTCGGCTTAGCTGGTTATTATCGGAGATTCGTGGAAGGATTTTCTCGAATCGCTACTCCATTAACTCAGCTGACTCGAAAGATAAAAAATTCGGTTGGAGCGAGGAATGTGAGAAGAGTTTTGCAAAATTAAACAAGTGGTTATAAAATATTCTTGCTGTCGGGGAATATTCGTACGATGACGCAGCTATTTGTGGGCCCCATAATGGAAAATGGTCGGATGAAGAAAACAACAAGTTTGAGTTTTTATAAATAACAGCGTAGTTATTACCGTTAACACTGTTGGAATACCCGATGGTTAAAATACAGTAATGCGCGTGGTTGCACAGTAGCACACGATATTGCACATTATTTTTAAATTATTGATTCTTACGTAAGAAGGCAGTACTCAATAATTATTACAGTAATTATTGTTCAATATTTTATTTTATTGATTCAATAATTGCTACGTTGATATTTTATATTATTGTTGTTTCAATAATTGTCACTGCACAGTATCTCCATTATCAAATCAATAATTCATATTATTTGAATAATATTGTTAGATAGCATTATTGTAATGTCTAATGAAGTTTTGTCTAGGAAAGGGGTTTGGTCACCTAATTGCGCGCCAATAAGGAGAAATCCTTATCAGAAAGCCCCCTCTTTCCTGGGAACGACATGGTTGTCATAATTGTGATTCTGTAATATTATTTATGAATAATTAATTATTAATTTATATGATAAGAAATATTTATTTTATGTGGATATAAATGATGAATATATTTATTGTGGTTATAAATGATAGAATTAATGTCGAGGTATTTTATCAGTATTTTGTCTGAATGAAGGTATTAAAAATCGTCTGTATGTGGATTTCAGGCATTTTCTGTTTGGAATTTGGAAAAACTTTTCTTCTACAAAGTTATAGAGAATTTAATTTCTTATGGAATGGACATAAAATTCATATTTTTTCTGATAAAAGGGCTATTTATTATGAATTATTCAAGTTTTGAAAATAAATATTTTTTATTAAAAACATGGGTGGGGACCCACTTTTGGTTGGTGAAAAAATGTGCTAAAATTTTATTTCAAAAATGGTGGGCGTGAATAGTAGCAGGTAAAACCATCAGGTATCAGGTTAGTCTACTATGTCGTTCTAAGCATTTTCCTATCAATAGGGTGCTTAGTTAGAATTGAAAATCACACAAGAATCATAACTTTCTCTCTCTCTCTCTATATTATCGAGCGTATTTTGTGAGTATTTAGATACTTTGTGAGTTGTTATTCAGTGCAAGTTTCCTTCAGCCTTATACCTGATATTTCAGCCAGAAGTATTGTTCTTTTGAGGTAAGGGATGTTATTTTCTTCATAATGATGTTATTCTTTCAATGTCATTATACCGAAATATTGGTATGGATTTTATTATGGAATTTCTATCTTTTTCATGTCAGGGGTTACTATTTACGTATACGACATTATTCACATATACAATACTATTCACGAATATGACACTATTCACAGGAAAAAATAAAATTTTCTTTTCTTTGTCCAAGTTGTCTATTATGGTTACTATCTTTGATTGTATCTATGTTTTGATCTTCATTCTTGAATTTTGCTCCACAATTGATTATTATAAGGTATTTTTGAACTTGGATAAACTAAAGTATGAATCCCTAATCTTTGATCTTTTATCTCATCGGATTCGTTTTCTTTAAGATATTTTTCATCATCCTCAGTCCTAAATGATGATAGTACTGAATATTTTTGGCCTGTAGTGAAAAGATGAATGATTACCTAATGAATATCTTTGGCCCGTAGTGCAAAGATGAACAGGTGTTGAGATGAACATGACCAACTGGTGATACAAATGAATATCTTTGGCATGTAGTGCAAAGATGAATATTTGATTCAAGATGTATATTGATTGATGTTACAGGGATAAAATATTGATGATGGACTTTTAAATCTTAGAAGATAGTGGAATTCTTTCTCTACTTGACTCTTCTAATGGATTGTTGTTTCCGCTGCAGTTGTTGATCTAAAACTTGTTGTCTATTATATTCTATCAGATTTTTTTCTGTTGAAGACTAATGATAATTTGTTATATATTATCTTAGTCATAATATTCTTTACTGGGCTAGTTGAGCTCACCCTTTTCCTTTTTGTTCCATTTTTCTTCTTAGGAGGTGAGAACATAGCAGGAACTAGCCGGGGTATGGAGTGATGGTTCAAGATAGTTGTTTTAGTAGTCCTCACTATTTTATAAAATAGTGTATCAATAATTGTAATGAGGACTCCTTTTGAGTTTGAATATTGTCTATTAGACAATATTTGTATTTAAACTCATAGCATATGTTTTGTCGTATTTTGCACGACAATTGTATTAATGAAGTTGTATTTGTTTCTGTACTATGTATTTGTCATCTCAGAATGGGTGATGTATACCTATTTTGGGGGCCGTCACATAAACACTTAAAAGTGTGGGGGTGTTTAGCAAAAGTAATGGTTCCTCCACCCGAAATGGTGAAAATAGGACCGAAAATAATAGATTGTATATTCATTGGTTATGCTAATAATAGAAGTGTTTATAGATTTTTGGTTAATAAATCAAAAATAGAGGAAATACATGAAAATATGATTATTGAGTCAAAAGATGCTGAATTCTTTGAAACAGTATTTCCTAATAAAAAGGAACAAGAGCCAAGTTCTAACGAACAAGAAACAAGTTCAAATAAAAGAACTTATGATGCAGTTAATGACAGTTTAGAAGATATTGATGAACCTAGACGTAGTAAACGTGCTAGAACATCAAAATCTTATGGTCTGAAATTTCTAACCTATTTGTTAGAAAATGAGCCTCAAACCTATAAAGAAGCAATATCGAGTCATGAAGCTCCATATTGGAAAGATGCTATAAATAGTGAAGTAGAATCCATTTTACATAATCATATGTGAGAATTAGTAGATCTCCCACCAGGCTCTAAACCTTTTGGATATAAGTGGATATTCTAGAAATTTATAGACAAATATAAAGCAAGACTTGTAATCAAAGGATATAGGCAAAAGGAGGGTTTAGATTATTTTGATACTTATTCTCCTGTGACAAGAATATCCTCAATTAAGATGTTAATAGCCATTGCATCTATATATAATTTAGAAATACATCAAATGGATGTAAAAATAACTTTCTTGAATGGAGATTTAGAAGAAGAAATCTACACGGAACAACCAGAAGGATTTATTGTTCTAGTACATGAAAAGAAAGTTTGTCGGCTTGTAAAATCTCTTTATGGATTAAAACAAGTACCTAAACAATGGCATGAAAATTTGATAATTCAATGTTATCAAATGGTTTCAAAATAAATGAGTGTGACAAATGTGTGTATGTCAAGGAGATTAAGAATGAGTATGTTATTATTTGTCTTTATGTAGATGATATTTTCATTATGGGTAGTAGTAATGATATCATTAAAACTACTAAAAGAATGTTAAATAATATGTTTGACATGAAAGACATGGGTGTTGCCGATGTAATATTAGGAATTAAAATTTCTAAAATATCGGAAGGATTATTGTTATCACTATCACACTATATTGAGAAAATACTCATGAAATTCAATCAATATGATTGCAATCCTGTGGGAACACCAGTAGATATAAATCTACACTTGTCTAAAAATAAAGGAAAGAGCATATCGCAACCTGAGTATGTATAAATAATTGGAAGCCTTATGTACTTAATGAATTGTACACATCCTGACATAACACAATCTGTCAATAAATTGAGTAGATTTACAAGCAATCTAAGACAAGATCACTGGAAAGCGATTATAAGAGTTTTAAGGTATTTAAAATACACTCAAAATTTTGGATTGCACTACTCAAGATATCCAGCAGTACTTGAAGGATATTGTGATGCGAATTGAATATCAGGATACAAAAGACTCTAAATCCACTATTGGTTTTGTGTTTACAATAGGTAGAGGAGCAGTATCATGGAAATTTCCTAAACAAACATGCATTGCTCGATCAACGATAGAATTTGATTTTATTGCATTGGATAAAGCCGGAGAAGATGGCTTCGTAATTTTTTAGAAGATATTCATATGTGGCCTAAACCTGTGTCGCATATTTGTATCCATTGTGATAGTCAATCAGCAATTGGAAGGGCACAGAGTCACATGTATAATGGTAAGTCTAGACATATTCGTCGTAGACATAATACCATAAAATAATTGCTCTTTAACGACCTTATGTCTATTGAGTACATAAAGTCGAAAGAAAATATATGCAAATTCGTTGACTAAAGGTTTGACTAGAGAGCAAGTAAAAATAACTTCGAGGGCTAATGGGTTTAAAGCCTATAAACAAGGATCGTCATGATAGAAACCCAACCTAGTTAACTGGAGATCCCAAGATCTAGGTTTAAAAGGACAACTAAATTGTGAATGATTCAACCAAATCACTATGAAAAAATTAATTTCTTCTGCTCATTCCTATGATACGAGATAGTGATACCTGCAGCGGTTACAGGATAAGCTATATTTTTAATGATTCTTAAATCTTGATAAACATGTGGAGTATGGAAGGGTACTCTTATTAAGAATCACCTATGTGAGTGTGAACGGGACCAATTCTATGAGAAGAATAAGGCTATACTTCTCTAAAGCACTCATAAATCCTGTATTGTTCGGGGCCAAAATGAACAAAATTAGGAGAACCAAATAATGTCTAGAAAGATTTTGTGTGAATTACTATTGTCTCGATTTACACAAACGATTGGACAGTTCAAGACATCACGTTCACTGGACTAACTAGTAAACCCGATGATTTCTAATTATGTCTCTCTCTCAAAGTCTGCATAACATTTGCGTAAGGCTGGCAGTCAATATCATTCATGTGGGGGATTGTTGGAATTTGAGCCTAAATTAATGTGAGTGTCAGTTAATTATTTTTAATGATTCAATATATTAATGTGTTCTACTCCATGAGTAGATTAAATTAAGTATTTAGAAGCTCAAATCCATGGAGTAATGAATGAGATATTAACTCCCAAAGATCACACTTGGAAATGATAAAAAATAATAAATATATGTGGGAAAAATCAAGTCCCACATAGGTTAGGAATTAAAATTTTAATAGGTTTATATACAAGGACAGTGCTCTTGGGTTTGGGCCCCAAGGGGCACCCCACTTTTGTGGAAAGGAGAGGTACCTAGCCAAGGCTAATGAATTGTTATTTTAGCTGCGAATATTGATCTAAAACTGGTTGTCCATTATATATTATTTCATTTATTGAAGGCTAACGATAATTTGTTCTACATTATCTTAGTTATAATATTCTTTACTGGGCTAGTTGAGCTCACCCTTTTCCTTTTTGTTCTATTTTTCTTATCAGGAGGTGAGAATATAGCGAAACTAGTTGGGGTATAGGACTGATGATTCAAGATAGTTGCTTTAGTAATCCTGACTATTTTGTAAAATAATGGATCAATAATTGTAATGAGGACTTATTTGAGTTTGAATACTGTCTAGAAGAAAATATTTGTATTTAAAATCACAGCATATGTGTTGTCGTATTTTGCACGATAATTGTAATAATGAAGTTGTAGTTGTTTTCTGTACCATGTATTTGGCGACTCAGAATGGGTGAGGTATACCTATTTTGGGGGCGTCACACATACTATTCAATATCATCATAGGAAAAACGAACGTGGTAGCTGACGCGTTGAGTAGAAGATCATATGCGGGTACGAGTGCGATAATGTCAACGCAAAAACTCATTTTGTACGACTTACAAAGGATGGAGATAGAGTTAAATGCTCCAAGTACCCTCAGTGATGATATCAAACATACGAGTAGAATCGAATTTAATCGATAAAGTTAAAGTTGTTCAAGCCACATACCAAGAGCTGATGCGTATGAAGAAGTAAGTACAAGAAGGTGTTATTCCAGAAGCAAGAATCGATGAAGAAGGAAATACTTCTAGTCAACTCCAGACTTTGCATTCCTAACGATTCTGACTTGAAGCATAGAATCATGATGGAGGCACACAACACACCGTTTGTAATCCATCTTGGGAGTACCAAAATGTATCATGATCTTCGACATACATTTTGGTGGAGCAATATGAAGAGATAGGTCGCAGAGTTTATCTCGGGGTAGTTTAACTTGTCAATGTGTAAATGCGGAGCATCAAGTGCCAAAGGGTCCATTGCTACCACTTGAGATTCCGAAATAGAAGTGGGAACACATTACCATGGATTTCTTTACCGGCCTTCCCAAGGTTTCTAAAGGCATAGATGCGATTTGGGTTATTGTCGATAGATTAACCAAGTCTGTTCATTTCTTGTCGATACGGGAGATGTATTCCCTTGAACGTCTTGCTCGTATGTACATGAATGAGATTGTAAGATTGCATGGCATGCTAGTATCCATAGTTTCAGATCGTGACCCAAGATTCACAGTCATAATTTTGGGTTAGTTTGCAGAAAGCTATGGGCACAGATTTACGATTCAGTTCGGCATACCATCCTCAAACAGACGAGCAATCAGAAAGGGCTATTCAAACTTTTAAGATCTATTAAGTCTCTGTGTCCTAGATTTCAAAGGAAGTTGGGATAAGTACTTGTCATTGGTGGAATTCTCCTACAACAACAGTTATCAAACAAGTATAGGTGTGGCTCCATTTGAAACATTGTATGGACGAAAGTGTCGATCTCTAGTATGCTGGGACGAGGTGGGTGAAGTAACGTTGTTGGGACCAGAGTTGGTACGTATGACTATAGAAAATATCCAAATTATTCGACAACGTATACAAATGGCACATAATCGACAAAAGAGTTATGCAGATCTTCATCGAAAGGATGTGGAATTTAATATTGGGGATCATGTATTATTACGTGTTGCTCCATGGAAGGGAGTTACAAGATTCGGGAAGAGAGGAAAGCTCAATCCACGATTTATTGGTCCTTTTGAGATTCTTGACCGAGTAGGAAATGTGGCCTATAGACTCGCATTACCTCCAAGCATGTCTCGTGTTCATAATGTTTTTCACATATCTGTGCTTCGTAAATATGTGAAAGTCGAAGACTTAACGTACGAGGAGGTACCTCTCAAGATCTTAGATAGGAAGAAACATGTCCTACGCACAAAGGTTATACCACAAGTTAAAGTTTTGTGGAGGAACCATGCTATTGAGGGAATGACATGGGAGTTAGAATTGAATATGAAAAATAAGTTATCCTTACCTCTTTGATATATAAGGTACGTACATCAATTTTGAGGACGAAATTTTATAAGAAGGGGAGGTTGTAAGACCCCAACTTTTTATGAATAAAGACTTAATTTCTCTAATTATTATTTTTTGAATAATAAGGTGTTGATTGAATATAATACTTTATTTTTGAATAATAAGGTGTTGAGTGAGTAGAACCGGTATCTAACACGGTATAGACTTCGCAAGAGTTTATGATAAACTTACCCGTGATAATTTCGTTCGGGTTTATCGACAAACGCTCTCACTTAAACTACCGGATTTGACTTTGCTATTGGATACATTCCACCCTTAAGTGCTTTCCTCACATTCCTGATCCATGATTTGAATCATTACTCTCCGATCCATATCGAATTAGGGTTGACCGCTATGCACAGGGTAATTCCGAATTCGATGTTGGATTCTCCCAATTGTTGTCCAAAAAGCAAAATCCATTTCATCTATTTTGACTTTATTGGATCTGACGTCTTTTTCGACAATATCAACGCGTCGTGTGGCTTTTACCCATGCATCTTCTATTCTCATTCGATTAGTTGTTTCTTCTTTCATTAGAACTTTGATCATAGCATTATTAGATTCTAGCTCTAATATCTTATACTCTGACAAAGAGTGCTTCTGTTCAAGTATCGCACATCGGGTAACACAATTTTGAATTGTTACATCTCTTTGCTCCACGACCGCCTGTCGTTCTTCAACTTGCTCTTCTAACTCATGAATACGATTTTGCAATTCTACATTTTGATTATAAAGTTCTTCTACTAAATTCTCCTCAGGTTCCTATTCTTCCTCACTCTCAGCTGCTACCTCTGCGACTAGCTTAGGGTGCAACTATTAGTTCTTCACTCACCACGTAGATATCTCTAATTTCTTCTTCGTCTGACATCACACTAACCTGATTAGTGATTAAAGGTGTCTCAACGGTCTCATGTGCTTCATTGCTTATCCCAACATTTTCGGATGCCATTTTCAAATACTGCCACAAAACAAAGGTTAATTAACATGTCACATATTATCCATATACTCTGACCGACCAATTAAATACCAAATAAACTTAGGTAGGTCATACTAGCGAAGGAATTCCCCGTCTCTCCCCTCCTAGTTCTTGTATCACATCTCAGCCTAGAGATCATATTCCCTAAGCTTTGATACCAACTGTGACGCCCCCAAAACAGGTATACATCACCCATCTTGGGTCTCCAGATACAAGGTACTGAATACAAATACAACTTAATTATACAACAGTCGTGTAAACTGTGACGCCCCCAAAACAGGTATACATCACCCATCTTGAGTCGCCAGATACAACGCCAGATACAAGGTACTGAATACAAATACAACTTAATTATACAACAGTCGTGTGAAATACGACAAAACATAGGCTGTGAGTTTTAATACAAATATTGTCATCTAGACAATATTCATACTCAATAGAGTCCTCATTACATTTATTATCACACTAGTTCACAGAATAGTGAGGACTACTAATGCACCATCTAGGACCATCACTCTGTTCCCCGACTAGTCCCAGCTACGTTCTCATTTCCTGAAGAGAACAGTGAAAGAAATGGTGAGCTCAACTAGCCCAGTAAGAAATATTATGACTAAGATAATGCAGAATAAATTATCATTAGCCTTCAACAATGTTAAACTGATAAAATATAATAAACATCAAGTTTAACTGCAGCGGAATAAGCAATCCATTAGAAGAGTCAAATAGAGAATAAAATCTACTATCTTCTATGATTTAAAAGGTTTTTCATCACTTTTATCGCTAAGACTCAGCTTAATAAATAAAATCGAATCATCCCTGCTCCACGGCCAAGGATATTCATGTAATCATCAATGGTCATGACTATACCGAATAATCCCTGGTCATGATCATATCAACAACTATCCACCAATGAACTACAGGCCACTGAGGACTTTTACCACATCATTCGTCACATTACGGTCATGATTATACCTGAATAATCCCTGGTCATAATCATACCAAGTCCATCTATGCACGTAAGCCAAAGATGTCTTTCAACATAATATAAGCATGAGGATGTTGACAATTCAATAAAACAAGTTCAAGAATAAATTTTAAAGATTTATAAGTTAATTTATCCTGAACTCAATAAAGTCCAAATTGTCAACATGATACCGCTTTGTGCAGTAAAATTCAAGAATGCTCAGAAGAATATTTCCATGAAAAGATACTGGATGAAGCGCAAATATCAAGGATATTACACTAATTTCATGGAGTATAGAAGCCAAAGCTTTAACCAACTGAGTATAATATAATATATGAAACTGCAAATGGATTTTCACCCGTCATGCGGTAATCCACATATACAGATCATTTCCACAATTTAATAAGGAATGAATACACAGGATCATTCACCATGCATGTGGTAATCCACATAGACAGGTTATTCCAACAGAATAATAAAGAATGGAATAACAGAAGGATTCACCATGCGTGCGATAGACTGCACCGACAGGTTATTCCCAACAGAATAATAAATAATGGAACTAGGTCCGGCGTAAATGCACAGACATGATATTCCGACAGAATAATAAATAATGGAACCAGGTCCGGCGTAAACGCACAGACATGATATTCGGACAGAATAATAAAGAACGGAATATTAGAAGAATTTCACCATGTATGCGGTACTTCGCATAAACAGGTTATTCCAACATAATAATAAGAATGGAATAACAGAAGAATTTCACCATGTATACAGTACTTCGCATAAACAGGTTATTCCAACATAATAATAAAGAATGGAATAACAGAAGAATTTCACCAAGTATAGGGTATCCCGCGTATACAGGTTATTCCAACAGAATAATAAAGAATGGAATAACAGAAGTTCTCTTCATGAATAAGAAAGAAAGAATACCCCTTACGAGTACAACAAATAATATTCCTTACCTTAGAAAAACTGAATACTGAATTAGTGAAGTAGCAGAATACTTTTCTTCTTTCTCTCTATAGTTTCTCTCTCTAGAGTTTCAGTGAATTCGTAAGAAATAATGAAGGAATGAGCTTCTATTTATAGGAGAATGGACTGAATAGTAACTAATTCATGAACGGTCCAGATTGATTTACTTTTAAACGGACGGTCCATATTGGTTTACTATTAAAACTTAAAATAACGGTCCATACTGATTTACTATTAAAACTTTAAACCAGCGATCCATATTGATTTACTATTATACTTTTCACTAGCGGTCCATATTGATTTACTATTATATCTTCAACCAACGGTCTGAAATATTAGCGCATCTCCTCATGGAATAATATTGTTCCAAAGAATAATTTGGACCGAAAAGAAATATATCTTACGGGTGAATTGTACCTCGTGAATAGTAACCCGTGAATAGTAATTCATGAATAGTAACTCGTGAATAGTAACTCGTGAATAGTACTTCGACACGAAAAGTGTCCCGAATACCCAATTGAACAATATAACCTCCAGACATCAATTATACTAACACAAATAAGTCCAACACAATGGAACTATAAAATTCATCTTTAATCAACACGAACTTATTCATCATTAATATTATAATTCACAATATTTAACAATCAGGTCGTTCCCAGGAAAGAAGGGGTTTTTCGATAAGGATTTTTTCTTATTGGCGCACAATTAGGTAACCAAACCTCTACTTGACAGAACTTCTAGACATTGTCAATATTGTAAATAATAATATGAATAACTTTGTCGTCTCAATTATTAATTTAATAATATATCATATTATGCAGATGATACTGTAACAATAATTGAATCAATAATATGAGAGATATGATGCAGCAATTACTGTAGCAATAATTGAGTATAACTAAGTGTCTTCTTACGTAAGCATCAATAATCAATACCGTGTGCTACTATGCAACCACGCGTATTACTGTACTTTTACTACCGAGTAGTTCAACAGTTTTAACGGTAACACTTTCTCCGTTATTTTTATAAAAATATTTTTATCGTTTTCTCAATCCGACAATAATTCTAGTTGTGGGGTCTACCAATGATTGTACCGTCGTACAGATATTCTCCCGACAAAAAGGATATTCCCCGACCAATCAAATATTATACAACAACTTGTATACTTTGTAAAATTTATAAATATTACCCACAACTATAACATTATATCAAATCCATACCATAATATTAAAAAAAAATATTTCGAGAAAATTAAATATTTATTCATAAAATCTGGGGTCTCACATTATTGTTAATTCAATAATTGTCACTGCACAGTATTTCCTACTATCAGATCAATAATTCATAAAATTTGAATAATATTATTAATAGTATTTCGAGGAAATCTGAATAATTCTGTCTAGGAAAGAGGTTTGGTCACCTAATTGCGCACCAGCAAGAAGAAATCCTTCTCGAAAACCCCTCTCTTTTCTGAGAACGACCTGGTTGTCATTATTGTGACTCTGTAATATTATTTTTGAATAATTAATTATTAATTTATATGATAAGAAAATATTTATTTTATGTGGATATAAATGAAAAAATTAATGCTGAGGTATTTTATCAGTATTTTGTCAGAATGGAGGTATTAACAATCATCCGTATGTGGATTTCGGTCATTTTTTGTTTGGAATTTGGAAAAACTTTCTTCTACAATGTTGTAGAGAATTAAATTTCCTATGGAATGGACATAAAATTCGTATTTTACTGATAAAAGGGCTATTTATTATGAATTATTAAAGTTTAGGAAATAAAATTTTTATTAAAAATATGGCTCTTGTCCTTTGTTGGTGTGAAATGTGCTGAGAATTATTTCAAAAGTGATGTGCTCATATTTTTCAAGGAAGGGATGCGTAGAAGCCACCTTAGGAAATTTGTCAATCTTGGTGTGCTAAGCATTTTCTATAAATAGGGTGCTTAGTTAGAATTGAAAATCATACCAAAATCAGAAGTTTTCTCTCTCTATAATATCGATCGTATTTTTGTGAGTATTTTGATACTTTGAGAGTTAGATAAGAAGTGCAAGTTTCTTCAGTATTATATCCGATATTTCAGTCAGAAGTACTATTCTTTTGAGGTAAGGGATGTTATTTTCTTCATAAATGATGTTATTTCTTTGACAATGTTAGCTATGAATCCCCCACCCCCACCCCACCACCACCACCACCACCACCACCACCACCACCCCCACCCCCACCCCACCTATATATATAATAAGTAAAATAATTTTTAGTGATTTTCCTTATATAATAATTAGTTTTCACTATCATACAAAATTATTTTAAAAATGTGTCATTTCACTTTTAAAAATTAGGAAATAATATTTTTATTACAATATTATTAAAGTGAAATAAATTGATTTAAGTATAGTTAATAGATTTTTACTATTATAAAAGTAAAAATATCTAAAATGTATCATTTATATGACGCCTCCAAAATAGGTCCACACAACCCATTCTAAGTCGCCAAATACATGGTACAGAAAACAACTACAACTTCATTATTACAATTGTCGTGCAAATACGACAACACATATGGTGTGAGTTTAAATACAAATATTATCTTCTAGACAATATCCAAACTCAAATAAGTCTTCATTATAATTATTGATACACTATTTTACAAAATAGTGGGGACTGCTAAAATAACTTACTTGAAACATCACTCCACACCCCGACTAGTTACCGCTATATTCTCGCCTCTTGAGAATAAAAATGGAACAAAAAGGAAAAGGGTGAGCTCAACTAGCCTAGTATTTATGACTAAGATAATGTAGAACAAATTATCGTTAGCCTTCAATAAATTAGATAAAATATAATGGACAATAAGTTTTAGATCAATATTCGCAGCGGAAATAACAATTCATTAGAAGAGTTAAGTAGAGAATGAAGTCTACTATCATCTATGATTTAAAAGTTCATCATCAATATTTTATCCATGTAGCATCAACCAATATATATCTTGAACCAAATATTCATCTTTGCACTACGGGACCAAAGATATTCATTTGTATCATTAGTTGCTCATGTTAATCTCAACACATGTCCATCTTTGCACTACGGGCCAAAGATATTCATCAGGTAATCATTCATTTTTGCACTACAGGCCAAAGATATTAATCAAGTATCACCATTTAAGACTGAGGAATGATGAAAAATATCTTAAAGAAAATGAATCCAGTGAGATAAAATGACAAAAATTAGGGATTCATACTTTGGTTTATCCAAGTTCAAAAAATACTCTATAATAATCAATTGTGGAGCAAAATTCAAGAATGAAGATCAAAACATGAATACAATCAAAGATAGTAACCATAATAGATAACTTGGACAAAGAAAAGAAAATTTAATTTTTATGTGAATAATGTTGTATATGTGAATAGTGTCGTATACGTGAATAGTGCCATATACGTGAATAGTAACCTCAACATGAAAATGTAAAAATTTCCTAATAAAATTCATACTAGTATTTCGGTATAATGATACAACACATCGTGACCCTCCATCTGAAGATCGAACGGTTAAATAGAGGGACCGTCCGCAGTTTAGTTTTCCATATCCCGTAATTTAATATTGCGGACGAGATAAAAGGACCAAAATGCTCCTCCTTGTAAATGTCCCCATCCGCAGTATTAAACTGCGGACGCTAGGTATGGCCATCTAGAAATGACGCCGTTTGTAAATAAGTCTCGTTCGTAGTATTAAACTGCAGATGCCAAATTCAATTTTTTTTAATTTTCAAGGCTCCGTTCAATTCTAACAACTCTTCAAAACAGATAGATCAAAGAAGACAAAAATAGATCAAAACATGGCAGAAAGGCTGATATTCAAAGAAGGTTAAGTTGACTGGTAAAATAGATCAAAACAGGCAAAAAGGGGCAAAACCTTTGAGCTCTGGCAATCTTTTTTCATTCATTACACATTGTTATGATCATGTTACTGGGTTGCCTGCAATTAAGATTCAAAAAACAACTTCAAAACCAAAAGAAAATAAAAATGAAAAGTTATGATTTCATTCCGATACTATATATTGAATATGGTATAGCAGAAAAAGAAACTAACACATAATATCAGGAATGACAATGACAAATATAGTAAATTAATATATCACTTTTACATCTTGCACATCTATAAGAGGATAATTTCACCTTTTGATCGTAGAGTTGTTAGAATTGATCAGTCTTAAAATTAAAAAAAAATTGAATTTGACATCAACAGTTTAATACTGCGGACGAGACTTATTTACAAACTGCTTCGTTTTCCAGTTGGCCATTTGGTTATACCTAGCGTCCGTAGTTTAATATTGCGGACGAGAGAATTGTAGAAAATGAATATTTTGGTCATCTATCCCGTCTGCAATATTAAACTGCGGACGGAAGCCCTATTGACCGTTTGATCTACGGATGGATGATCGCGATCTATTGTAAGTATAACCTTAAATTGACAACGCTATCAATGGATAAATCCCCTATATACATATATAAGTTATTTGTATACGAATTCCGGATGCAGATCTAAATCCGGATGTCAAACTTTAGATATCCGCTATCCGCCGAATATATTTACAATTAGATGTTGAACAAATAAGAATATGCCTATATACATATTTATATCCATTTATTTATATATATAATAGGAATATATATATTTCGCAATATACTTCTTTTTTTCAATTACAAATGCAACTAATACAAATTTTCCTATTACTATTTACAGCTCCAACCGACACAACAAAAGGTACTTGGAAGTTGGAAGTGGGATTAGGGCATCTTCTCCAAGGTACGCCATTTCCCCCTTCTGCTCCTCATCCTTTTCCCTCACTGATTTCAAATTAATGGACTAATGGTGAACAGATTCATCTCAATTGAACCTTCAATTCGTGATTTCCTTGGAGATTTGTTTGAAATTCCAGTCCAGGTATGTATATGATTCTGTACGTGAAATTGCCTCTGGTTTTAACTTTTGTTCCTTTACGTTCATCGGTCTTTACTTCGAAAATTGTTGAATCTGGATGTAGGATATAAAAGACGAAATTTCCAATTTTGATAGCTTGTTCCGAATTTTTGTTTGTGCTACTACTGTTTTGATATCAATGACAGAAAACTTTGTTTGCTAGCTTTGAAAATAGTTGCAGCAAAACACTGGCAGCAAAAAGATGAATTCATTGCCTGTTCGGCAATGACTTATTTCAAAATGATTTAAAGTTAAAAGTTCAAATTTAAAATGACTTATAAGTCATTTTAAAATGTGACTTATAAATAAAAGCAACTGACACCATTTTGACTTATATATCAAAATTAAGTTAAAACTGTGTTTGGCTAAAATGATGTATAAATTAAAAGTGGCAAAACTAATGAATTAGCTGTCGTAGTTGGCACGTTTTACTGATTTCATCATTGAACTTTTAATTTTTTAAATTACATCACTAATCTAATTATTATTTTTAAATTGGGCCACTCCGTTAAAAAAAGTAAACAGACGTTAATTTTTATCTACGTGACTTTGAAAAAAAAATACAAAAATAATAAATATTGCTTATCTGGCAAAAAAAAATAAAAAACTTAAAAAATAAAAAAAATTAAAAAAATAAAAATCAAAACATCTTTTTGCAAAATAGATCTGACCAAAATAGATCTAACCATCTTCTTTATCTAGGTTCCTTTTCTTCTTCATCAAAATAGATGTAATACCCGATTTAAAAAAAGAAAAAAAGATAAAAGATAATAAATAATAAATAATATAATTAGATAATAGAAGTGTACCTAATAATTATTTATACATATCTAAAACCTATAAGGATAAGAAAGGTCATTCAAGTTTAACAAATTCTTAATTTTAAAAAGGACTCTTTTACCTAGTAACCTATTTTGCAAATGAATTACATAAATTTAAACAACTAGAGAGGGAGAAGAACGTAAAAATTTATTTGGCTTTGGAGTACTGCAGAGTAGTGAAGAAGAAAAGAAGAATATTCAAAAAGGTAAACCTAAACCCTTCTTTTTCAATTATGAAATAATATTATATTTAGATATTTTTTAAAACAATAATTATAATAACAAAATATTATAAAAACGGTGTTATGTATGTATTTTCGTGTATATTTCCAGCCTATTAAAATTGGTTAATGGCCACTCTATATTAATTCGTATGTATATTTATACGTGTGTTTCAGACTGTTTGTATATGATAGTTTGTGTAGTATAAATAATTGTATTTGTGATGTGATGTAGACCATATTTATGATGTATATTAATATTAATTGTAAAGTGATGCGAATATATTGGTATAAACTAATGTAAACTATGTATGTGTGCAAACATGATTTAACAGAGTCAGTATACTCGGTGTACTAGTCATGGCACATGTTGTTTATCTAAAGTTATAAACTATATATTTTAATGTGTTTAGTTATGTTTAGATATTGAAAGTGTTATTTATATGAAGTAAATTGTTTTTTTGTTCAAAGTGATTTTAAATTTGTGGCCAGTTATTTTCTTTATATTATTAGTACTATTTTAGCACATATATAGATATATAGTTATTTCGAAAAAGTATTTTGCAAATTGTACTTGATTCGGCTAGATAGAGAGGATTGCTACTTCCTGGGCTTCATCGCTCACCCCCTTACAGATTTTTATAGGTCCCATCGTTGAAAGCTGAACACTTATTTGATACGCTTGGAATAGCTGGAGTTTAGTTTTAGATGTTATTCTTTTGTTGATGGATTTTGATAAAACTCTTATTTTCGAGGAGTTGCATCTCCATTATTTGAATGTGGTATTTATTAGTATTTCATTTGGATTGATTTAAAATATATTTATTGTTGGGTTTTAAGTTAAGATTAATGTTAAGTTGTTTTGTTTGGGCTGCGCGTTATTGATAATGTTGCCTTGCGGGCCTATGGGCTTGCGGCGTGTAGCACTCTGAGCCTATATCGGGTTCGGGGTGTTACAGAGGTGGTATCAAAGCCGACTCTCGAAAACTCGGGTCTGGTCATCCGATCGGGTTGCCGGAGGTGGGGACACGAAGGCTGGTGGTATTATCCCACAATGGAGAGATGGAGGTTCGGAGGTGGGGACACGAAGCCAGCCGGTATTATCCCACAATGGTTAGAGAGACAAAGATCTTTGGGCCGTGTGTGTGATCGGTTCTGACGTCTAGGGGAAAAATTTGTGTGCATATAAGGAAATAAGTTACTACCAATAGTACCTTCAAGTCATGACCTTTTGGGAGCCTGTGGTGGGCTAAGATGACCAAGAAGATACTATTGGGCCAGTAGTTTGAGACCTTATTTGGATGGATTTGATTCGATTCGGACTTGGGATTTGACCCAAGATTTGTTCCGGACTCGGTATTTGACCCGAGTTGTTTCATATGGTATCAAAGTAGTGGCCCCTCGCAATGTGTTAGGTTGTAAAACCTACATATTTCCTGGGGAGTGATTTTGGGAGTTAGCTGTGGGTAAGAGTATTGACTAAATTTAATGATTTTAAAATTAAATAGAGAATAAGGTAAGAAATCTATGTTTTGTTTGACGTTTGGTACTCGAGGCTAATTGGGTATTTTATTTTATTCGTTATTAGTTTTGTATAGTGTTGTGAGTGGGGATTTCTTTTTGTAGGGAAAATGCCGCCTAGAAGAAGCATCCCTACTAACACTAATTTTGGCGCTAATGGTCTGACTCAGCTGGCTACTACTTTAGCTCAGCTAGTGCAGAACCAACAACCTGGACAACGTGGCATAGTAGCGGAATTCAAGCTATTGAATCCGCCAATCTTTGAAGGGGCTACGGACCCTTCCATAGTTGAGAAGTGGATTCAAGAAATGGAGAAGGCGTTTGATTTGCTAGGGAGTAGTGAGGCTAATAAAGTGACGTTGACAGTTTACCAGCTTCAGGGTGGGGCGTATTATTGGTGGCTTATGGAGAAAAGAAAACATGAAGGGAATCCTGAACCCTACACATGGACCATGTTCAAGGAGGCATTTACTAACAAATACTTTCCTAGAACAATTCGGGCACAGAAGGAGAGAATTTATTAGGCTCGAACAAAGGAGCAAGACAGTTGCTCAATATGAAGCCGAATTGGCGAAGCTTGCCAAGTATGCACCGACCTTGGTGGCAGATGAGACGGCGAAAGCGCGAAGGTTGGAGGATGGATTACGGGCCGACATAAGACATGGTGTGGCGTCTTTTGAGCTGCCCACATATGATGCGGTGCTCAATAAGGCGTTTGTGATCGAGAAGGGCTTAACAGAAATGAAGGGAAGAACAATAAGAGGGACGAACCATCTGGGGAAGAGTCCAGCCATGGAGGACCTACAAAGAAGTTGAATACGCAAACCACCAAGTTTAGAGGAAACCAATGGAATCAAGAGAACAAACTGAAGTGTTCGAGGTGTGCCACCTAGATAAGGAATGTCGTTGGAATACATGAGCGTGTTTTCATTGTGGAGATTTCGGTAATAGGATTGCACAATGCCCCAAGAACCCTCCACCGAAAAGAGATGGAAAAGAGGATAAAATAACTTTAGCAAGTCTGGGGCCAACTCGAGGACGTGTATTTCAGCTTTCAGGCACTCAAAATTAAGTTATGAAACTCTGTTATTAATTGCGTTCAGTAATTAGATAATGAATTTCTTGATTATGTCAAATTTGTATTTTCTTTAGATGTTATTTTTGAAATTTGGAGGACCTAAATTCTTTTAAGGTGGCTAGAATGTAATACCCGGTTTAAAAAAAAAGAAGATAAAAGATAATAAAATAATATAATTAGATAATAGAAGTGTAACTAATAATTATTTATACATATCTAAAACATATAAGGATAAGAAAGGTCATTCAAGTTTAACAAATTCTTAATTTTAAAAAGGACTCTTTTACCTAGTAACCTATTTTGCAAAGGAATTACATATATTTAAACAACTAGAGAGAGAGAACATAAAAATTTATTTGGCTTTTGAGTACTGCAGAGCAGTAAAGAAGAAAAGAAGAAAATTCAAAACGGTAAACCTAAACCCTTCTTTTTCAATTATGAAATAATATTATATTTAGATATTTTTTTTAAAACAATAATTATAATAACAAAATATTATAAAAAGGATGTTATGTATGTATTTTCGTGTATATTTCCATCCTATTAAAATTGGTTAATGACCACTCTATTAATTCGTATGTATATTTATGTGTGTTTCAAACTGTTTGTATATGATAGTTTGTGTAGTATAAATAATTGTATTTGTGATGTGATGTAGACCATATTTAATGATGTATATTAATATTAATTGTAAAGTGATGCGAATATATTGGTATAAACTAATGTAAACTATGTATGTGTGCAAACATGATTTAACAGAGTCGGTATACTCAGTGTACTAGTCATGGCACATGTTGTTTATCTAAAGTTATAAACTATATATTTTAATGTGTTTAGTTATGTTTAGATATTGAAAAGTGTTATTTATATGAAGTAAATTGTTTTTTTGTACAAAGTGATTTAAAATCTGTGGCCAGTTATTTTCTTTATATTATTAGTACTATTTTAGCACATATATAGATATATAGTTTTTTATATTTAAAATAAATAGATTAATTAATTAAAAATGATTATAATCTCAAAAATGGTGTAATAATTTGATTACTTATTGAATTAAAATTAAGCATGGGTGTGCGTAAGACTTGAGGTAAGAATACGTTTGAGGTAGGATATTTTATCCTAATGATTTTATTTATTTTAAATTTATATTTAGGAATTTTTCGGCTAATATTTTCGTATTCGCAATATCGAGGTAAGTGGCTTTCCGAACTATTTAGTGTTTTTAAGATTATCGTTACTTTTAAGTATGTCTTATTAATTATTCGGATGCCTAAATGTACAGTTTCAAATTTCGTTATGTTTTATTTAAGGCATCCATTTAAATTAAATTGTTATGTTCTTTTATTTCAAAATTCGGATCAATGTAATACCCGGTTTAAAAAAAGATGATAAAAGATAATAAAATAATATAATTAGATAATAGAAGTGTAACTAATAATTATTTATACATATCTAAAACCTATAAGGATAAGAAAGGTCATTCAAGTTTAACAAATTCTTAATTTTAAAAAGGACTCTTTTACCTAGTAGGAATTACATATATTTAAACAACTAGAGAGAGAAGAACATAAAAATTTATTTGGCTTTGGAGTACTGCATAGCAGTGAAGAAGAAAAGAAGAAAATTCAAAAAGGTAAACCTAAACCCTTCTTTTTCAATTATGAAATAATATTATATTTAGATATTTTTTTAAAACAATAATTATAATAACAAAATATTATAAAAAGGGTGTTATGTATTTTCGTGTATATTTCCAGCCTATTAAAATTGGTTAATGACCACTCTATATTAATTCGTATGTATATTTATGTGTGTTTCAGACTGTTTGTATATGATAGTTTGTGTAGTATAAATAATTGTATTTGTGATGTGATGTAGATCATATTTAATGATGTATATTAATATTAATTCGTAAAGTGATGCGAATATATTGGTATAAACTAATGTAAACTATGTATGTGTGCAAACATGATTTAACAGAGTTGGTATACTCAGTGTACTAGTCATGGCACATGTTGTTTATCTAAAGTTATAAACTATATATTTTAATGTGTTTAGATATTGAAAGTGTTATTTATATGACGTAAATTGTTTTTTTGTACAAAGTGATTTTAAATCTATGGCCAGTTATTTTCTTTATATTATTAGTACTATTTTAGCACACATATAGATATATAGTTTTTTATATTTAAAATAAATAGATTAATTAATTAAAAATGATTATAATCTCAAAAATGGTGTAATAATTTGATTACTTATTGAATTAAAATTAAGCATGGGTGTGCGTAAGACTTGAGATAAGAATACGTTTGAGGTAGGATATTTTATCCTAATGATTTTATTTATTTTAAATTTATATTTAGGAATTTTTTCGGCTAATATTTTCGTATTCGCAATATCGAGGTAAGTTGCTTTCCGAACTATTTAGTGTTTTTAAGATTATCGTTACTTTTAAGCATGTCTTATTAATTATTCGGATGCCTAAATGTACAGTTTCAAATTTCGTTATGTTTTATTTAAGGCATCCATTTAAATTAACTAAGGCGCACACCTTTTAGATGCTCTTCGGGGAGCGTGCATTTTTATAGATACCTTAGTATGGTGCGTATCATAACGTTATCGAACTTTTGGGCCGTGTTACAGGGCTATTGTAACCTTGGTCGCTAAGGCTGTGGATTAAAAGAGAGATGATATACATTGAAATTATTTTTGAATTGTTTTAGTTTTGAAAGCTTTTGTACTATTGTTATTGAACAAAAAGTTATTTTGAAAAAGTATTTTGCAAATTGTACCTGATTCGGCTAGATAGAGAGGATTGCTACTTGCTGGGATTCATCGCTCACCCCCTTACAGATTTTTATAGGTCCCATTGTTGAAAGCTGAGCACTTATTTGATACGCTTGGAATAGTTGGAGTTTAGTTTTAGATGTTATTCTTTTGTTGATGGATTTTGATAAAACTCTTAGTTTCGAGGAGCTGCGTCTTCATTATTTGAATATGGTATTTATTAGTATTTCATTTGGATTGATTTAAAATATATTTATTGTTGGGTTTTAAGTTAAGATTAATGTTAAGTTGTTTTGTTTGGGCTGCGCGTTATTGATATTGTTGCCTTGCGGGCCTATGGGCTTGCGGCGTGTAGCACTTTGAGCCTATATCGGGTTCGGGGTGTTACAATAGATCTAACCAAAACAGATATTTATCAAAACAAAAGAAATAGATGTGCACCTCCTCATATCATCATCATCATAATCTCGCCTAAACCCAAACACTCTCTGTCTCATCTTCTTCATCAAAACTAAAGAAGTCGATTTGCCTAGTTTTGCCAAAAAAGTCTCCTTCAAATCTTTAGGTAGCCACCTCTTATCGTCTCTCCCCCACAGGCCAAATACATACACAACAGAGTCCTCCTTTTTGAACTTTTGATTTTGCTCCACGTCTTTAGATTTACACATGACACAACACGAAGAAAACAACAATCAATCACCAAGTTATTTGGATTCTCTCTTTTCTTCTTTCAAAGCCGCTCGCTGTTTCTCTCCCCAACAATTACATTCCAATCTTCACATATTTGAGATGGGTTACTACTCTACAATTCAAGATTTTTTTGTCTCTCGATTTTTGTTCAACTATTTTAGCAGTTAAAATCATTCCCATAATTTTTAATTGGGTCTTTTTTTTAAAATTTTATAAATTGAGTTGTGGGTTTTGAACTTTATTTAAAAAACTTGAATTATTCTTATTTTTCCTTTGATTTTGTGACCCATCTCAAATCCCCTATTTGTAGAACCCCGAGAGAGCGGGCCGCG
Organism: Panax japonicus; assembly: GCA_020205505.1. Taxonomy (NCBI): domain Eukaryota; kingdom Viridiplantae; phylum Streptophyta; class Magnoliopsida; order Apiales; family Araliaceae; genus Panax; species Panax japonicus. The sequence continues at coordinate 6,919,226 of CM035097.1, forward strand.
AGCTTTTTTGGCTTTTTGGTTGTTAATTTTCTTAGTTGAATCAATGGCTGCTAAATCAAAGAACGTCATGGATGAATCTCAGAAGATGACCCATATGACCCATATGAATCAGGCAAGGACGGCTTGGAGAAAGGTTTTTGATTATGTTTCTCCCTTCAATTTTTTTTAGATTTAGATTGTATTTTTGTAAATTGTATTTTTGATTATATGGGATTGTACATTTGTTCTGTAGTTTGTAAACAATGTCATTTAATTTTTTTTCTTTTATTTTTAACATCCACGTTGGATAATTGCTGAAAGGATTTAACAACTGTTAGTCAATAGTTAACAGAATGACTCAATTTTAAAATAATAATTAGTTTAATGAGGTAATTAGAAAAATTAAAAGTTTAGTGGTGTATTAAGTAAAACTTGCCAACTACGATGGCTAAATCATTAGTTTTGCCAATTAAAAGTAATTGTAAAGACTAAAGATTACTAAAATGAGGGTAAACGAGTCTTTATAATTGGTCAAACCTACTTATTTTAAATGACTTATAAGTCATTTGAGAAATAAGAATTGTTACTTCTTAAAAACTAATTATAAGTCAATTTATAACTTAAAATATAAGTCACATTCAAACACTCGAACATTAAAAAACTACTAATGGGTTGGTTTGGCCAACTTATAAGTAGTTGCCGAATAGGCCCTTAACAAGGTCCATACCTCCATATATTTAATCTTATAGACAAAAAAGTAAAATAAAACTAATGTTAAAACATAGTTACTAAACACTGTTGGCTGATTATATTTCGACCTGTAAAAACAAGAGGAACAGTTACCAATCGAACCCTAAGGTTTTGTTATGAGCAATTTGTTATTGCAACCTAAATAATGTAAATTGGTTATATAATGTTTATAATGAAATAAGTAGATTTTTTGTTTTATTCGTAGTTATTCCTTGAACACTGATTTTTGTTTCTACAGGCTTAATAGGGATCTCTAGTTAGTTTTATGGCTTGGACTGATGGTCATTGATGCTGCTAGTCTGAGGAGGTTTTTCGAAGGAGTTTCTGGTTTTAGCCTATCTTTTTTCAAAATAAATAGTGTCATTTCAGTAGCTTTCCGTAACATGAATGAAGTTGTCAAAACATGTGGTGCCTCTAATTTATGTACATCCGTCTCTGACGGAGAATATGATGCTCAGCAGCAGTCTGTATCAGTGAGCTCGGTAGTCCAGAAATGTTCATCACTAAGTGTAAAGTCAACTCCAGAAATTGAAAAGAAGTATGTTCATTGTGTTTATGATGCAATTGCTCCACATTTCAGTTCCACCCGGTTCGCTAAGTGGCCAAAAGTAGCAACATTTTTGGGCTCATTGCCTTCAGGCTCTCTTGTCTTGGATGCAGGATGTGGGAATGGGAAGTACCTGGGGTTAAATCCTGATAGTTTCTTTATAGGGTGCGACATTAGTGCTCCCCTTATTGGTATATGTGGGGATAGAGGGCATGAAGTTGTGGTTGCAGACGCGGTAAATCTTCCTTACCGAACTGGTTATGGTGATGCAGCAATCTCTATTGCTGTCTTACATCACCTAAGTACAGAGGATAGGAGGAAGAAAGCAATACATGAATTAGTCCGAGTTGTCAAAAAGGGTGGCCTCGTTCTAATCACAGTTTGGGCTGTGGAGCAAGAGGATAAATCGTTGCTTAACAAATGGACTCCACTTACCCATAAGTATGTTGAAGAGTGGATAGGACCAAGCAGCCCTCGGGCCCGCAGCCCTTCATCCTTCACCCTTGAAAGCATCCCAGAAGCTATGGAAAATGCTTCAAAAGAGAATTTAAAAGATTTGAGGGATCGATCTTCTGGTATGAAGGTGCCAGAAACTACAAAAGTAGCTTCACAACAAAAAGATTATTCCATGGCCAAAGCTGAAGAAAATAGTGAAAACCAGCAGGAATTTTTTGTTCCTTGGCACTTACCTTATCATCGTGCTGAAGTGAGTGGAGCTTCTGCTGGTGCTGTTGCAAATGGTCTGGCAAAGAAAGATGATAAAAAAGGTGCTGTAGTGTACAACAGATATTACCATGTTTTCGGCCAAGGCGAACTAGAAAGGTAATACACTAATCCATGATTATTTCTTGAATGGTATTGTTTGAATATAAACATTTGGTCGACCCTTAACTTACTTATCAAAAAAGAAGTTGAAAAATCTTGTTTATTTTTCTGCTTAGTATGAATGGATGCTTGCTAAATATTTTTGATTGATATTCATTTTAAATTTCTACTACAAGTCTTTTATTTGAAACACCATCTCTGTAACTCTGTTGCATAATAAGTTGTCATGTTCTTTTCGAGTATCTTTTGTACGGAATTAAGATGTACTGAAAACACAATTGTACATTATATTTAGTATAGTTGAAAATATAACATAAAAATTATTGTGAATATAAAAATATATTTTAAATAAAATCTATAAATTTGACTTTGGCACTCCATGAATTGGTGCCAAAGAAACTACAAAAATCGTGGCACTATCATGGAACGGAGGGAGTATTTAGCAACTTCAAATTTTGGATGTCATCTCTTTCACCTTCAGCTGCGAAATATTTATTCTTTTGTCTTTCTATTATGATTGTTCTGACACCATAATAATAGTCCGCACATTTTTTTTATGAGTCCATTATGCTCTACCTTGTGGACTGTAAGTGTCAGATATTCAGAAATATAAACAGCTGGGGGGGGGGAGATGTTTTAGATGAATTGATAGGACAAGAAACAAAGTGATATAAGAAAAGGCGGAACATCACTTGCAAACAGTTTCTCTTTAAGCATGAGTTATTTTGCTTCCTGTTGAAGTTGAATGGGTGGTTGCTCAATGTAGTCACAGCTATTAAGTTGTGTCGAAGAATGGTTGGAGAACTGCAAGGGTTTACCTGTGCAAGTTGCTGGCTCTATAAAAGAAACAAACTAGTATAAGTTCAAATTGTGGTAATAAGGACCACAAAGAGTAATCGACACAAGTACAGTCCGTGCTATGTCTTTTACTGAAATCTGATTGTTTTTTAGATGGTCTATGACTCTATATACTAGTCAAATTTTCTGATAGATGTATGGTCGACAATTAATACTAATTTGTGAAATGGGGGAAGGGTGAGGAGGGGAAAGAGGGTGGGAAGAAGAGGCATATATCAAGTTTGATGGGGACAACATGTCAAGAGCAAATCATAGAATTTTTGTATTTATTATTCAGAGTTTTTATTATGTTTAATGTAAGAGTTGATGTAATTTATTTATTAGTGGGGATTTAGGACATTTAATAGTGATAATATTTTAATATGCTAAACTGCAAAGAATTGAGGAAAAGACAACGCTCCATTTCTTCCTCTTTTCTTTGCATTGTTCTAAAAGGCGCTAGGCGGGAGGCCAGAGGGCCTAGCGCCTGGAGGGCCTAGGCATGATTTTTTTTATTTTAAGACAATTTTAATATTTTATCTTACATTATTCTAACAAAACAATAATATAAAGCAAAATAATCTATAATAAAGATAATAATTAAATTATAGAATTAGTAGTAATTGCAATTAAGATATATATCCATTACTTGAAATAATTAAATTATAGAATTAGTGTTACTAGTAAGTAGTAACTAGTAAGTAATATCTTAATATCTTCATATATATAATTATATACGTACTTCTTCTCTCTCAAAAATTTAAATAAATGTTAATTTTAAAAATTAGTGTGAAGTTTATTGAATGAGACATTTGATATTATTAATTATGAAATTATTTTAATTTGTGTAATTTTCAAAATTGAGGACTTAAAGAAAATGACAAATACCATATACTAAGTATGACTAACATATCTTTGACGTATTAGTTTTATTCATAAACAAAATTGGTATTAAATAATAAAATTTAAATTTTAAGAATTCAATTCAATATTAAAACTTAAGAAACTAAACATAAATTTAAGAATTATATTGAATTAAACTAAATATTACAAATGTATCATCATTTATATAATTTCAAGTTGGTACAAGTTCAAAAAAGTACAACTATAATAAAATTATCTATTTTGACTTGATCTTGTTCACTTCTTGTTGTGATTTGATATGCTACAACTTGAATTAAGAATATGGTAATTACAAAAATAAATATATCAAAATCTGGTTTTGATAGTAATTTAAAAATAAAAAATCTTCGCCTAGGCCCCGCCTTTCCCACTGGAGCGATTTTTTGGCCTTAGGCGCGGCACCAGGCCCCCGCCTAGGCCGAACACTGTTTCTTTGTCGTGCCAAATTAAAGCTCGAGGACTGTAACTTGTTTCTAATACTTGCCTTCCAAAAATGTTTAAGTTGACTAGAATATTTAAGCATTCAAGGTGTAGCTTTTGAATCAAAAGCTGAGCTGCTCTGGTAGTTTTGAGGTTACCAGGTAATGTCATACATCTCAATTCACTTTCATGTCAGATGATTGGCTAAATTCAGTCTGTCCCTTATGAAAAAGCTAACTAATTTAACAAAAGAATTTAGGTGCAAATCAAGAAGACATAAGAGTAAGGCTATAAAATGAACTAAACGGTTCGGGTTCGGGCTTAATTCGTATCTGTTCGACTAAAAGTTCGATTTGAGCTCGACTCAAAATATAAACGATTCAAATATGAACAAATTTTAAAGTTCGATAAATTACTCGAAACTTTTCAAATTACAATTTTTTGTTGATACTCTGATTATATTCGCTTGAATAGTTCAAACTGTTCGGGCTCGATTGAAATCGTGCTCGACTTGGTAGGTAAACGAGTCTCAATCAAACATTATTTCAAACTCGATAAATTTTATGAACCAAATCTGAGAAACTCAATACTCGGTTCAACTCAGTTCATTTACACCTACATAAGAGAACTTAAGATTGTACTTGCGAAGGAAGCAGGTGGTACACTTTCCAAACCTTATTCTAGTTGCCTGTAAAGCATAAACGCTATCTATTATGATCATTGGTCTATTTAACATCTGAGAAACTAAAGCGGATATATGTATTTTAAAATATCGTGTTTACGTACTCATGGACATAAAAATTCTTCCTATATCTTAATGTATTCACTACTCGTTCAATTAGGTTGCTTGCTAGAGTATTTGTTGCTTGACGGACTGGTAACTGTATGGCCAGAGTTATGGATGGTCTAGGATAGTGAAGGAACTACTATCAAGTCTACAAGCCGTATTTGTTTTAACAGTGCGTGCTACCTTCTACCTGCATCATGTTCTGTAATTTCCTAAGATTCTTTTTTCTCCGCACGATAAGGATAAATTATCTAATATTTAGATGGTTTGAAATAAATTACACCTTTTGTTTTTAGCGAATCACTAGATTCCTGAGTGATCAATGTCATAGCACAAAACTGTGGATGGGGTATTTTTAATGTTGTACTGATTCTTTGACATGCTTTTATCTGACATTGCAACTATTTTTGACTTCAGAATTTGTTGAAAACTCAATTGTGCTGAGACTGAAATCCCACTATGATTTCATGGGTGGCCAAAACCTAAGATACAAACACTCTTTAAAAGAGTAGAGCTATGCCCGTAATACACTAGAAATCTTACTCGAATTGGATTTCAAATGTATTATACTATTATTAACTTTGCATATTAAAGGTAGAGATGATTAAAAAGGTGAAGGAAGATGCACGAGCGTGAGTGAGAGAATGTTTGTGGTGGCTTTAGTGACTACACTAACTGCCTGCTTGTGAGTTTTGATTTGGGGGGAAGGAAAAGTTCTTTCCAAAAAAATTGGAAGGAATAACTTCCCCTTCCCTCCAAATTAAAACTCACAAACACACCATAAAGTAATAAGCTGCACTACTAGGTAAAAAGCTCCCACTAAATTACATCACCCATTACATCATGGTATTGAAATATTGGATCTCATTGTTTGATAAAGTTGTTGACTAATTAAATGCATGCAGCTAGATTCTGTTTCATTTTCTTTCTTATTCACCCGTGGAATCACTTATTGCAGGTTAGTTTCTGGTATGGAAAATGCAGTTGTTGTTGATCGTTTTTATGACAAATCAAACTGGTGTATAATTCTTGAAATAACACTATGACGAATCAGTTATGTTGTCACACCTGCAATTTGAGGAAATTTTGATACAATACGGCTCAATTCTGGTGGGGAGAAACAAAATGTTTCAAGTTGGAAGCCTTTTGAGCAGACTATTTTGAACAAGAAAGCAAGAAGATTCCCTCTTATGAATATACATGCTCATTTGCTACTGAATCTACCATGTGCTTCAGACCATTCTTTTGCACCTCTTTTAGGGATTAAGTTCATCGAGAATTTTGTATATATACATTCTTGAAGAGGAGGAGCTTCGACACAATTTTGTTAATTACCCTGGGGAATTGGGTTGAAACTTAAACTTTGTTAGTCTGTTGGGCATCAAATTTGCAGTTGAACTTAACTTTTGTCATTCCATTTGGCATCAATTTGCAGGTATTCTTGATCTTTTAAAATTTTATTTTTAGTAGTACTTATTTATTTTTGGGGTATCAACTGTCTGCTAAAAACAACTCATTTATGTATGTCAAATTGAAGGAAAATTTGGCATATACATTATTTTATTTTCTTACTCAACAAGGTTCTGTATATACTTATATTTCTTATGCTCGTGTATTGTTTATTTCTGAATAGTTTTATCCTTTCCCATTTTGAACTTATCCCTGTTCTGCATGATTTTAAATGTGGATATGTCAAAAGGAAAGGTCTTTACCTGGTTATTTGGAGGGTTTTGGGTCTCAAAATCCTCTCTTTAACTACCTTTTAAAAATTTGAAAATAATTCCTTCTTGCTTTCAAAATAAAGAGTTTTTCATATTGGTTGTAAATCTTCTCCTTGTGTTTTGGGATATATCGATCTCGAGTTGAGCTTCAACAGGGCAACTTAGGTTTTGGTTTATAAAATTTAGTTATGAATTCATTTAAAAATTAAAATTATATTATCTATTTTTAATGTGGGTCGGAACGAACTGAATAGTTATGGGTCAAATATAGGTCAATCAAATTTTAAGCTTATTATTATTATGGTCTAATTAAATAAATTATTTATGATATTTAATATAAGAAAAACATGTATTGTTGACGTTGGCAAATTATTGACAGACGACAAACTATTAATTAAAGGACAATGATCTATAACATGTATTTGCTATAGATAAAAAAAATGGCAAATAACATCTCTAGCAGATGTCGGGTTGTTTTTTAATCCCAACCGTTGATAAATGTATTGGAAGATTGAAATGTTATTTGTTATTTTTTTCTATCTATAGCAAATACATGTTATATGCATGGTCCATTTTTAAATTAAGCATACCTTTTCCAAAATTGGAGATCAAGATTGACTTTTTAAAATTTTTGAGATATTTTTAAATTAAAAATTAATATAATTTATTTAACTTTTGAAAATGATAAATTTTGTAACTAGTAGTACTATATAGATTATTTAAATTTTTTATAATTGTATTGTTTAAAACTAGATTAATTAATGTTAATGTTAACAGTTAACTAACTAGATTGTGAGACTATATGTTTGTCGGTCACTCTCTTTTATCAGCTATTGCTAATGCATTTTATATGGTGGTGGAATATGATAGTTGCAAGTTTTACCCAGAATCAGGGGCCGATTCAGCTTGAAAGTTCAGTGGAGTCAAATTTTAAAAAAAATAATTAAAAATAAAAATTTAATAAAATGAATAACAAAACTAAATACTCCTAAAATATTGTTTACAATAATATTTTTTGAGATTTTATTGCTTGAAATTGTTGCATGATAGCCTCATTTTTAATAATTACAAAAATAAAATATATCAATAACATTTACGTGTCTTCTTTCCATTCCTCTGCCTCTTCACATATATACTATAGTTATTAATATACGCATAAATTTGAAGGCTTAATGGAACAAAATAAGTAGAGCACTATAGTTATAATAGTATACTACTATTATATTACTGAAAAAAAGAGAGTTAGTATCTTGTTAATATGATAGATAAACATTTTAATATATTTTAAAATGTTAAAATTTGATTAAGTGACTGGTGGATTATTCCACAACAGTTGACAACATTATCGAGAGAAAATAAATATAAGGGTTAAGTTCAGATGACCACCTGGGGTTTGGGCGGTTTTTCACTTAACCACCTGTAGTCAGTAAAGCTACATTTAAACACCCGACTTTTTGAGGTGAAGTGAAAACGTCACTTTTTCCGTCTAAATTAACTATGAGTTGGCTAATTACTTATTTATCCTCCAATTTCACAAACAGAGCCCCTGCTCTAGTGCTCCCTTTCATTCGACTCAGAGAAAAGAAAGAAAATTAGGGTCTCTCATCTACTCCATTTCAAATTAAATTCAAGCATACCATAAGAAAAATACAGTTAACAATTGAGTTGGGGGGAAACTTGAAAAACAATTGCAGCAAGAATTCATAACACTGCTTCATTCAAAAATATCTGCAAATTCGAACGCAAAGTCACCATATATTTGCAAAACACCCGAAACCAACAAACACCATAGCCTAAACTTGTCAAAGTTCAATCTCGACATACCCACATTTCCAACCAACTGAAACAGCAAACTTCCCAAATCTATCCAAAAATTCAAATCCAAAATCAAGAACCCAATTAGGGAAAACACCAAAAACAATCATAAGCCCAACAGAAACCCTAGAATCCCAAATAGAACACTACCTACATATATATAGGAGAGAAAAAAAATAAGTAAACTAAAAAAATAAACACACCGAGAAAATCAGTTCACCGGAAAGTGTAATGGTGGGGGATCCGAATCCCTTTTACATAGACTAAGTAAAACAGAAAATTACATAAATTGGGGGTCTAAAACCTATCCTATACATAAACTATGTCACATTCAAATTAATAACAGTACTCCCAACTGTAGTTTCTATTTTGACTTTCATATTCCTGAGTATTTGTATAGGTATACCAGGAAAATGTTTATGTACCTGAAAAGAAGTTTCACTCCTTCAAGAAAGTTTCCCGGTCTATGGGATACGGCGAAAATGATATTCTATTAGTATCTTTTCAGTCGGTCTCTAAAGGTAAGTTAGTTGGGTTTTGATCGGCGATTGGAGGCTTTCTTATTCAGATCGGCGGCGGCGGGGTTTCTTCATTTTGGGGCGGCAGCAGGGGTTGGAGGATACGGCTGCGGCCGACGCGGATGTCTCCAGCGGTGATGGAGGCGGGGGCGAAGGGGCCGAGAAGGAGGGAGAAGGTGAACCGGAAGAAGATGGATTGGAGGGGCTCGGATTGGAAGTAAAGGAGAGAGAGGAAAAAGATCGAACAAGGATTCATGGAGTGAGAAATGAGAGAGAGGAATGAGGTTTGAGGAAGATGAAGGGTAATTCAGACATTTAATTGTCTTTTTTGACTGTTATACTCCTTTCTCACACACTTTTGGCGTTTGACTTACACGTACGGTTAATTTAGACGGAAAAAGTGACGTTTTCACTTCACCTCAAAAAGTCGGGTGTTTAAATGTAGCTTTACTGACTACAGGTGGTTAAGTGAAAAACCGCCCAAACCCCAGGTGGTCATCTGAACTTAACCCTAAATATAATGATCTTGATCTCGAATTTTATACTACTATTACTAATGAAATGACAACACCTATCTACATAATATAGGAATATTTACTAGGCACTGTTTTTGTGTGTGAAAATTCGGGTAAATTATAGAAACTCTAATCGAAATCTTTCACAGTTTTTAGTAAATGTAACTCTTCTGTTTTTTACCTTCTTGGTATTCAGGAGAAGTAAATTGATCAAGACAATAAAATACTTAAGTTCTTATAGTAGTATTTTATTTTAACAATATAGTAGTATATTATTCTTTTTTTCAGTAACATAATAGTAGCGTACTAATATTACTGTAATACTCTACTTATTTTATTCTATCATGCTTTAAAATTTGTGAATATATTAATAACTGTAGTATAAAATATGAAAGAGGTGAACAGTGGGGACATGTGCCCCCATGCTCTAGCCTTGGGTCCGTCCCTGCCCAGAACGACTAGTGAAAGCATGGTCTGTTCTACTATGTTGCACTAATGGCAGCAAAGGACCATTAAGTGATATTTACTGCTCTGGCTTGTTTGCTCTTTCTTTCTATAGTAATATTTCTAGAGACTCCGAACACTGCACTATTTTTGGTGCATTGCATTTGAACTCCAAACACCAAACGCTGCGTTTGTCAGTTAAATAAATTGTATTTGAAATAAGTTACTTCATGACGCGTTTGAACTTTTAAATACATGAACTCATGCATCCCCTGGACTTTCGGGCGGATCTGTTAAAGGCATCATGGGCCCCTGCTAAGTTAATAAACTCAAGGAATAGCTATGCAATTCCCCTGGACTTTTTATTTTTTATTTTTGTTACATTTACACACACACACACTCTCCTTACTGCCACTAAGAATCGAACCCTCGACCTCATAGATACTATGAGGCGAGTCCAAATCCCAATTAATGTCCTCTATGTTGTTAGAATAAGTCGGAATATCTTTCTATGGTGCTTGACCCTTTTAATAAATCAAGTTCAGCTATCTAATAGCTTATAGGAGTGGGAGTGAGATGACACTTTTTTTTTTGTTTGGGACACAGGGACTCACTTTGCTGTCTCTTTTTTTGAAGAGGAGACAGAAATGCCACCATGATAGATATTCTGCATGCCAGTTCAGTTCCCTGCATGTAGCATCTTAAAGAGTAAACTGTTGCGTTTGTGTGTGTTTGTCATTCTTATACATGCCAGTTCCCTGCATGTTCCATTATGTATAGTCTATCTACAGTTCAAATTCCCTCAACATTAAGGTGCAAAAAGGACTATTGTATTTTCTGCTACTTAAAAGGATGACCTAATTCTCACAAGGCTTAGGGTGTCTTGGGATCAATTTTTGTAAGAGACAATAATATTAAATTTTAGTGGAATATAGTAATTGTCTTACTTTACCAAATGAACCATAGCCTTATTCGTCTGAAATAATATGGGTGAGAGCCACACTGCCGCCATAGCTTGTAGCGACAAGAGGTTTTTTTTTGGTAATTTGTTGTGCCGATTTAAGGAATGTTACTGCCGCTAGAGTAGCGGCAGGGAGAAATTGTGATTAAATTGGGCCATTCAATATCGAGATCAAGGGTTAAGATCATAGTTGCTGAATAGTATTCGTGGCAACCGGTTGCCACGAATGGGGACCCATATATATATATATATATATATATATGTAAGATCCTAAATTTTAACTAATAAAACTTAATTTTTCTTTATATGAAACAGTAATGTGTTAAATTGATAAAAAATAAAATTAAGGATTATATATACAAATTATAAGAAACAAAAAAAGTTGGAAAATATTTGGTAAAGTACGATGACGCCAAAACAACCAATCATTGGTAAGTCCTATAACGAAATAATTTTTGAATACAAAAAATGACATAAATAACTTTTTTAATAAAAAAATTATTGGCGAAACTGTTACCTTTAACTGTTAAAATACCCGGTGATAAAAAAACATAAGTAGCATGCGGTATTCCATAGTAACACACGATATTTTACAATATTTCATATTATTGAACTAATAATTGTCACAGTAACAAATGCACAATATTTCATATTATTGAACCAGCAAATGCACAATATTTCATATTATTGAGTCAATAATTGTCAAAGTTGCAAATACACAATATTTCACATTATTGAACCAATAATTGTCACCGTAGCAAGTGTAGTAATGGAAAATTATAAAATTAAAACTCACAAATATGAAATAGTTAGACAAACTCATTATTTAAATAACACTGTATACTTAAATATATGTGATATTAATACATTAAGCCGATAATGCAAAAGATGAATAATATAATAATAATAATTGTGAATAGTAAAAAAATATATAATATTGAAATGTGAAAAATGTAGATAACTAATATGTAGTAGATTAAATGTAATTTTGAAATGTGAAAAATGTGGGTAATTAATGTGGTAGATTAAAGATAATATTGAAATATGAAATGTGTAGTTAATTTATAAATGATGTAGATTAAATGTAATGTTGAAATGTGAAGTGTTGTTAATTAATGAGTAGTAGATGTTGGTTAAGTCTTGTCTACAAATAAGGGACTTAGTATAAGGAGTTTCATAATTTTCTTACTTATCCTTCATTCCACTACCTAAAAATTGCTTAGTGTAAGTGTCTCTCTGAGTGTGCTAAGCTTACTTTAAGTATTGGTGAATATCAATAAAAAATACAAGAATTATTCAGGTGAGTTTTTTTATAAAAGTTGTAAAAGCACCCACACACATCATACTATATTTACAACTCTTCCTTTATAAGATTCATTTTGAAAAACTTCAACTGAAAGATTGTTTTGAAATATTATTTTATTTCTTCAAAAACTATTTTGAAGATTATTTTGCTTTATTTTGTACACCACACAAATTCATATTATCAAATTACTTTTGACGATTTTATAATATACGAGTTAACGTGCACCATGAAACTTATATGTGGTAGTCATTAATTAAATTATAAATATAAATATAGGCTGATCAACTACATAGAAAATAATATTTAGTCACTTGCTAAGGTAAGAGATATCATTTTCTTTCACACTCCTAAATTTAAACTTACTATGGTAAGTAAGTATTGTTCGTTTCTACAACCCTTAACATTAAACGGTAAAAATTCCTGAGATGATTAGAATTTCATTAATAGTTGGTGCTTCATTTAATATCTTTTGGCCTAAATCTTCCTGTTGTATTTTAACCTTTATATTTGAAATGTGAACCTTAAATATTATTCTTGAACTCGAATTGATATTTTGGATATCATGTTGACAAATTAAATTGCAAATCAATAATGTTTATTCTGTCTTTTAAATTTTCTTATTTATGTTCATTCTTTATATCATTGTTATTTATACTAATCATCAAGACTTAAGTAGTTGTGAATGTCTTTTGGCCCGGGTGCAAAGACAATATGATTGTTGAGTGTCTTTAACATGGTGTGACAAGGACACGTGGTGAAAGTTCTATTTGGTTTGGGTGCAAAGAGGAATTGTTGATTTAACCCTTTTAATGAATTGCTCATTCCACTGTAGTTATTTGTTGAAAACTTATGTTGTCTAACATTTTTAAAATATTTGATTTATCACTGTTGAGTGCTAAGAATAACTTAATTATTATTTGTTATCTTAGTCATGATGTTATTTACTGATTATTTGAGCTCATCCTTTTGTTTCATAATTTTTCCCCAGGAAATGAGAGGATTAGTTGGGATTATATGAGTTAGTAGTTGTCGTAGTCCTCACCAAATTGTAAAATAACATGACAATAATTGTAGTGATGACTTGGTGTGTATGTCATTATACTATACATGACATTGTAATAATTATAAATATGAAAATTTATGTTGTTTGTATTTTGACGACTCAAATTGGATGGTGTAGACCTGAATTTGGGGACATTACAATATATATATATATATATATATATATATATATATATATATATTGAATGGTTTATAATTATATCACTGCGTGACAAATATTTTAATTTTTTATATTACTTACTTAATTCCTAATTTTTTTGTTGATTACTAGGATTGTATTTGAGACATTTAAACATACTTTGTGTAAAATAATTATTTTATTAACACTCAAAAAGCTAAATTTATTAACAAAAAATTATTAAAGAAAACTACATCTAATAATCTTTGAGTCAATTTATGAGTTTGGATATCTATACTTATATATAACAAGGTAATTAAATTCTTATTCAAAATTAATTTGGTTGATCATTTTAAGAGTAATTTAGTCATCATATTATAATTTTCAAGTACAAATTATATAATAATACATATTTAAATACAATGAATATAATTATAATTTCATATGTACATATATATATATATATACACATTATGCTATTCAAGAGTATAATTCTTAAATAGCATAATGTCTTAAAAAGCATAATTTTATCAAAACGGCGTAGTTTTATAAGGACGCGGTGACATTTTTATAAATACGCGATGACATGGTATTTACAAAAATGCCACCGCGTCCTTATAAAACTACGTCGTTTTGATAAAATTATGCTATTTAAGACATTATGCTATTTAAGAATTATGCTCTTGAAGCTTCCCGTATATATATATATATATATATATATATATATATATATATATATATATGCATGAATCTCATAATAAAATAAAAAAAAAGTCATATAAAATATTAATTTCAATTTGTTTTTTTAATGTATTATTCAATTGTAAATATGATACTGATACACACTATCTTCAACATTATATATATAGGTCCGGATCATGTAAGAACTCCCTTACGATACTAAAATGTGTACTTTTTTTTTTGCTTTTTTTGAAACAACTAAAAAAATGGAAAAATGTATGTACAGTCTGCACTGACTGTACATAACTGTTTTGTTACATGTATCCAAATCACACCCAAAACACTGTATTATGGAAAAATTCCAGTTTCATAAAATATTAAACTTTTTTTAGTTATTTTAAAAAAAAAGAATAAAAATTCCGCATTTTAGTATCATAAGGGAGTCCTTACCTGATACTCTCTCTCTCTCTCTCTCTCTATATATATATATATATATATATATATATATATATATATATATATATACTAGCTGAGTCCCGTGCCTCCGGTACTGTATGGACATTGAGATTTATCTCAAACTTAGAACGGCCCCAGATGATTTATTAAGTGAGCGGGAAATTCAAAATCATTATTAGATAGATTAGATAGATAGATGTATTTTATTAGATAGATGTATGGACGGTGGGATTTATCTCAAACTTTGGACGGCCCAGATGATTTATTGAGTGTGCGGGAAATTCAAATCATTTGTATTTTATTAGATAGATATTATGTCAATAAAAATTATCTAAATGTTTTGAAAAAAAAGTTATATAAACTAGCTCGTGGCACGCACAGACTATCAAACATGTATAAAAAAAGGGGAAGAAAATATAAAGAAAAGGACCAAATAAATTTAGGAAATGAGGATAAATGATCCTAACTTTCTTCCATTTTTGAAACAATAATGTTTAATGCCTAATACTGTATAATTTAGAACTTTGAAATGATTTACACTAATTAATTACAAATTCAAATTTATGCAAATATACTAAACATGTTACTAGATTCACTAGAAGAAAAAGACTTATCTGCCACCGCATAAGGTCGCATATATCTATCAGCGACTGAATTCGGTCGCTCGCTGATAGTGGTCACATATAATATGGTTGTTGTCTGCATACCATCAACAACTTTTAGCGACCTACAGGTTCGCGACCGCTATATAGCGACCAAATCCGTCCCTGAGCTGAGTTACCGTGAGCCAACTCGCATTGGTAATGTGGTCCACGTGTCCGCGATCACCACTAGCGACCACTGCGGTTTCTAACAGCCTGGGTTCATAAATGGTCGCTAATAAACATTAACAACCATATGTGGTCACTGATTTTTATTTAAATTTTTTTTTGATGTTTGGTGGATTTCCCAAAAAAAATTGTATATATTTGTACCTAATTTATATCCCAACACACAGTAGTATCTATATATAAACCAACATTCCTACAAATCTACCAAGATCCATCGATCGATCTATATATATATAATTAAAAAATTAACACAATATATATATAACATCCACACACATATAAACATAAACAAAAATTGTCAGACTAAAATTGAATATGTGTAGGTTAAACAATTTAAAGTTACACGATCACCAAATGTCCTACATATACCTTTGGAATACATCATAATATCAATTAGACATGCTAACATTAACATTATAGACATAATAAAAAACCGTCCGACTAAAATGGACTTGGTTTCTTCATTCTTAATTAATTACTTTCTTAAGTGTCATGTCTAAAGTGTGCTAAAATAAACATGCAAAATTAAACATAAAGCTAAATAATGACAAGATTACCTCAGCATCATCCTGCTGTTGTGCTTCTGTCGCCACTGCATAATTAAGCTAACTCCTCAGAACTCAGAGACTGCAAATGCTCGCCAAGTGCAAGAAGAAGATTATACGATCTTGATAATCAGTCATCGTCGATAAAGTTTGTCCCCAGTACTCCTTGAGAAGTGTAAGCTAGTTGTGACCAACCTCTCCATGAAATCAGGAAACATCCTCGGTTTTAAAGCCCTAGGCCTTTCAGTTGTTACTCCTATTTTTGTAAAATTGCCTGTCATAGAGTGAATGATTGCTAACTGAGATATTTTTTTTTACCCATAGTCTTATTTGACTCAAGGTCTGCATGTAGTAAATATGTAGTAGAGATTGTACCCAAGGTATCATTGATCAGAAGGATTATATATCAGTAAAGAACTTTTAAATTTCCTGCAAAATCAGACTTATTGGGAAATAAGATAACAAAAGGAGAGTTGCAGGAAATTCAACTAGTTACCAATAAGTGGTTCATCATTCTGTACTTCCTCTTGAATTCCTGAAGGCAAAACTATGTTTTTCACCACTATACTTGGCAAGTTTTACTTATTACACCATTGAACTTTTAATTTTTTGAATTACCCTATTAAACTAATTAAAATATTAAAATTGGGTCATTCCGTCTAAAAAAGTTGACAGACGTTAAAATAGTGCTGACATGGCAAAAAAATAAAAAATATTACTTATGTGGCAAAAAAAAATCAAAAACAGATTTTTAAAAAAATAATTAACATTTTAAAGTTTTAAAAATAACAAAAACATAATAAAAAAATAAAAAAGAATTTTTTTTAAAAATAGATTTTTTTAAAAACATAATTTTTTTTTAAAACATAATTATTTTAAAAAATAGATTTTTTAAAAAAAGCAGAATTGTATAAAAAATATATATATTTTTTTAAAAAGAATTATTCTAAAAACAAATTTTTTTAAAAAATTGAATTTGTTAAAAAACAGATTTAAAAAAAAATAGAATTTGTAAAAAAACGAAACTTTTTTAAAAAATAGATTTTTTTAAAAAAATAGAAAGTTTTTTAAAAATAGTTTATTTTAAAAAAATAGAATTCTAAAAAAGTATATTTTTTTAAAAATAACATAATTTTTAAAAAAATAGAATTTTTTTAAAAAAGTTCTATTTTGTTGAAAAATCTATTTTTTTAAAAAGTTCAGTTTTTAAAAAAATATGTTTTTTAATAAATTCTATTTTTTAAAAATCTGTTTTTTAAAAAATGCTATTTTTTTAAAAAAGCTGTTTTAAAAAAAAATTATATTTTTTAGAATTCTATTATTTTTAAAAATCTGTTTTAAAAAAATTCTATTTTTAAAAAAATCTGTTTTTAAAAAATTATATTTTTTTTATAGAATTCTATTTTTTTTTAAAAATTTGTTTTTTTAAAAAATATGTTTTTTAAAAAATTCTTTTTTTTAAAAAAATCTGTTTTTTAAAAAAAATATGTTTTTATATTTTTTGTTTTATTTTGTTATATTTTTGTTATTTTTAAAACTTTAAAATGTTACTCCCTTCGTCCCATAGTTATATGCTGATTTGTTTTGGCACATAATTTAAGAAAATTAGTTAAGTGACAATTTTTAACATAAATTTTCCACATATACCCCTTAATATGGAATTAATAAATAAGTTAATTACTCTTTACTTATCATACTGGAACTCTCAACTTTATTGATTGACGTGTACTGACCATTAAAATCCATAACAGTAGAAATTTAACCAAAGAGAATACAACAACATTAAATGTGGTGATAAAAATAATGACATTGAATGTTGTTTCTTCAAAAAAAGAGTAATGGTTGAATATTTATTATAAGGGCATAAAAGTAAAACAATGAACCAACTAAATTTTATAAATAGTAAGTAGCCTATATATTGAGACATTTCAAAATAGAAAATCAGCCTATAACTATGGGACAGAGGGAGTAATTTTTTTATTTTTAAAATTTGTTTTTGATTTTTTTGCCACATAAGCAATATTTTTTTTATTTTTTTTGCAACGTCAGCACTATTTTAACGTATGTCAATTTTTTTGGACGGAATGACCCAATTTTAATATTTTAATTAGTTTAATGGGGTAATTCAAAAAATTAAAAGTTCAATGGTATAATAAGTAAAACTTGCCAAGTATAGTGGTGAAAAACATAGTTTTGCCTATTCCTGAACAAAATAGTTCACCATTGAACCACATTTTTTTTCTAGGAATTCAAGAGGAAGTACAGTATGGATGAGAAAACACTTATTGTCATTCTATACTGTTGAATTTCCTACAACTTTATTTGTCTCTCATATTTTCCAATAAGTCTGATTTTGTAAGAAAATAATAAGTTAGTTGTTGATTAATTAATTGGTTAATGATACCTAGGGTACAATCTCTACTTCACATTTAGTACATGCAGACCTTGAGTCAAATAAAGCTATGAGTAGAAAATATCTTCAATTGGCAACCCTTCACTCTATGACAGTTGATTTTACAAAAATAGGAGTAACAACTGAAGGCCTATAACTTTAAAACTGAGGATGTTTCCGGATATCATGGAGAGGTGGGTCAAACAAACTTTTACACTTCTCAAGGAGTATTGGGGGAAAACTTTATCGTGCTATATATAGTCTTGAATCTATAGTGCATGCGAAGTCGCAATTTGTTTGTTCAAAAAATATAATATCATCAAGACATTTATATAAAATACTGAAAGATATATATGTTAATTATATATACTAAAATGACAATTATTTAATTAAAAAAAATAGAATGACAATGATTTAATTAAAATAAAAAAAAGAGAGAACACACTTTATCAATAACTCAACTGCAGCATCCTTAAGACCGACTTTTTTCGAATACATGTTTTATAACCAAAATATCAGCATTTTATTGGCAAATAGTTTATATCACAATCTCCATCATGAAATTATACTATGGATCTGCGATTGACCATCCTTGTCTTGAATTTGAATCCACAAAGTAGTATCCTCGAAATATATACAACAAATTGGAGAAAAGATGAAAGTGTGCACTAGCTTATTGAATGATAACTTGTCACAATTATATGAAAATTAACTTCATGTTATAATGTAAAATAAATACCTTAATCATCGCTCAAGAGTAATGACTACTAGGAGAAGAGTCAAAGACTTCCTTGTACGCATGATTCGATATAGCAGTTTCATGCATCTAATACTCCAATTAATTGGTTCATCGACATAAATAAAAAAGTATGGGCCGTTGTTTTTGTTTATGTTCCATACTCAAATTAGGTAATTGAATTACTATAGACATTCATCACTGTTCCATCATAACAGATGACAACATCCCGAAGGAAGGCCATTAAGTTGTTGAATAAAGTTCAAGGTTCGAGCAATCACTTCTCTTTTAAGAGTAAATCATCGACTGATATGTGTCCAATCCATGAAATATACAGCTTTTCACCATCCGAATTCCTCAGATGGGTAGGTCTTACAAAAGATGTACTTTTTCCAATATTTTTCTAAAAAAGTGAAACGATTCCTCTTAGATGTTTGAGTATTAGATGTTTGAGGACTTATTTGAAGATTTTAAAAACTAATGATTTCAAAGAGAGGATGACTATCTTACTGCATTTAAACACTTAGACCACCAACATATGACTAGAAGTTGTAATTTTTGTAAATTGTAAACATTTAAAGCTATCCACTTATTGTATATACTATGGGAGTCTAAGATTCAATAACTTCAACTTATTCTAGAAAAAATTATTGATACATAGAGTGAAATGGAATATTGTTATGTTTTTGCTGACCTAAATACCCAATTTTATGCTTGGTAAAAACTTGTATTTGTTCTATGTTGTAAAAGTATATTTGTTATGGGCTTGATGGTTGGATTTGTGTGCAACTGGTTGTAGGATAACATGTTATGTTGTACGTTCTTTAAATGGCGTGATCCTCCATTTACAAAGAGATCAAGGGAAGTGATATTACTGCTAAAGGGAAAGATAGAAAGAAGCAATGAAAAAATTGAGAGTTTGATGGAAGTAATAAAGAAGATGGAAATTGGGAACACATTGATGAGCAAATGTGAGATAAACAATGAAGAAAGAAATGAAGAAGAAGAAGAATAAGGTTTGGTGCTGCAAAGATAAGGGCAACAATTGAGGAAGAAAATTGACAAGCAAAGTTCGATGGAGAAGAAATTATGGATTGATTTAATAGTTTCTTGGATTTTTGTTTTTCATTGTATTACAAACAAATGGGTAGATATGTATATTTAAATGTAATAAAGGTTTAAATAATAAAGGTTTAAAGTATGTATTGAAGGTTATTTTGGCAAGTATGTATTGAATGCTTAATGTTGGTTTTGATGGTCGACACGTATGTATTGAATGTTGATTTTGGTAAGCAAATGTCTCACGTTTCAAAGGGTTAAGGCTGAACATCAAAAGCCTAGTGGTTTACTTCAACCCTTATAAATTCCTGAGTGGAAGTGGGAACATATAACAATGAACTTCGTGGTAGGCCTTCCAGCTACACAGAAGGGTCATAATGCCATTTGGGTAATAGTTGTCCATTTTACTAAATTAGCTCACTTCCTACTTATTAAGGTTACTTATAACCTAGATCAACTTGCCAAGTTATACATTAATGAAATTATCTTTAGACATGTAATACATGTTTCTATAGTGTCAGATCGAGACCCACATTTCACCTTAAATTCAATATATTCATCTAATCATCAAATTCAAAATATACCTTAAGCCTATACTAGACCATCATTCAATAGCGTAATTAAATACAAAATACCATAATTCAGTAGCATAATTACATACAAAATATGACATTCAGTACCATACTTACATACAAAATACCATCAAACTATGGAAAGTAGATTCATAATAACTTAATCTCCCAAAAGCTCAGTCCCAAAAGATAAGAATCCTAATTTTTATCTAACTTTGCTCCAGCCTTCTTCCTTAGAATTTTGTATGGCTTTCGTGTGGATTCTTGGTTGCTGACATTGATATTCTTTTTCCCCCTCCTCTAGTTTGAATTGAGGAAGAAACTGAGCTTAGACTTGGTGTTTGGAAGCCCATTCCGCTAAGGTGTGCTTCATTTGGTGGGGTACTAACTAGAGGGGTATTATTGGTAGGAAAATCAGTAATATTCATCACACATGGAGTTAACATCTACAAAAGATAAAAGCTCCCAAATTAATTGAGAAATTAAATGAGATCATGGAAAGTAGAACAATATAGGTATGCCTTTACTTACAAACATAAATGCTTTTGGGGGTCTTTTCTTTACCTTTACTTATGTACTATAATATATCTCATAGTTAGTCTTTATCATTCTCAGTAAATATAATGAACATACTAAATGGAAACTTAAATTAGGTGTTGGAACCTTTACTTTGTTGAATTGTTCTCTATTTCTAATTACTACACCAGGTAGTGCAGTAGGATGTGCAGTGAGCTCTTGATTAGGCTATTCAGTTGGCTCTTCAACTTGCTCTCTTGTGGGCTCTGCATTGGTGTCTTTAACTGGGCATTGGTTCCTTCTATATGATTAAACTTTCTACAAATGCTACAATGCTATAATGCTACAATGAATTTTCCTTCATACTTTACTCACCCTCTTCACTTGACCATTGTTTCCTCTGCCTTCCCAGCATTGTCTCATTCTCAGCCTCTTTTTTCTGCCTTTCAGTTTCTTTTGTATTGGTGGAGGCACCATAAAGTCACAGTCTGTGAATTCCCATAAATCTTCACTATTTAACACCTTAAGAGTATGATTATAAGTCTTGAGGTAAGTATCTCTACTATACTAGTGGGCTACATAGTCTATTGGATTTTGATAAATTGATTGAATTATTTTGACAACCTGACAACATGGGATGCCAGTAAGGTCCCACACTCTACATGAACAAGTTCTATACTTAAGATTCACAATAAATGGTCTACCTCTTTTTTTGACTTGGAATGATATTTTTCCATCCCAAATTGGATCACAATGGACAGAGGCAAAGATTGTTGCATCAATTTTCTTCTTAATTCTTGGAAAATTTAAATCCTCTGACTTAAGCATACCATCCCTTTTCTGATGCAATATAACCATGATTTGATCATGAATTTCCTGAAGCATTGTTAGAATTGGCATGTACCTAGTAAATATTGATATAAGAGTAAGTGTAATTGCTATAAGACATGTGTAACTTTATTATATTGCAATATATAATAATAATAAAATTTATAGTAAGTTAGTAATAATGTACCTAGCTTTGATAATCCAATCATTAATGCATTCATACATGTTATTTTCAACATTTTGAATGAGTGCCAAAATATGCTTTAGACCAAACCCTTAGATTATGCTCAACAATCTTATCACGTGCAAGGCCAGAAAGCCTCTTAATCTCGCTCATTGCTCTCTTGTGTGCTTGATTATGAGTTGCACATGAAGCTTCCCAAAACACTCTCTTTAGTTCCTGTGAAGTGAACCTTTTCCTCCAATTAGCATAAATGTGTTTAGCAAAATTTTTATGCTTAACATGAGGAAGCAGTTCACCTATAGCATTCTTCAAACCCTTCATGACACAAACTTAGTTAATAAAGGATATTCAATTAGTAAAATAGAGGCATTTATAGTAAATATATACCTTTTGTTGATCACTGATTATAGTAAATCCATAGCCTTCACCAAGATTAAGGTTATCAGCCAACAACTCCAAAAATCATCTCCAACTGTCACCATTTTAGTTTCTATAACAGATATAGGGAACATTTGATTTTTCCCATCCCTTCCCACTACAGATAATAATTGACCCCAACATACAGTTTTTAAGAAACAACCATCCAATCCAAGAATTGGTCTGCAACCCTCTTTCCAAGCTTTCTTCAAGCTGTCATAGCAAGCATAAAATCTCTTGAACTTAACCTCATCTTTAGGATTAAGCCTAGTGGTTTTGATGTTGACTGTATTCATTTTGTTACTTCTCTTAATCTCAGCCCCAAAATCCCAGATCTTGAATAACGTTCCTTCATATATGCATGTATACTTGCCAAAGCTAAATTCTTGACCTTCATACACTTCATAAGTGTTACATTTAATTTTAACTTGATTTTAATCTCTTCTTGCATGTCCTTTAACCTCCAGTTTGAACGTTTCCTTATTCTATTTCCATAAAACTCTGCCAAAAACTTGGTGTTTACCAACTAATTTTTAAAACTATAGACACAATTACGTGTGTCCAATATTGACTTTATTTTCATATTCTCAGTCCTTTGAATATAACTGGCCCACAGTTGTCAAGGGAAACCCTTATCACACCTAACCTGCACTATTTCCTTGTCGTTTACCTTGTACCACAACTTCCTGCCATTAGCAATTAAATAGTCTCTAATGGCAGTCTTGAATTCATTGAAATTGAATAGTGTGCAAACTTTGTGTGCTTTCTCTTTATTTTTGAGTTAAAAACATCACAATGCACAAGCTTTTTCTTTTTTACAGGGGGACTTACAAAATCAAGGTTCTCATCTTCATTGCTCTCTCAGGGGGACCTTAATACATCACTGCCCTAATACTCACTGTGCTAATCAATATCATAATCAGAGTCACTAACATTATATCCCTCACTATTTCTATTAACCTCTTCCATAACCTCATTCACTAACCTATCACCCTTAGCCTCACCAATTTCTGCCCTTTCATAATCTCCCTCATTCCCAGTTTCATCAGTCTCTTCAACCTGACCTGCCCCCCTCAACATCACCTTAAACAGTACCCTCAGCCATATCACCATCAACACGCTCAATATTACCATCACCTACATCCCCATCAACAAAGTTAGTTTCATCATCTGCCTTAGTTTTAACTCTAGCCATCTCTGCTTTGTATTCCTTGCACCTCCTCCTAGCTTCTAATAATTCTTCATCACTATTTAATATTTCACTATCACTTTGTAAATCACTACTATCTGAGTCCCTAATCACAATTTTCATCACTATTTTTATTTGATTTTTGATTCATTTTAATTCTATTACTCTTCATCCTCTGATTATTCACAGTCTCATTCTTCGTACTCCTCTAAGTATATTTACTCTCCTTCTGATTGATCTTAATATTCATACATTCCCTCTTTTTAGTCCTCTTTGACTTCTACATATTAACATTAGCACTATTGTGACGCACCCAAAATAGGTATACATCACTCATTCTGAGTCACCAAATACATGGTACAAAAACAATTACAACTTTATTAATACAATTGTCATGTAAAATACGACAACACATATACTGTGAGTTTAAATACAAATATTTTCTAATAGACAATATTCAAACTCAAGGAGTCCTCATTACAATTATTGATACACTATTTTACAAAAATAGTGAGGACTGCTAACTAACTTTCTAGAATCATCACTCCATACCCCGACTAGTTCCTGCTATATTCTCACCTCCTAAGAAGAAAAATGGAACAAAAAGGAAAAGAGTGAGCTCATCTAGCCCAGTAAAAAAAATTATGACTAAGATAATGAACAACAAATCATCGTTAGCCTTCAACAAATCAGATAAAATATAATGGACAACCAGTTTTAGATCAATATTCGCAGCGAAAATAACAGATCATTAAAAGAGTTAAGTAGATAATTAAATCTACTATCATCTATGAATTTAAAAGTTCATCAACAATATTTTATCCCTGTAACATCAATCAATATACATCTTGCATCAAAAATTCATCTTTGCACTACGGGCCAAATATATTCATTTGTATCACCAGTTGATCATGTTTATCTCAACACATGTTCATCTTTACACTATGAGCTAAAGATATTCATTAGGTAATCATTCATCTTTGCACTACATGCCAAAGATATAAAGTAATATAATCATTTAGGACTGAGGATGATGAAAAATATCTTAAAGAAAACGAATCCATTGACATAAAAGATCAAAGATTAGAGATTCGTACTTTAGTTTATCCAAGTTCAAAAATACCTTATAAAAATCATTTGTGGAATAAAATTCAAGAATGAAGATCAAAACATGGATACAATCAAAGATAGTAACCATAATAGACAACTTGGACAAAGAAAAAAAATTTCATTTTTTCTGTGAATAGTGCTGTATTCGTGAATAGAGCCGTATACATGAATAATTCCGTATATGTTAATAGTAACCCCGACTCAAAAAGGTAGAAATTCCATAATAAAATTCATATCAATATTTCGGCATAATGATATTGAAGAAAATAATATCATTTACAAAGAAAATAACATCCCTTACCTCAAAAGAACAGTACTTCTGACTGAAATATCAGATGTAATGCCGAAGAAAACTTGCACTGATTAGTAACTCTCAAAGTATCTAAATACTCACAAAATACACTCGATAATATATATAGAGAAAAAAACTTATTTCTGGTGTAATTTTCAATTCTAACTAAGCACCCTATTTATAGGAAAATATTAGAACGCCAAAGGAGACTTAATTAATAAAATATTAATTTCCAAAATTTTCAAGCACGCCACATTTGATCAGATTTCAGCACACCATAGTGGGGCCAACCAAAATCAGCCAATTCCACACCAACCAAAAGTGGGGCCCACCCATGTTTTAAATAAAACACTTATTTTCGAAACTTCAATAATTCATAATAAATAACCATTTTATAAAAAAAATATGAATTTTATGTCCACTCCATAGGAAATCGAATTCTTTACAACTTTTTATATTTAAGTTTTTCCAAATTCCAAACGAAAAATGACCAAAATTCACATACAGATGATTTTTAATACCTCCATTCTGACAAAATACTGATAAAACACCTCAGCATTAATTCCTTCATTTATATCCACACAAAATAAATATTTCCCTATCCATCATTTATATCCACATAAAATAAATATTTTCTTATAATATAATTCAATAATTAATTATTTACAAATAATATTACATGTTAGTTCCTGGAGGCACAATAGTTATCTAGAAGGGGGGTTGAATAGCTATTTAAAATTCTTTTCGTTTTACTTTGTTGGTTTTGATAATGATTAAAACACAACTGAATTAAGATTTGTTTAATCTCCCTTAAGATATAGTGAATTAATGAGAGTGATGCAGTTATAGCAGTTATAGCAAGAAAGTATTAG
The DNA here is from genome assembly GCA_020205505.1 of Panax japonicus. NCBI lineage: Eukaryota > Viridiplantae > Streptophyta > Magnoliopsida > Apiales > Araliaceae > Panax > Panax japonicus. The sequence goes on from CM035097.1 coordinate 6,945,413, forward strand.
ACACTGCAGTTTTAAGTGGTTCAGAGCACTTAAAGCTCCTAGTCCACTCTTCTACTCCTCGAGTAGGAAATCCATTAAGAATGTCTTTTACACTTTCTGAATCTCACAGATTTCTTCTAGACCAGCAGTCTAGACACTTCTTAGTTCACTCTTGAACTCTTCAAATACAGCAAACTTGGTTCTTCACAGTTCACTTAGAACTCTTCAAGTCCTTCTGACTTGGAACTCTTACTTAGTTGATTGGTAGTTGTTGAGTTCTTGGTTGGTTCTACTCAGTTGTCGTTAAGCACTTGTTCGAAAGAACTGAGTAGCTGAGCAAGCTTTCTCTTTTTCTCAGATCATAAAGTTGAGCGTTGAGTGTTCTTGTGCGATTTGTTCAATGCCTGCTTAGTTATCTCATCTGCATATGTTTTGCATATTTGTGATCCTTGAAATCTATAAGTTGAAGCCATTCGTTGAAACATTAAATGCGTTTGACATTTTTGAACTTTAATGGAGACTTTTCTGCACACCTTCTGAATTGAATTCTGGCCCACTGACATTACAGACTAATTTCTCACCTAACACCTGAAAAGGTGTTTTCCTCTGTCCTATGGTCCTTTCCTTAGCTTCTTGAATACGTTTCTTTTGTTGTATACTAAGGATATCTTTTGTGCCTTTGGGACTGGTGAGGATTTCAATGTTTAAAACTCATTCCAAATTTATTGGAATTTATCTCCAAACAAAAGGTAGGGCTCGATACTTTTGACACAAGGTAGATGATACTCTACGATCCAGATCGTGGTGTCTTGTCACCTTGGTGCTTGGTCTGACGAGAACACTACGATTTCTCTCAAAGACTTGCACACTACGATCTTCACTTGCTTGTCTTGCAGACTCTACATTTCCGAGAGCACACTACGATCTCTGAGTTAGCTTCGGCAAACGTCTGGACCACTCTACGATTCCTGGAGAGGCCCTTCAAGGCAGATATACTACGATCTTCAATGCTCTACGATTCTACCTTGGCTTTTGCAATCTTCTGATCAGCTCGATAGACTGCGATCTTGTTGATGCCTATCTATTACATTTCAAGATGTAGATTAACCTAACATCTTTGATCTCTTCATCTATACATTCGTTTATAGAATGATAAACATTAAAAGCTTAGATCAACCTAACAAATTTGATCTATCACTAAGTCCTTGTACATATATTCCTTGAAGGACTTTATATATAATCATGAGCATTTACTTTAAACATCAAATCAAAATATGCACTCTCCCAACATTACAGAATCACAATTATGACAACCAGGTCGTTCCCAGGAAAGAGGGGGCTTTTCGATAATGATTTTTCCTTATTGGTGCGCAATTAGGTGACCAATCCCCTTTCCTAGACAGAACTTCCTTAGACATTGCCAATAATGATATCTAATAATATTATTCAAATAATATGAGTTATTGATATGATAATGGTAAATACTATGCAGTAACAATTATTGAAACAACAATAATATAAAATATCAACGTATCAGTTATTGAATCAATAAAATAAAATATTGAACAGTAATTACTGTAATAATTATTGAGTAGTGCCTTCTTACGTAAGAATCAATAATTCAAAAATACTGTGCAATACCGTGATCATTTTAGTCAGTCTTAGTTGAATGAGTTCTGTGTGAGCTTCAAGACTGTCTTCTATATCCTTAATCACTTTCTTTGATATTTTGGATAACTCAGATTTGGTGGACAGATCTGAGAAGAGTTCATTGAGTTGTGGAATGTGTAGAGGAGTGGGTGTGCTCTTGTATTGATCTTGCAAGGAGTAGAGGACAAGATCAAGTTTGAAGTATTCATTGGTGGACGAAGATGGAATATCTGATGGAGGGGCCTGTTTTTGGGTGTCTGGAGTTGGTGGCTCTACGATTTGAGCATGTGACTCTACGATGGGGCTAGAGTCATTAATCGTAGAGATGAGAGGAGTTGGGATCAATATGAAGTTAGGCATATGTGGTTCATCAGTTGCAGAATTTTGGAATTCTGTAACTGGGAATTGAATTCGTGGATTGAGGACCACTTCCAACCAGCTTGGAAATTCATAAAATTGGCTGAAAAAAGATAGTGGATAGTGATTAACTCTGAACAAGATTGGGATAGATAATACCTCATGCACCATTCTTGAAGATATACCATTTTTGATAAGCTGTTTGGCAAAGTTGAAGTTGCCTAGAAATCCATGAGCTAGCACAGAGATGGATGGATATTCTTTGAAGCTCCAAAACATGTGATTACAGGAGTTTAGAATTTGAACTTGATGAAAAGGCATCATGGGTAGATAGGAGAATAACTGCTCGTAGTTAGCTTTTTTATACCCATTACAACCCACATCTATGATCTCGACCTCATCATTTTCGTTCTCTTCTCTGTCTTCGCTCAAGGATTCCACTATATCAATGACTTCATTTTGTTCTTGCTCTTGTTCTCTCTCATTTCTGTAGGAGCAACTTCTTCTGTCATGGGGATCTCATGAGGCTCCTCCTCAACATGATCATCCGTCTACGGGACTAGTAGCTCCCCCTTAGCTGAATCATTTTCTAGGGTGAGAACCTCAGGTATCTCCCCCTCAGCTTGAGCTATGTCCTTTTGGCTTTCTTTGGATAGTTCCTTTTCAGTAGCCATCTTTTTGTCTTCCTCTTTGATTACTTCTTCATTGACAAGGATGTACTTTTTAACCAATTTTTATCTTGGTTTTCTAGGCTGAGCCACAGCCTCAGAACTTCCTTCAGCTTTAGCTTTGTTCTGTTGATCAACCAAAACATCTGGTGTAGCAACTTCCTTGCTCGAGGTGTTCAGTCTGGTCACTACGATCGGTAGAGACTCTACGATCGAAGAGACAGATGATCTCTTGGACTTGTGACTGATTTTGTTCTTCTTCAGCAGCTGTGATATGGTAGCTCTGTCTTCATCTGCCTCAGCCTGCTGTTTTTTTCTTCTTAGGATCCTCAGAGTCTTAATGTCAGAGGACTCTATAGGTATATCAGTGGTAGTCCCTTGAGGTTATTCTGTCATTCGAGCCTTTAGCTTCTTCTTGCCCTTGCTTTTTCTGACCAGGGCAGATGGTTCTTCTTTATTGATTTCTTCTTCATCTTCTTCGGTCTCTTTGACCACATACATATTTCCAAGAATCCCTGATTCTTTTGCATCAGCAGTCCTACCACTGGACTCAGACATCATACGTACGTTCTCTATTGGATTTATTTTCTAGTTCTTGAATAATTGCTGGGTCATCCGTCTGTTTGGATTAATGGACTCTTCTTCATCATCCCCAATCTTGTCACCCAATGAAGACTGTAGGATTATACTTATGAATCGCCCGTAGAGTTTCTTTTGAGAGCTCGTTGACTTCTTCGAGTTAATGATCTGTTTCCCAATCCATTCAAGCAGTAGAGCTCCATAATTAAGTTGTATCCCACAACTTATGACAGCCATGAGCTTGAGTTGCATCTCATTTACATAATCGTGGCCGGAGCTCTTGCAATATATACACTTCCCAATAATATCGGCCAAAAATTCATACCTCTGAGGAAACTCCTTTTTCTTGTATCCTTTGACAGTGGGCAATTTCTTGTGATGTATCTTCTTTAGGCCTTCATGGAAGTCAATGCCATCTATGAACGAAAACCCTTCATATTTGAAGCCTAGGGCTAGGTTGATATCCTCAGTTCTGAGTTTGATTTCCACGTCCTTGACCCTCATAGTGATGGCAAAATTTTCGAACCTATTCCTGTAAAACTCCTTTATCAGCTTCAGGTAGATCTAGGTGCTCGTACCCAGGGCTTCTTCGAGACCAGCCTTCTTTATCAATGACAGAATTTTGTGAAATTTGGGTTCAGCTGTTTTGAACTCATCGAAATAGAGTCTGTAGCCAGAGATGACGTTGGAGGCTGCCATTGATTTCTTTGCAAGGAGTATGGTTGCCTGAAATTTCTTAAGAATTAGGGTTTTTACTTGTAGAAGAAAGAGAGAGATAAGCTTTTTGAACTTCTGATTTCAAAAAGGCATTTTCAAGCTATTACTTATAACTTCCCTCTCTTTATTTTTTTTAGTGGGGCAGGTGTCGAATTCTGCTTGGCTCTACGAATTTGACTGAGGAGGATTATACTGTTTTACCCTTAACTCCTTCTGAGTTGATATGTCCTTTGGGAGGACTACGATCGTTGAGGTAGCCTTTGTGATTGTTGAGTCTGTTTTGCGTTTGTCTGTTCTGTTCAGCAATTGTCGAGTCTGAACTGCAATCATCGTGTCTGCTCAACAATCGTCGTGTCTGAACTATGATCGTTGAGTCTATCCGGGTCCTTGTGATGAACTTTTAACTTAGCATTCTTTTCAGTTTAAGTTAGCTCAGGAAGGGCCAACCTCATAGAGTTAATCAAGGGTTAGGTTTTTTCGTGAGGCGTTTATCAGAGAGATTGCTTTATTTTTGAACTTTATCATCATATGATGTTCCTTTGTTTTGTTGATGGGGCTCTGCCATCGTTGAATCTGCACTACGATCGTTGTCTTTTATGTCACTTCAGCTCTACGATTGTGGACTTCCTTTGATCATGTTTATGATTTCGAACATAGCCTTTATATCTGTATAGTTAGCACAAACTAGAACATATTTTTCATGGTTGTAAGTTAAGCATGTCTAGCTCACTTATTAACTTGTTAAACCTGGATTCATCTAGAGGCTTTGTAAAGACATCAACAAGTTGATTTTCAGTAGGGATATATTGTAAAGATATGGTTCTATTTTGCGCATGATCCCTAATGAAATGATACCTTATTTCTATATGCTTAGTCCTAGAATGCATGACAGGATTATGAGTTATTGCTATAGCACTTGTGTTATCACATTGAATAGGTATAGATTTGAATTCAAACCCATAATCTGCTAGCTGATTTTTCATTCATAGGATCTAAGCACAGCAGCTGCCAGCAGCAATGTATTCAACTTCTGTAATTGAAGTAGATACTGAGTTTTGCTTCTTGCTAAACCAGGACACAAATATGTTTCCTAGCAATTGACAGGTGCCACTGATACTTTTTCTATCTATTTTGCAGCCTGCAAAATCAGCATCTGTGTATCCTGTTAGTTCAAATGAGGACTCCTTGGGGGTACCAAAGCCCCAAGTGAGGTATACCCTTGAGATACCTGAAAATCCTCTTTACAACAGTTAAATGTGATTCCTTAGAATTAGCATGAAATCTAGCACATATGCATGTTGCAAACATTATGTCTGGCCTACTGGCAGTTAGATATAGAAGAGAGCCTATCATACCTCTGTATTGAGTTATATCAATACTTTTACCTTTTTCATCTTTGTCAAGCTTGGTTACAGGAGAAATTGGGGTTTTCATGAGAGAGACTAATTCCATGTCATACTTCTTAAGTAAATCTTTAATGTACTTGGCTTGGCTTATGAAGATTCATTCATCAGTCTGCTTTACTTGCAGTCCAAGGAAAAAATTCAGCTCACCCATCATGCTCATTTCAAACTTGCTCTGCATAAGCTTGGAGAATCTCTTGCATAACTTTTCATCAGTCGAACCAAAAATAATATCATCAACATATATTTGAACCAATAAGACTTTGTCTATATGCTTTCTAAGAAATAATGTGGTATTTACTCTACCTCTAGTGAACCCATTTTCAATAAGAAAGTTAGTTAGTGTTTCATACCATGCTCTAGGTGCTTGCTTGAGACCATATAAGGTTTTGTCTAATCTATAAACATAATTGGAAAGAGATGGATTGATGAAACCTGGAGGTTGCTCTACATAGACTTCTTCTTGAAGTTCACCATTCAGGAATGCACTTTTGACATCCATTTGAAAGACCTTGAATTTTATGTGAGCAGCAAAGACAAGGAATATTCTGATGGCTTCTAGTCATGCAACATGTGTAAATGTCTCATCGTAGTCAATTCCTTCTTCTTGAGAGTAGCCCTTGGGCACTAGTCTTGCCTTATTCCTGGTTATCACTCCATCTTCATCCATCTTATTTCTGAAGACCCACTTGGTTCCAATGACAGGATGAACTTTTGGTCTTGGTACCAATCTCCCTACTTTGCTTCTTTCAAACTGATTAAGTTCTTCCTTCATGGCTTCTATCCTGCTGGAGTCTTCCATAGCATCCTCTATCTTCTTAGGTTCTATTTGTGACAGGAAGCTTAGATAAAAACATTCATTTTGGGTGACAGCTCTTGTTTTGACTCTTGCACTTGGATCTCTAATAATTAAATCTTGAGTGTGATCTCTTGCCCATCTGTTTCCTGTTGGGACATCTGTCCCGATGCCTTCTTGTCTTAGGTCTTCAAGATCTATTTCTTCTTCTTGGTGTGGAGGTTCGTTGTCTTGCATAGGCCTCTCTATGATCTCATTTCCTTGCTCAACGATTTCACTATCTGGCACTACGATCGTAGTGTTGAGCTCGACGAATTCATTCATAGTGTCTGAACTGTCGGTCGTAGTGTCTTGAAACATTGTTTTATCTAAGTCTGTTCTCATCAAAAATGATGTGAATCGAGACTTTAACATTTAGTGTCTTCTTGTTGAACACTCTATAGGCTTTACTGTCTGTGGCATATCCAAGAAAGATTCCTTCGTCTGACTTGGGTTAAAACTTTGTCAAGTACTACTTTCCATTGTTGAGAATGTAGCATGCACAGCCGAATACATGAAAGTAGCTGACACTTGGCTTTCTTCTTTTCCACAGTTCATAGGGAGTCTTCTTAATCATAGAGTGTATGAATGATCTATTCTGAGTGTAGCATGCAGTGTTGGCAACTTCTACCCAGAAGTATTTGTTAGTTCCCGGAGGCATAATAGTTATCTAGAGGGGGGGGGGGGTTGAATAGATATTTAAAAATCTTTTCATTTTAACTTGTTAGTAGATAATGATTAAAACTTTAGCGAAATTAATATTAGTTTTAATATCCCTTAAGATAGTGAGTTTATGAGAGTGAGGCAGATATAACAGTTATAGCAGATATAACAAGAATATAAGAGACACAGTCATTTTAAGTGGTTCAGAGCACTTAAAGCTCCTAGTCCACTCTTCTACTCCTCGAGTAGGAAATCCACTAAGGATGTCTTTTACACTTTCTGAATCACTTAGATTCCATCTAGACTAGCAGTCTAGGAACTTCTTAATTGACTCTTAAACTCTTTAATTCCAGCATACTTGACTTTTTTACAGTTCACTTAGAACTCTTCAAGTCCTTCTGACTTGGAACTTTTTCTTCAGTTGATTGGTAGATGTTGAGTTCTTGATGGGTGCTACTTAGTTGCTGTTTAAGCACTTGTTCGGAAGAACTGAGTAGCTGAGCAAGCTTTTCTTTTTCTTAGATCGTAGAGTTGAGTGTTGAGAGTTATTGTACGTTTTTTTTCAATGCTTGCTTGGTTCTCTCATCTGCTTGATTTACATATATGTGATCTTAAAAACTATCCGTTGGATCCATCCATTGAAGCATTAAATACGTTTGAGATTTCTGTTCTTTGATGGTGACTTTTCTGCACATCTTCTGAATTGCATTCTGGCCCAATAATACAGCAGACTGCTTTCTCACCTAACACCTAAAAAGGTGTTTTTCTCCTTATCAATGGTACTTTCCTTAGCTTTTTCAATACGCTTCTTTGTTGTATACTAAGGATATCTTTTATGCCTTTGGGACTGGTGAGTACTACAATGTTTAGAACCCATTCCACATTTATTGGAATTTGTCTCCACACAAAACATGAGGCTTGATGCTTCTGACATAAGGCAGATGATACTCTACGATTCAGATCATGGTGACTTGTCGCCTTGCTGCTTGGTCTGATGATATCAGCAGAGAGCACTATGATTTCTTTTAAATACCTGCACACTACGATCTTCGCTTACTTGAGTTATAGACTCTACATTTCTGAGAACACACTACGATCTCTGAGTTGGCTCGGCAAACGTTGGGACCACTCTACGATTTTTTGAAGAGGACCTTCAAGGCAGGCACACTACGATTCTCGAAGCTCTATGTTTCTGCCTTGACTTCTGTAATCTTGATCAGCTTGATACACTACGATCTCTTCGAAGCCTATCTATCACATCTCAAGATCAACCTAAAATCTTTGATCTCTCTATCTATACATTCATTTACATAATGATACACATTAAGAGCTTAGATCAACCTAACAAATTTGATCTATCACTAAGTCCTTGTACATATATATCTTGAAGGACTTTACATATAATCATGAGCATTTACATTTAAACATCAAATCAAAATATGCACTATCCCAACAATCTCCCCCTATTTGATGTTGACATAACCAAAGAGATTTTTTGTCATGATTATTAGTTTCTAGATGCATTTGTAATAAAGTAAATATGACTTAGTATTTCAGTGAGCAGATGAAATTTCTAGAGAATAAGCATGAATTTATTGATGGTTGAAGAGTATTACAATTTTGCTTTACATCAATAAGAATTTAAACTTTCACTTATCTCTATTTCTTTGGTCTTTTGCGTGGAGGATTGGCATACTCCTCAGCCCTTCTTTTCCTGATTGCTTCATCCCTTCTGGCTATCTCTTCCAGCTCACTTGGGCTTATCCTTGGGTTGTGATCATGCCTATTCATGAATGAATGATCTCCAATTGGCATTCTTAGGCCTGTAGTGGTCACATTTTGTGAGCTGGTAGCTGGCCCTTGACTCCTTATTGGCTGAGCCATTAAGACTTCCTGCTGATCAGATCGTTGAGTCTGATTGCTTGATCATGGAGTCTATTGGTGGAATTATCTTGCAGGAGGACTCCTTCCTCTGCCTCTGTCCTGGCCTCCTTCTCCTTTCCCTTTATTCTCCCCCTTTATATCAACATCAAGGGTTCAAATGTTTTCAGATAGTCGAGTCACTCCTTGGACAAGCTTGTTGAGTTGCCTTTGAGTTTGAGCAATGTCATCTCGATTTTCCTTAATCAAAACTTCAGATCGAGCTTCTCTATTTCGGAGGACGGCTAGAACAGTGTCCGTTTATTGTTCTTGGTTTACATAGGCTTTTTAAAATTCTTTGACTGCAGTTTTCAAACTGATGATGTTCTCCATCATAAGGTTATTCCGGGCTTCTTGAGATTTCTGTAATTCTAGAATAGTCTCTCTTTGTTTATTGGTTATCCGAAAGTGAATATCATTTCTGTCCTTTATGCTTTTAATCATTTCCTTGATGATCTCCCTCAGCTTCTTTGTAAGCTCAACATTTAGGGTGCCTAGGAGATTATTTGCAGCAGTGATCATTTGTGTCAGCTTGAGATGAATGTGTTCTGAGTGAGTGTCAAGGCTTTCATCGATATCCTTGATCATGTTCTTGGACACTTCATTCAACTCAGCTTTCATGGACAGATCACTGAGTTGAGGATTGTTTAAAGGAGGGGTTATTTTCTAGGATTGATTTTGCAAGGAGTAGAGAGCGAGATCAAGGTTGGAGTATTCATTTATGGATGTAGAGGGAATATCTGATGGAGGGGCCTGTGTTTGGGTGTCTGGAATAGGTGGCTCTACGATTTCTTCTTGGGACTCTACGATGGGGCTAGAGTCAGTGATCGTAGAGATGATGGGAGTTGGAATCAATATGAAGTTTGGAATATATGGTTCATCAATTACAGAATTTTGGGATTCTATAACTTGGAGTTGACTTGGTGGATTTAGAACCACTTCCAACCAACTTGGAAATTCATAAAACTGGCCGAAAAAAGATAGTGGATAATGGTCTACTCTGAAAAGGATTGGGATAGTTAATACCTCATGCACCATTCTCGAGGAGGGTTCATTTGTGATGAGTTTCTTAGCAAATTTGAAGGTGCCTGGAAATCCATGAGCTAACACAGTGATGGTTGGATATTCTTTAAAGCTCCAAAACATGTGGTTCCATGAGTTTAGGATTTGGGCTTGATGATATGGCATCATGGGTAGGTAAAAGAACATCTGATTGTAGATATAACTCCTATACCCATCATGGCCCACACCTGTGATCTCAAGGTCATCATCATCTTCTTCTCCCTTTTCTTCACTATCTTCATTTTGGGATTCCAATATCTCAATGACTTCATTTTGTTTTTTCTCTGATTCTCCCTCATTTTCTGTAGAAGCAGCTTCTTCTTTCAAGGGGATATCATGAGGCTTCTCCTCAACTTGGTCATCTTCTTGTAAGTTAAAGAGCTCCCCCTCAACTGGAGCATTTTCTAGAATGAGATCTTCAGGCATCTCCCCCTCAGCTGGTGTATTCTCTACCATAAGAACTTCAGGTGTCTCCCCCTCAGCTTGAGTATTGTCTCTTTGGTTGGTTCCTTTGCAGTAGCCAATTCTTTGTCTTCCTTTTTTAGTACTTCTTAATTGACAAAAAGATATTTCTTGACCAGTTTTCTTCTTGGTTTTCTAGGCTGAGCCACAGCCTCAGGACATTCTTGAACTTCAGTTTTGTCCTGTTGATCAGCCAAAATGTTTGATGCAGCTATTTCCTTGCTTGATGTGTTTGGTCTGGTCTCTACGATCAGTAGAGACTCTACGATCGAAGGGATAGATGGCCTTTTGGATTTGTGGCTGATCTTATTTTTCTTCAGCAGCTGAGATATGGTAGCTCTATCTTCTTCTGCCTCAGCCTGCTGTTGCTTCTTTCTCAGGATCCTTAGAGTCTCAATGTCAGAAGACTCTACAGGTTTATCAGTTGTGGATCCTTGGGGTTCTTCTGCTATTCTGGCCTTAAGCTTCCTCTTGCCCTTGCTTTTTATGATATGGTTTTTCTTTATTTGTTTCTTCTTCTTCTTCTTCTTCTTCTTCTTCAGTCTCCTTGACAACAGACATATTTCTTGGAATCCCTGACTCCTTCGCATTAATAGTTCTACCACTGGATTCAGACATCATACACACATTTTCTACTGGATTCCTTTTCCAGTTCACGAATAGTTGCTGGGTCATTCGTCTATTTGGATTGATAGCTTCTCCTTCTTCGTCCCCAATTTTGTTACCTAGAGCAGACTGTAGAATGACACTTATAAATCGCCCGTAGAGCATCTTGTGAGAGATATTTGACTTCCTTGAGTTGGGGATCCACTTTTCAATCCATTCAAGCAATAATGCTCCATAGTTAAGTTGTATTCCATAACATATGGCAGTCATGAGCTTGAGTTGTACTTCATTCACAGAATCATGACCAGAACTCTTGTAACATATACATTTTCCAACAATATCAGCTAAAAATTCATACCTATTAGGAAACTCATTCTTCTTGTATCCTTTTACAGAGGGGAATTTATTGTGATGCATTCTTTTAAGTCCTTCGTAGAAGTCTATGCCATCTATGAACGAATACCCTTCAGATTTGAGACCTAGGGCTAGGTTGATGTCTTCAGCCTTCAGTCTAATTTTTACTTCCCTTACTTTCGTAGAGATGGAGTCATTCCTGTAGAATTCTTGTAGAATTCCTTTACTAGCTTGGGGTAAATCAATGTGTCTGTACCCAGAGCTTCTTCGAGACCTGCTTTATTCAATAATGCCAGAGTCTTGTGAAATTTGGGTTTAGCGGTTTTGAACTCATCGAAGCATAGTCCGTGGCCAGAGATGACGTTGGAAGTTGCCATTGATTTCTTTGTAGAGTGTATGGTTGTTTGAGCTTTCTTAATTGTTTAGGGTTTCTTCTTGCATAGATAAGGAGAGAGATAAGCTTTTGAAATTCTGATTTCAAAAAGGCACTTTCAAAGGGTACAAGTAACTTCCCTTTCTCCAATTTGCTTAGTGGGACAGGTGTCGAATTCTGCTTGGCTCTACAAATTTGACTAAGAAGGATTGTACTGATTTGCCCTTAGCTCCTGCAGAGTTGATGTGTCCTTATGGAAGACTACGATCGTTGAGGTGGCTTTTGTGATCCTTGAATCTTCTTTGCATTCGTCGAGTCTAAACTACAATCGTTGAGTCTGTCCAGTAATCTTCGTGTCTGAGCTACGATCGCCGAGTTTGTCCAGTATTCGTCGAGTCTATCTAGCATTCATCGAGTCTGTTCTAGCAATTATCATGTCTGAACTACGATTGTCGAGTCTGACCGGATCCTTGTGATGAGTTTTTGACTTAGCATTCTTTTAAGGTAGCTTAGGAAGGGCCAACCTCTTGGAGTGAGTCAAGGGTTAGGTTTGTTCCTGAGCCGCTTATCAGAGAGATTGCTTTGTTTTAAAATTTAATATCACAAGATGCTCCTCTTGTTGATGGGTTCTGCTATCGTTGAGTCTGCACTACGATTATTGAGTCTATCCTACGATCATTTTCTTTCATATCACTTCAGCTCTACGATCGTGGACTTCCCTTGATCATGTCTACGATTTCAACCATAGCCTTTGTATTTGTATAGTTAGTACATACTAGATCATATATTTCATGGTTGTAAATTAAGCATTCCTAGCTCACTTATTAACTTGTTAAACCTGGATTCATCTAGTGGTTTTGTGAAGACATCAGCAAGTTGATTTTCAGTAGGGATATATTGTAAAGATACTCCATTTTGCACATGATCCCTAATGAAGTGATACCTTATTTATATATGCTTTGTCCTAGAATGCATGACATGATTATGAGTAATTGCTATGACACTTGTGTTATCACAGTGAATGGGAATGGATTTGAAATCAAACCCATAATTAGCCAGCTAATTTTTCATCCATAGGATCTGAGCACAGCAGCTGCCAGCAGCAATGTATTCAGCTTCTGCAGTTGAAGTAGATACTGAGTTTTGCTTCTTGTTAAACCAGGACACAAGTCTGTTTCCTAGCAATTGACAGGTGCCACTGATAATCTTTCTATCTATTTTGCAGCCTGCAAAATCAGTATCTGTGTATCCTGTTAGTTCAAATGAGGACTCATTGGGATACAAAAGCCCCAAGTGAGGTGTACCCTTGAGATACCTAAAAATCCTCTTTACAACAGTTAAATGTGATTCTTTAGGGTTAGCCAGAAATCTAGCACATATGCATGTTGCAAACATTATGTCTGGTCTAATGGCAGTTAGATATAAAAGAGAGCCTATCATACCTCTGTATTGAGTTATATCAATACTTTAACCTTTTTCATCTTTGTCAAGCTTGGTTGCAGGAGTAATTGGGGTTTTCATAGGAGAGGCTGATTCCATGCCATACTTCATAAGTAAATCTTTGATGTACTTAGCTTGGTTTATGAATATTCCTTCACCAGTCTGCTTCATTTGCAGTCCAAGGAAGAAGTTTAGCTCACCCATCATGCTCATTTCAAACTTGCTCTGCATAAGCTTGGAGAATCTCTTACATAGCTTTTCATCAGTAGAACCAAAAATAATATCATCAATATATATTTGAACCAATAAGACTTTGTCTTTATGCTTTCTAAGGAATAATGTGGTATCTACTCTACTTCTAGTGAACCCATTTTATATCAGGAAGTTAGTTAGTGTTTCATACCATGCTCTATGTGCTTGTTTAAGACCATATAAGGCTTTGTCTAATCTATAAACATAATTGGAAAGAGATGGCTTGATGAAACCTGGAGGTTGCTCTACATAGACTTCTTCTTGGAGTTCTCCATTCAGGAATGCACTTTTGACATCCATCTGGAAGACCTTAAACTTCATGTGAGCAACAAAGGCAAGGAATATTCTGATGGCTTCTAGTCTGGAAACTGGTGCAAATATCTCATCATAATCAATGCCTTCTTCCTGAGAGTAATCCTTGGTCACAAGTCTTGCCTTATTTTTGGTTATTACTCCATCTTCATCCATCTTGTTTCTGAAGACCCACTTGGTTCCAATGATAGGATGACTCTTTGGTATTGGTACCAATCTCCATACTTTTCTACGTTCAAATTGGTTGAGTTCTTCCTGCATGGCTTCTATCCGGCTGGAGTCTTCCATAGCATCCTCTATCTTCTTTGGTTCCATTTGTGATGGAAAGCTTAGATAAAAGCATTCATTCTGGGTGGAAGCTCTTGTTTTGACTCTTGCACTCGGATCTCCAATGATTAGATCTTGAGTGTGATCTCTTGCCCATTTGTTTCCGGTTGGGACATTTGTCCCGATACCTTCTTGTCTTAAATCTTCAAGATCTATTTCTTCTTCTTGGTGTGGAGGTTCGTTGTCTTGCATAGGCCTCTCTACGATCTCATTTTCTTGCTCAACGATTTCACTGTCTAGCACTACGATCGTAGTTTTGAGCTCGACGACATCATTAGTAATGTATGCACTGTCGGTCATAGTGTCTTAAAGCACTGTTTTGTCTAAGTCATTTTCATCAAAGATGATGTGAATAGAGACTTCAACATTCAGCATCTTCTTGTTGAACACTTTGTAGGCCATACTGTCTGTGGTATATCCAAGAAAGATTCATTCGTCTTACTTCAGTTGAAATTTTGTCAAGTACTGCTTTCCATTGTTGAGAATGTAGCATGCACAGCAGAATACATGAAAGTAGCTAACACTTTGTTTTTTTCTTTTCCACAGTTCGTAGGGTGTCTTCTTGATCGTAGAGTGTATTAGTGATCTGTTCTGCATATAGCATGCGGTGTTGACAGCTTCTGGCCAGAAGTATTCAGGCAGATGAGCTGCTGCTGGTAGAATTCTTCTAGCCTTTATTAAAGTTATATTCTTTCTCTAAGCTATCCCATTTTGTTGAGGAGTTCATGGAGCTGAGAAATTATGACTGATGCCATTGTCTGTGCAGAATTGGTCCATTTCTGAGAAGTTAAATTCTCTTCCGTGATCACTCCTTATGGCCTTGATTTTCTCTCCTTTCTCGTTCATTACCAGCCTGAACATCTTGATTAGTTGGGAGCTAGTTTCATCCTTTGAGGTTAAGAAGAATACCCATGTGAATCTGGTGTAGTCGCCGACTATAACTAGTGAGTACCTTTTCCCTCCCAGACTTGTTGTTGGAATTGGCCCAAATAGATCCATGTGAAGCAACTGCAAGGGCTTGTCGATTGAGTTGGCAGTTTTGCTCTTAAATGAGCTTCTGGTTTGCTTTCCAAGCTAACAGGCATTGCATGGCCTTTCTTTGACAAAGTTGAACTTGGGTAGGCCTGCAACGAGATCTTTTGATTCCAGTTTGGACATGCTTTTGAAGTTTAAGTGAGACAACCGTCTATGCCAAAGCCAGCTCATTTCTTCAGATGCTTTTGCCAGAAATCATATTGTCTCGTCTGAGCTTAGTTGTCCAAGATTCACTATGTAGACATTTCCTTCTCTTATCCTGGTTAGCTTTACAGTAAATGTCTTCAAATCTCTGACTGGGCACTGATTGTTGAGGATAGTTACTTGATGACCCTTGTCACAGGGTTGGCTGATGCTTAGAAGGTTGTGTTGGAGACCTTCCACATATGCCACTTTGTTGAAAGATACTGCACCATTACCAGCTGAGCCATATTCTCTTGTCTTGCCCGAGCCGTTGACTCCAAAGATGACTGAGAATCCCACTCAAGACACCCTCCTTCTCTATGTAGTTAGTCAGAAGGGCTTTGTTCCCAGTCATGTGTCTTGAGCATCCACTGTCTAGATACCAGGTTGTGATTGTGGAGCTCTTTTCCTGTCATAACATTAAACCTTCATTTTGGCACCCATATTTTCACGGGTCCTACTTTGTTAGTGCCCTTGGGGACCCAAATCTGTTTGATCTTAAGTCTCACATACATGGAATTATAATAGTATCTTGTAGCCTTGTGACCAACTCTATTGCACACAAAACACTAAGTATGATGCATGCATATGTGTGTGTGAGAATTCATCCTCTATTTGGACTTTTGTGGTTCTTTAGTCATCTTTTTGTTAAACCAATTTTCCTTCTTCGACATGTCCTTAGGTCTCATGAAATGTGAGGAGTATATCTTACCTCTACTGTACTTTCCCAGTTGGTTCGTAGAGTTGGCTTTATTCGACTTTACGATCCTTAGAGGTTGGTGAGTAGAGGATGGGTTACTCTTCTCTTTTTTGAAGCCCAGGTCAGCATGAGATCCTTTACTCCTTGGAGTATGGATGGAAAAAGTAGAACAAGTTTGGGCTGGTTCTTCCTTCTGTGAGGATTTCACAAAGGTAATGCTTCTACTAAAACTTGAGGCATTACTAGTGCTAGTTTTCTTTGTCTTTTCCACACATGGCTCTGAGGTGGATTCCCCAAAGCCTAAGCATGTAGAGATAGTCTTTTCTAGTTCCTCAATTTTAGAGGTTAGATTGAACTCTCTTTGTGCATTGAGCTCATTAGTCTATTTTAAGATCTCATTCTCAGCCTCAAGCTTGGAGAGAAAGTTTGTACTTAGAAGAGCTGTTTCTAGCTCTTCTTGAACTTTCTTTTTCTCCTCTTGAAGAAATGAATGATCATTAGACGGAACTTTAAACCACTTCATGTATTAATGTAGATCAGTTGTTATGTCATACAGTGCAGTTCTCAAATCATTAATGTCTACATCAGGAGAGTTGAAGTCAAATACTTCATTGATACTTACTTCATGTATGTTGGAGTTTAGTTTGTCCTTTGTATGTTTGGCCATTAGGCGTAGATTAGCCATTTGTGGTTCTTCATCATCTCCAGATTCAGGATTGGAGTCATTGTCTGAATCACTCCACGATCCTCCTACTACCAGACCTTTGTCTCTCTTCTGAGGCCTTTTGTTGCCTTTGCATTCCTTATTTGCATATAATTTCTTCTCTAGTTCTTCTCTGAGAGGTTTGTTGCAATTGGCAATGAAGTGGCCAGGCTTCTTGCAGTTTTAACATAGATCATTCATTTGCACCTGGCTGCTGTAGTTGCTGACCTTCTTTGGCTTACTGGTTTTGCCTTGACACATGAACCTTCTTAGTCTTTTTACCAGCATGGCAAAGTCTTCATCATCGTCTTCGTCATAGTCAGATTCAATCTCAGTATTGACCTTGGATGCACTTTCATTTGTTTTGAGAGCAACACCCTTATCCTTTTTTCTTCCTTCTGATAGGGTTTCAGCTCGTTGAGTCAGCTCCAGTTCGTATGTCAGAAGATTGCCATATAGTTGTTGAACTATCATCTCATGAAGATTATTTGACTCTCTAATAGCAGTGGTTTTGGCATCCCACCTGCTTGGTAGGGCTCTCATTCTCTGTTTGGATAGATCTTTCCATAAGCTCGTAGAGAGTTGAGCAGAACGTTGAATCTCTCGTAGGTGGCAGTTACGTTTTCTCCTTGAGCATGAGCAAACATTTCATACTATTGTGTCAAGAGTGATTGTTTGTTTTCTCTTACTTCTTCCGTTCCTTCGTGCATGATGAGTAGTGCTTCCCAAACCTGTTTCGCTATTTTGCTGTTGACAATGTTTTCGAACAGATCGTCTTCTAAGGATTGAAATAAAATGTTATTGGCCTTCTTGTTGAGTTGGATAGCTCTCTTCTCATTGTCAGTCCACTCTTCTTTGACTTTTATTTATATTCTGTTTGGATTGTCTGTGGTTGGTGCAAGCTTTGTTGGAACATAAGACCCATTCTGAACAGTCTCAAATAGATCTTCATCTATTGAGTCCATATATGCTTTCATCCTAACTTTCCAGTTTGCAAATTTATCTTTGTTGCACATTGGTGGCTTGCTGCCTCCTTCAGTTCTTGATTCACTTGGTAGGTGTGCCATTGGATCTACTAAAGCTTTGTAGGCTATATAATAGAACCTGATCTGATACCAATTGTTAGTTCCCGAAGGCACAATAATTATCTAGAAGGGGGGTTGAATAGATATTTAAAAATCTTTTCGTTTTAACTTGTTAGTAGATAATGATTAAAACTTTAGCGGAATTAATATTAGTTTTAATCTCCCTTAAGATAGTGAGTTTATATGATTGAGACAGATATAGCAGTTATAGCAGTTATAGTAAGAATGTAAGAGACACAGTCGTTTTAAGTGGTTCAGAACACTTAAAGCTCCTAGTCCACTCTTCTACTCCTCGAGTAGGAAATCCACTATGGATGTCTTTTACACTTTCTGAATCACTTAGATTCCTTCTAGACCAGCAGTCTAGGAACTTCTTAGTTCACTCTTGAACTCTTCAAGTCCAACATACTTGGCTCTTTTACAGTTCACTTAGAACTCTTCAAGTCGTTCTGACTTGGAACTTTTTCTTCAGTTGATTGGTAGATGTTGAGTTCTTGATGGGTGCTACTCAGTTGCTGTTTAAGCACTTGTTCAGAAGAATTGAGTAGCTAAGCAAGCTTTTCTTTTTCTCAGATCGTAGAGTTGAGCGTTGAGAGTTCTTGTACGTTTTTGTTCAATGCTTATTTGGTTCTCTCATCTGCTTGATTTGCATATATGTGATCTTGAAAACTATCCGTTGGATCCATCCGTTGAAGCATTAAATACGTTTGAGATTTCTGTTCTTTGATGGTGACTTTTCTGCACATCTTCTGAATTGCATTCTGGCCCAATAATACAGCAGACTGCTTTCTCACCTAACACCTAAAAAGGTGTTTTTCTCCTTATCAACGGTACTTTCCTTAGCTTCTTCAATACGCTTCTTTGTTGCATACTAAGGATATCTTTTATGCCTTTGGGACTGGTGAGTACTACAACGTTTAGAACCCATTCCACATTTGTTGGAATTTGTCTCCACACAAAACGTGAGGCATGATGCTTTTGACACAAGGCAGATGATACTCTACGATTCAGATCGTGGTGACTTGTCGCCTTAGTGCTTGGTCTGATACTATCAGTAAAGAGCACCACGATTTCTCTTAAATACTTGCACACTACGATCTTCGCTTACTTGAGTTGTAAACTTTACGTTTCCGAGATCACACTACTGTGACGCCCCAAAAAATAGGTATACATCACCCATCTCAGGTCGCAAAATATATGGTACTAAATACAAATACAAACTAATTATACAACAGTCTTGTAATATACAACAAACATATGCTGTGAGTTTTAATACAAATATTGTCATCTAGATAATATCCACACTCAAATTCAATCTTATTACATTTATTATCACACTATTTCGTAGAATAGTGAGGACTACTAATGCTATCATCTGGACCGTCACCCCGTTCCCCGACTCGTTTCAGCTATATTCTCATTTCCTGAAGAGAACAGTGAAAGAAAGGGTGAGCTCAACTAGCCTAGTAAGAAATATTATGACTAAGATAATGCAGAATAAATTATCGTTAGACTTCAACAGTGTTAAACTGATACAATATAACAAACATCAAGTTTAACTGCAGCGGAACAAGCTATCCATTAGAAGAATCAAGTAGAGAATAAAATCTACTATCTTCTATGGTTTAAAAGGTTTTTCATCACTTTTATCGTTGAGACTCACCTCAATAAATAATCCACATCATCAAATCATCCCTGCACTACAGGCCAAGTATATTCTTTAGTATCACGACCACGAATTATCCATTCATTACGGGCCAAAGATATTCGTGTTTTCATCAACGGTCCTGATCATGTCATAAAACAATTCATCTTTGCACCCTTGGCCGAAGAGAATCCATAGCCATAATCATACCAAAAACTATCCATCAATACACTACGAGCCAATGAGGATTTTTTTCACATCATTTGTAGCATTGCGGTCATGAGTATACCGAATAATCCCTGGTCATAATCATACCAAGTCCATCTATGCACTACAGGCCACAGATGACTTTCATCATAATATAAACATGAGGATGATGACAATGACATAATAATTCAATAAAACAAGTTCAAAAATTAATTTATCCATGAGCCAATAACGTCCAAATTGTCAACATGATACTTCTTTGTGGAGTAAAATTCAAGAATGCTCAGAAGAATATTTTCATGAAAAGATACTGGATGAAGCGCAAATATCAAGGATATTCCACTAATTTCATGGAGTATAGAAGTCAAAACTTTAACCAACTAAGTATAATAAAGAATGGAATAACAAAAGAAATCACCAAACATGCGATAGACCGCACAGACAGGTTATTCCAACAGAATAATAAATAACGGAACCAGGTCATGCGTAAACGCACAGATAGTATATTCCAACAAAATAATAAATAATGGAACCAGGTCATGCGTAGACGCACAGACAGGATATTCCAATAGAATAATAAACAACGGAATTAGGTCATGCGTAAATGCACAAACATGATGTTCCAACAGAATAATAAAGAATGAAATAACGGAAGAATTTCACCAAGTATAGGGTATCCCGCGTATACAGGTTATTCCAACAGAATAATAAAGAATGTGTTGATTTATAATATTCTAACCTTTTTTTTGATGATGACTTAATATTATAGACTAATCTGTCTATTGTGAAATTTTTGGAAATTGATGAAAGATCGTTGATATGAAAGATTTTGAAGATTTGAGTCTTAAGAAAAATATGTAAGGTCATTGCAAATATTTAATTTTTCGATACAAGGCTCTAGGACATTTTATTTGTACATTAAAATGTGATTAAATATCTTATGCATGCCTAAGTATGTTACATTAATGTTTTATTGCCATGTGTTAGGACTTGTGCTATTTGTATAACATGTGGGCTACAAAGTTGTTGGAAACATAAGTGGCATATATATAATCATTATCTATTAGAAGTCTAAATGCATATTTCTTGGAAATACAAGATAATAATTGTACTGAGAAGAGTTTGAAATTTGTTTAGCACTTTGAAATAATTACGGATCTAACACTTTGGTTTGTTTTGAAAAGAGTATTGTGTTATGTTTATAAACTGTTAAGAGGATAATGCTTGAAAAAGTCAAATGGAGATATATTCGGTTCTAACTGATATAATTTTTTAAGTGATATATTTGATTCATACTGATCTTTTCTATCATTTTCAACGGAAATATAATTGGACGTTGCAATTGTTGTTATCCAACGTATACATCTTTTTAGTAGTAACGGTAATAATATTGGGCTATAAAGAGGAATTGATATCAGTGGAAAATTACAACACTTGAATTAATATCTTGCACTCATATACTTTGAAGGCTATTATAATCTTGGTGTATATTTTGATCTACTGATTCAATTTATTTCGTGGGCTATAAATCGGTAATATCTTTCTATTATTAATTGATCATTGCATACATTAGTCAAGCCTTGCATTGTTAAATTGTTTATTTACTTTGATCATTAGACCTCTATAAAAATGTAATCTTATATTTTTTAGACTAAAGTGTTGTCGAAAGGTTTTTTAATCCGGGTGGATTAAGGTTTGTTTACAAACAGGATCAAGGAAGCTTAGGAGCTTAAGGGGTGCATTGGTGTACAAGGAGCAAGTGTGCTCAAGTGAATTATTGTAATTCAATTTGATTGAATCTGTTTTGTAACAAGGGTCATTTTTAAAGGAATAAAAGTGAGTCTCCAATACTAGTTGGTATTGGACGTGGACTAGGCTATTATTATAGAGGGTAATAGCTGAACCACGTAAAAAATCTTGGTGTTATTTTATTGCTTGATTTTCTTTAATATTTCTCAAGATAATTAGTTTTCTTAATATTTAAAATATAAACTTTTGCTTCATCTTGAGATAGTATTTTTACATCAAGTATTTTAGCTGACTTATAAATTCACCAAGATATTTTCTTAAACAAAAATTCAATTCGATAGACTGCATTCATTTAGCAAGCTGCATTCTTTGATTCAGTAGGCTGTATTCAATAGTTTGAATTTAAAGTTTTAAAATTGGTCATAGTTTGCTCTCACACTTATTCAACCCCCCCTTCTAAGTGTACCATATCTAAATTTCATTTGGTATCAGAGCAAGGCTCTACTTACTTGGTCTTAAAGGTGACTTGTAGGGAAAGATTCTGACATGGCACAGTTCGGGAGCAACAATCAAGAAGGTCAATCAACAAATAGACCTCATTTGCTATATGGAACAGAAAATTACAACTTCTGGAAATTCCGAATGAGGATCTACCTTCAAAGAGATCCTTGGGAATGGTGGGTTATGGAGAACGGACCAGTTATTCCACGAAGAGAAGATGGGACACCAAAGATTCTACTAGAAATGGATCCAAACGAAATCTACATGGTGTCATATAATTCGAAAGCAATGAACACACTTCTCAGCGGCATGGTACAATCCGAGATAGATAAAGTCTCTTCATGCAACACAGCCAAAGAGATGTGGGATACTTTAGTGGTAAGTCATGAAGGTACTTCAAAAGTTCGAGAAGTCAAGCTAAGCATGCTCATGCATGATTATGAAATGTTCAAACTCGAGAAAGATGAAACCATAAAGATGGCTCAAGCAAGGTTCCTTGTTCTTTTGAACTCATTAAAGCTACTGGACAAATCTATTCCACAAAGTGAGATTAATCGTAAGTTACTTCGGGCTATGCCCAAGAGGTTTGCTTCTAAAATCACTACTCTTCAAGATTCCTCTACTATATCTACTATGGATACATTAACCCTTTTTGGTGAACTTGAGGAATATGAACATCAGTTAAAAAGGTATGATGATGAGGACGAAACTCCTCGAAGAAAGGTTTTAGCTCTTAATGCAGGAAATGAAGAAGATCTTGATGATGATTCGGATGAAGAGATAGCCTTGATGACCAGGAGACTCAAAGGACTTATTCAAAGAAAGAATAATCGAAAGAATATCTTCAATTCAAACAAAGGCAAGGGAAAACAAACTGAGGAGACGTGTTTTGAATGTGGACGTCCAGGACACTTCAAGAAGGACTGTTTTCAACTAAAGAATAAAGGAAAAACAAGCTTCAAGGATAATAAGAGAAACAAGGCACTAGTCACTTGGAGTGATGAAGAAGAATCTGAAGTTGAGGTCGATGCCAAGGATGAGATAGCTCAAGTATGCTTCATGGGAATAGAAGGTGAATCTAATGAGGTATCTATTTTTGAACTTATTTCTTTGAAACAAGAAAATGAGAAATTGAAAGAAAAGAATGCATGTTTGAAAGACTTAGTCAACACATTAATGGGTGAAGTAGAATCTTTGATAGATGAAAAGAAAAATATTGAAAAGGAATCTATATGTAAAGAAGAAAAAGTTTTGATTGCTAAAAACAATTTTCTTGAGAATTATAACAAAGTTCTTTTCAACAAAGTAACTTACTTGAACAATGAAGTTGAAAAATTGACTAATGAATTAAAAATGAGAGATTTGTGTATTGATGCATTTAGTGATAAATCGTCTGTTAAAACATCTCCTAATGACGAACTTCAAAAAGAAATAGCTTCACTAAAATTATCTCTTGCTAAATTCGTTCAAGGTGAAGAAAATTTAAATGTCATTTTGGGTAAACAAAGACCTACTTTTGAAAGACAAGGAATTGGTTATAATTCTATGCATGAAAAGGGTAATATGAAAATGCTAAAGTCAAAATCACGTTTTAGATTAAATTATTGTTCACCTTTTACAACATGTAGGAATTGTGGCATTAAAGGTCATTTAGACATAAATTGCTTTAAGAAAAATAAGATTAAGAAGGTTTGGGTTAAAAAGGATGATTTACCTGCAACTAACGTAAAAGGACCCAAAAAGATGTGGGTACCAAAAGGATGAATTATTTTTTCGTGACAGGTATGTTTTAAGGCAAGGGTTCCTTCTCAAAAGTGGATTCTTGATAGTGGATGCTCTCGTCATATGACCGGTGATAAATCTAAGTTCGTTGAACTAAAACTCAAGAAGAAAAACGGAACTGTCACATTCAGAGATAATCGAACTTGTGAGATTATAAAATTGGTAATGGTAAGGTTAACATCGACAATGTTCAGTTAGTTAACGGCCTCGAATTTAATCTTATTAGTATAAGTCAATTAATGGACAATGGTCACCAAGTTAGTTTTGATAAAGAAAAATGCACTATTTCTCATGGTACTAACAATGTTACCCTAGTTGCACAAAGTTAAGGAAATATATATACTATTGATTTTGAGCAACAGGATGAAGAAGTATGTTTAGCATCTGTACAAGATGAGGCTAATTTGTGGCACAAGAGGATGAGACATGTTCACATGGATTTAATCAAGAAATTATCCTCAAAGAATCTCGTCAAAGGATTGCCAAAGATCAAATATGAAAAGAAGGGAATTTGTGTTCCTTGTCAACTCGGGAAACAAGTATGAACGTCATTTACAGCAAAGAACATGGTATCAACCTCTTCTCCTTTACAACTACTCCATCTTGATCTATTTGGACCAGAAAGACATCCTAGTATAAATGGTAAATTTTATGCTTTTGTAATAGTAGATGATTTCTCTAGATATACATGGGTATTATTTTTGAGAACTAAAGATGAAGCATTCAAGGAATTTGAGAAATTAATCAGAAACTTGGAAACAAAATATAGTCTAAAACATGTAAGGATAAGAAGTGATCATGGTACTGAGTTTCTAAAAGACTTTAAAATATTTTGTGATCAAAAGGGTGTTAGTCATGAATTCTCTGCTCCTAGAACCCCTCAACAGAATGGAGTTGTAGAAAGAAAAAATAGGACATTACAAGAAACAGCTAGAACTTTATTACAAGAAAGTAAACTTCCTAAAAAGTTTTGGGCCGGAGCTGTAAACACATCTTGTTATGTTTTGAATAGAGTACTTATTCGTCCAATCATTTTGAAGACCCCTTATGAACTGTTAAATAATAAGATTCCTAATATTAGTTATTTCAAAGTTTTTGGATCTAAATGTTTTATTCTAAATACTAGTGATAACCTAGGAAAATTTGATGCTAAATCTTATGAAGGAATTTTTATTGGGTATTCACAGAATAGTAAAGCATATCGTGTATTTAACATTAACAAGTTGAGTGTTGAAGAATCTGTTCATATTCAATTTAATGAAACTCACAATGATCTTCCAAAAGAAAGAGATGAGGATGCAGGTACATTGGAGATCTTAGTAAATCCAGCAAACCGGAGGAATCTATTCAGCAAACCAAGTGAACAAATCCAGCAAGTTGAATTGGAAAATTTTCAGGATGTAGAACAAAATACAATAGAAGAACTTGAGGCAGACCTTCCTCAACAAGAAGAAGAAATACATGATGTACAAATGCCAAAGACTGCAAGATATCTCAAGAACCATCCACCGGAAAACATCATTGGAGATATAAATAAAGGAATTACTACAAGAAGAGGATTGCAAAATCAATGTGCTTTTTCAGCATTTTTATCCCAAGTTGAACCAAAGAATGCTAGGGAAGCTATCCTAGATGAAAGCTGGCTAATGGCAATGCAGGAAGAACTTCAACAATTTGAACGATGTCCAGTTTGGGAATTAATGCCTCCTCCTAAAAATAGTTCCATTATTGGAACAAAATGGGTATTCAAAAATAAGATTGATGAGCATGGGATAATTACTCGAAACAAAGCAAGGTTGGTGGCTCAAGGATATAATCAACAAGAGGGGATCGACTACGAAGAAACTTATGCTCCAGTCGCTAGACTAGAGTCTATCCGTATCTTGTTAGCACTTGCTTGTTACAAGAAATTCAAGCTTCATCAAATGGATGTAAAGAGTGCGTTTCTTAATGGCTACATAAATGAAGAAGTATATGTAAAACAGCCTCCTAGATTCGAACATGAGAAATATCCCAATCATGTTTTTAAGCTAAAGAAAGCTCTATATGGTCTCAAACAAGCTCCGAGGGCTTGGTACGAAAGGTTAAGTAAGTATCTTATTTCAAGTGGTTTTACTAGAGGTAAAATAGATTCTACATTATTTATTAAACATGAAAAACAAGAAAAAATCATTGTTCAAATATATGTAGATGATATAATATTTGGTGCTACTAATGATTTTCTTTGTGAGTGGTTTTCAAAGTGTATGCATAAGGAATTTGATATGAGCTTAATGGGAGAGCTACATTACTTTTTGGGACTTCAAATCAAGCAAACAAAGGAAGAGATCTATATTCATCAAACCAAATACACTAAAGAATTACTCAAAAGATTTGGTTTTGAAGAAACCAACCCAAAGACTACACCAATGAGTACATCAATAAAGCTCACATCAGATGATAAAGGTATAGATGTAGAGGTAACTAAATATCGAGGTATGATTGGATCTTTATTATATTTAACTGCATCTAGACCTGATATAATGTACAATGTATGTCTTTGTGCTCGATTTCAATCTAAACCCAAAGAATCCCACTTGCAAGCAGTTAAAAGAATTTTTAAATATTTAAGTGGTACTTTAAATTTAGGATTATTTTATCCTATATGTAATCATTTTGATCTAATGGGTTACTCAGATGCTGACTATGCAGGATTTCAAATTGATAGAAAAAGCACAAGTGGTGCGTGTACATTTTTGGGACATAGTCTTGTTTCGTGGCATAGTAAAAAGCAAACTTCAGTTGCTTTATCAACTACTGAGGGTGAATATTTAGCTGTAGGAAGCTGTTGCTCTCAAATATTATGGATGAGACAAACATTATGTGATTTTGATATTATCTGCAATAATGTGCCTATATATTGTGATAATTCTAGTGCTATTGACATATCAAAAAATCCTGTTTTACATTCACGTACAAAAAATATAGAAGTAAGACATCATTTTTTAAGGGATAATGTTTCAAAAGGGTTAGTCAAATTGGTTTTTATTCCTACTGAAAAATAATTAGCTGATATTTTTACTAAACCCTTGAGTGTAGAAAGGTTTTGCATGCTAAGAAGAGAACTTGGAATGTGCATGGTTTAAAGTGATCACATACTAAAATAGCTTATGCATAAAATATCTCGTATATTTGCATATTATTCTTTTGCTATACATTATTTCTTTATAACCGGCAATTAAGGGATACAAATCTGTCTAAGTGAAACGTATTTATTTTGGCACAATTTACGGTGACTATCATTATAGATTTCGAAATCCGAAAAGGCAGGCGCTGAGATGGGTTTAGTCATTCAAGAAGTCTTTTCGTTCTCCAACTCTTCAGTATTAAACACAGAACACTTCTTCCTCTTTTCACATATTTTCAGATTCATTTTTTTTGTTTCTCAAAAGTTTGGTATCTCTCTACTAATATCATGAAAACCAGAGCTAGCAAGCGATCGACAGGAAAATCAAACGATGAAGGATCCTCGTTAAAGAATCTCACCGGACTAAAGATGAAATCTAAGCGAGTACCGAAGAAATCTTCTTTGCTTGTGTCGTCTGATGCCACAATATTATCTGACGATTCAGATTCAAGTTTTTCTTTCTTAAAAGCTTCTGAAACCGAGCCATATCGCCGAGAAAAGTTAAAGCAACCCATGGAAGAAGAACAATTTTTCTCACAACCAGAATCTCCTTCAAATCTGGTAAATCCGTTTTCATCCTCTTTTGATTTACAAGACAATTTCTTTAGAGGACCTAGTTTCGAAACTCGTTTTAAAAACTCCATTGCTACAAAATAATTTGTGTATGAAAAATCTTTGGATCTCTTTTATCTCAAACACTCTGTTTTGGAAAAACTTTTCACCGAGTGCAACATTTTTTCTATGTTATTTCCTCCTACTGTTGCCTATCCTCGGTTGGTCCAACAATTTTACACTAATCTTGAGTGTAATGGAGATTGTTTTACAACATTTGTCAAAGGAAAATCTTTATTTTTCACGAGTATAGATTTTGGAAGCATTCTGGGTATTTCTTCTACTGGACCATGTCCTTTCACTCTCAAAGGAGCGGCCAATATTCCTTTTACTCCTTTAGAACAACTTCATATAGTCATGAATGACTATTCTCTTTCATCTATGTATTTACCAAAAATTGTCAGTGTTTGTCCTAATGCATGTGTTCTTCATAAGTTGGTTCGGTATAATTTGTTTCCTCGCCTTGGTGGGGGTTCTGAATTTACTTATCAGGATTTGGTTGTTGTAGCTATGATTCTCAAAGGAATAGTTTTTAATTTTTCAAAAATGATGTTATCTCACATGCAAAGTTGCATTCGTCAAAGCAAGAAATGCCTTCCTTATGGTAAATTTCTCACCAAGCTTTTTCAACATTTTAAAATTTCTTTTGATGATGAAATTTCTGTTACAAATCATGAGCTTATTGACACTGCAAATTTGACAAAATCACACATCACGTTTCTTGCTGGTGAATTCGCACGTCTTCTGCCTGATCCTCCTATTGCTCCTCCTCCTGTTTCTCATACTCCTGAATCATCATCTTCTTCGTTGCCAAATTGTAATGGGTCTGATGTTATGACTGTTTTGACCGAAATTTTACAAAATCAAAATTCTTTGAAAGCTGAGTTGGTTGAAATCAGACAACGTCTTGAGAAAGGGAAGTTACCAATGAATGCCCCTGAGATCAATAAATTATATCATCAAATTGAAGATGAATTTATTGACCTTCAAGCGGGTTTTGAGATTCAGACGTTAGCTATGGTTGAAGCACTTCAACGTAAGGTTAATCGAAACACTTGTCAATTAAGTCAAGAGGTGAAATTTATTAGTTATCAAATTGGGGAGTTCACAGATTTTATGGCTACAAGGTTCAATGCTATTGGTCAGAGGTTTCATGTTCTAACAATGTTTTCTCCAATTCCTGAATGGCCAATGAACAACTGGATGGTTGAGTACAAGGGAGATTTTTTGGATATGGAGCTTCCTCTTGCGACATTTATTCCTCGACCACCTCGACTTGCCAACGATTACACCTTGGAAGAGCGTCTTCATCGCCATCGTCATCGTCCATACTTTACCACTCGTGCAGAACAGTAAGCTAATCTCGAGGAAATTAATTAGAGTCTTTTTGCATGATGACAAAGGGGGAGAATTCTAAAAAATTCTGAGATTCTATTTTTTTTTTAGATTCTGTTTTTGTTTAAAGACTATGGGTTTAAGTTGGTTTTGATAGGCATGATTGCCTGGATGTTAAGATGGATTTTGCTGCATGTTTTTAAACTAATTTTGTTGCAGGCATTGATTGTTTTAATATTTTAATACTAACATGCAGGTATTATAAATATTTCCTGAAATGTGCATGAATTCAAAGGGAGTTATGAATTCAGGGGGAGTTATAATTTTTGGTGTTGTCATCATCAAAAAGGGGGAGAATGTTGATTTATAATATTCTAACCTTTTTTTTTATGATGACTTAATATTATAGACTAATCTGTCTATTGTGAAATTTCAGGAAATTGATGAAAGATCATTGATATGAAAGATTTTGAAGATTTGAGTCTTAAGAAAAATATGTAAGGTCATTGCAAATATTTAATTTTTTGATACAAGGCTCTAGGACATTTTATTTGTACATTAAAATGTGATTAAATATCTTATGCATGCCTAAGTATGTTACATTAATGTTTTATTGCCATGTGTTAAGACTTGTGCTATTTGTATAACACGTGGGCTACAAAGTTGTTGGAAACATAAATGGCATAGATATAATCATTATCTATTAGAAGTCTAAATGCATATTTCTTGGAAATACAAGATAATGATTGTACTGAGAAGAGTTTGAAATTTGTTTAGCACTTTGCAATAATTACGGATCTAACACTTTGGTTTGTTTTGAAAAGAGTATTGTGTTATGTTTATAAACTGTTAAGAGGATAATGCTTGAAAAAGTCAAATGGAGATATATTCGGTTCTAACTGATATAATTTTTTAAGTGATATATTTGATTCATACTGATCTTTTCTATCGTTTTCAACGAAAATATAATTGGACGTTGCAATTGTTATTATCCAACGTATACATCTTTTTGGTAGCAACGGTAATAATATTGGGCTATAAAGAGGAATTGATATCAGTGAAAAATTACAACACTTGAATTAATATCTTGCACTCATATACTTTGAAGGCTATTATAATCTTGGTGTATATTTTGAGCTACTGATTCAATTTATTTCGTGGGCTATAAATCGGTAATATCTTCTATTATTAATTGATCATTGCATACATTAGTCAAGCCTTGCATTGTTAAATTGTTTATTTGCTTTGATCATTAGACCTCTATAAAATTGTAATCTTATATTTTTTAGACTAAAGTGTTGTCGAAAGGTTTTTTAATCCGGGTGGATTAAAGTTTGTTTACAAACAGGATCAAGGAAGCTTAGGAGCTTAAGGGGTGCATTGGTGCACAAGGAGTAAGTGTGCTCAAGTGAATTATTGTAATTCAATTTGATTGAATCTGTTTTGTAACAAGAGTTATTTTTAAAGGAATAAAAGTGAGTCTCAAATACTAGTTGATATTGGACGTGGACTAGGCTATTATTATAGAGGGTAATAGCTGAACCACGTAAAAAATCTTGGTGTTATTTTATTGCTTGATTTTCTTTAATATTTCTCAAGATAATTAGTTTTCTTAATATTTTAAATATAAACTTTTGCTTCATCTTGAGATAGTATTTTTACATCAAGTATTTTAGCTGACTTATAAATTCACCAAGATATTTTCTTAAACAAAAATTCAATTCGGTAGACTGCATTCATTCAGCAAGCTGCATTCTTTGATTCAGTAGGCTGTATTCAATAGTTTGAATTTAAAGTTTTAAAATTGGTCATAGTTTGCTCTCACACTTATTCAACCCCCCCTTCTAAGTGTGCCATATCTAAATTTCAGAATGGTATAACAGAAGTTCTCTTCACGAATAAGAAAGAATGAATACCCCTTACGAGTACAACAAATAATATCCCTTACCTTTGAAAGAAAAGTATTCCGACTAGTAGGGCGAGGATATACTCGAAGAAAACTTACACTATGCTCAAAGTTTTCTTAAATTATAAAGAAATACGCTCGAGGTTACAGAAGAAGAACTCACTCTATAGTTTCTCTCTCTAGAGTTTCAGTGAATTCGTAAGAAATAATGAAGGAATGAGCTTCTATTTATAGAAGAATGGATTGCATAGTAACTAATTCATGAACGGTCCAGATTGATTTACTTTTAAACGGACGGTCCAGATTTAAAGCAAAATCTTTTAAATAAAATATAATATATTCTATTTATAATCTAATAAAACGAATAACTTTATAAAAGTATTCTATTTTATATAAAAAGATTTTACTATGCAAAATACTATGCAGGCACTATGCACTACTATGCATAATAAAATATAATATATTCTATTTGTAGAATAACTTTATAAAAGTATTCTATTTTATATAAAAAGATTTTACTATGTAAAATACTATGCATAATAGAATATAATATATTATATTTATAGAATAACTTTATAAAAGTATTCTATTTTATATAAAAAGCTTTTCTGTTTTATTACATTAATAATACTAATAAAACAAAACTGAGTGACTTATCACGTAAGCATTAATAATCAATACAGTGTGCTACTATGTAACCACGCGTATTATTGTACTTTTAACACCGAGTGTTTCAACTGTTAACGGTACAACTTCCGCCGTTATTTTCATAAAAATATTTTTGTCGTTTTCTCAATCCGGATAAAAATTCCGTTGCTGGGTCCACCAATGATTGTGCCGTTGTACGAATATTCCCTGTTAAAATGAATATTCCCCGACCAATCGAATATTATATAACAACTTGCATACTTTGCAAAATTTATAAATATTACCCACAACTATAACATTATATCAAATCCACACCATAATATTAAAAAAAAATTATTTCGAGAAAATTAAATATTTATTCATAAAATCTGGGTTCTCACAACTACAATCTCTGAGTTGGCTCGGCAAATGTTGGGACCACTCTACGATTTCCGAAGAGGCCCTTCAAGGCAGTAACAATACAATTCTCGAAGCTCTACGTTTCTGCCTTGACTTCTGTAATCTTGATCAGCTTGATACACTACGATCTCTTCGAAGCCTATCTATCACATCTCAAGATCAACCTAACATCTTTGATCTCTCTATCTATACATTCATTTACGTAATGATACACATTAAGAGCTTAGATCAACCTAACAAATTTGATCTATCACTAAGTCCTTGTACATATATCTCTTGAAGGACTTTACATATAATCATGAGCATTTACATTTAAACATCAAATCAAAATATGCACTCTCCCAACAGTATTCAGGAAGATGGGCTACTGCTAGTAGAGTTCTTTCAGCCTCTATCAATGTCATGTTCTTTCTCTCAGCTACTCCACTTTGTTGAGGAGTTCGTGGAGCTGAGAAGTTATGACTGGTGCCATTGTCTGTACAGAACTGGTCCATTTTTGTGAAGTCGAATTCTCTGCCATGATCACTCCTTATAACTTTGATTTTCTCTCCTTTCTCGTTCATCACTAGCCTGAACATCTTGACCAGTTGAGAGCTTTTTTCATCCTTTGAGGTTAGAAAGAACATCCATGTGAATCTGGTGTAGTCGTCGACTATGACTAGTGAGTATTTCTTCCCTCCGAGGCTCGTTGTTGGAATCGGCCCAAATAGATCCATGTGGAGCAACTGCAGGGGCTTGTCAATTGAGTTGGCAGTTTTGCTCTTGAATGAGCTTCTGGTATGCTTTCTAAGCTGATAGGCATTGCATGACTTTTCTTTAACGAAGCTGAAATTAGGTAAGCCTGCAACTAGATCTTTTGAGGCAAGTTTGGACATTCTCTTAAAGTTGAGATGAGACAGTCTTCGATCCATAATCAACTTATTTCTTCAGATGCTTTAGCCAGAAAGCATATTGT
The DNA here is from genome assembly GCA_020205505.1 of Panax japonicus. NCBI lineage: Eukaryota > Viridiplantae > Streptophyta > Magnoliopsida > Apiales > Araliaceae > Panax > Panax japonicus. The sequence continues at coordinate 6,977,983 of CM035097.1, forward strand.
CTCGTCTGAGCTTATTTGTCCAAGATTTATTGTGTAGACATTTCCTTCTCTTGTTCTAGTTAACTTTACAACAGATGTCTTCAGGTCTCTGACTTAACATTGATTGTTGAAGAATGTTACTTGATGACCCTTGTTGCAGAGTTTGCTAATTCTTAGAAGAGTGTGTTGTAGTCCTTCTGTGACGCCCCCAAAATAGGTTTACATCACCCATCTTGAGTCTCCAGATACAATGTACTAAATTCAAATACAACTTAATATTGTCTACTAGAGAGTATACAAACTCAAAAGGAGTCCTCATTACAATTATTATCACACTATTTCACAGAATAGTGAGTACTATTAATGCACCATCTAGGACCATCACTCTATTCCCTGACTATTCCCAGCTACGTTATCATTTCCTGAAGAGAACAGTGAAGAAAAGGTGAGCTCAACTAGCCCAGTAAGAAATATTATGACTAAGATAATGCAGAATAATTTATCGTTAGCCTTCAACAATGTTAAACTGATAAAATATAATAAATATCAATTTTAACTGCAGCGGATCAAGCAATCCATTAGAAGAGTCAAGTAGAGAATAAAATCTACTATCTTCTATGATTTAAAAGGTTTTTCATCACTTTTATCGCTGTGACTCAGCTTAATAAATAATCCACATCATCGAATCACCCCTGCACTACGGCCAATGATATTCTTTAGTATCACGACCATAAATTATCCATGCACTACGGGCCAAGGACATTCATGTATTCATTAATGGTCATGATCATGCCAACAACTGTCCATCAATGCACTACGGGCCAATGAGGACTTTTAACACATCATTTGTAACATTACGGTCATGATTACACCGAATAATCCCTGGTCATAATCATACCAAGTCCATCTATGCACTACAGGCCACAGATGACTTTCAACAAAATATAAACATGAGGATGATGAAAATGATATAAGAATTCAATAAAACAAGTTCAAGAATTAATTTATCCAGGAACTAATAACGTCCAAATTGTCAACATGATACTTCTTTGTAGAGTAAAATTCAAGAATGCTTAGAAGAATATTTCCATGAAAAGATACTAGATGAAGCACAAATATCAAGGATATTCCACTAATTTCATGGAGTATAGAAGTTAAAGTTTTAACCAACTGAGTATTATAAAGAATGGAATAACAAAAGAAATCACCAGGCATGCGATAGACCGCACATGCAGGTTATTCCAACATAATAATAAATAACGGAACCAGGTCCGGCGTAAAACGCACAGACAAAATATTCCAATAGAATAATAATGACTGGAACCAGGTCCGGCGTAAAATGAACAGACAGAATATTCCAATAGAATAATGAAGAATGGAATAACAGAAGAATTTCACCAAGTATAGGGTAGCCCGCGTATATAGGTTATTCCAACAGAATAATAAATAATGGAATAACAGAAGTTCTCTTCATGAATACAAAAGAAATAATACCCCTTACCGTAAAAGAAGCTGAATATAAGAGTAGGAAAGTAGCAGAATACTTTTCTATAGTTTCTCTATAATTTCTCTCTCTAGAGTTTCAGTGAATTCGTAAGAAATAATGAAGGAATGAGCTTCAATTTATAGAAGAATGGACTGCATAGTAACTAACTTATGAACGGTCCAGATTGATTTACTTTAAACGGACGATCCAGATTGGTTTACTATTAAAACTTAAAGTAACGGTCCATACTGATTTACTATTAAAACTTTAAACCAGCGATCCATATTGATTTACTATTATAACTATCCACCGGCAGTCCATATTGATTTACTATTCTATCTTCAACCAACAGTCTGAAAAATTAGCACATCTCCTCATGGAATAATATTGTACCCAAAAATAATTTAGACCAAAAAGAAATATATTTTACGGGTGAATAGTACTATGTGAATAGTAACTCGTGAATAGTACTATGTGAATAATAACTCGTGAATAGTAACTCATGAATAGTAACTCATAAATTGTAACTTGTGAATAGTAACTCGTGAATAGTAACTCGTGAATAGTACTCTGACACGAAAAGTGTCCCGAATACCCGTTTGAATAATATATCCTCCAGACATCAATTATTATCGAAACAAATGTCGATTCCCACTAACACAGATAATTCCAACACTATAAAATTTATCTTTAATCAACACGAACTTATTTATCTTTAATCAACACGAACTTATTTATCATTAATATTATAATTTACACTATTTAATAACCAGGTCGTTCCCAGGAAAGATGGGGCTTTTCGATAAGGATTTCTCCTTATTGGCGCACAATTAGGTGACCAAACCTCTTCTTGACAGAACTTCTAGACATTGTCAATATTGCAAATAATAATATGAATAACTTTATCGTCTCAATTATTGATTTAATAATATAAAATATAATGCAAATGATACTGTGACAATAATTGAATCAATAATATGAGAGATATGATGCAGCAATTACTGTAGCAATAATTGAGTATAACTGAGTGACTTCTCAGTAAGCATCAATAATCAATACCGTGTGCTACTATGCAACCACGCATATTACTGTACTTTTAACACCGTGTGTTTCAACAGTTAACGATAAAACTTCCGCCGTTATTTTCATAAAGTATTTTTGTCGTTTTCTCAATCCGACAATAATTTCGTTGTGGGGGGTCCACCAAAGATTGTGCCGTCGTACAAATATTTCCTGTTAAAACAAATATTCCCCGACCAATCGAATATTATATAACCACTTGCTTACTTTGTAAAATTTTTAAATATTACCCACAACTATAACATTTTATTATTATGTCTTTATTTTCCGTTGGAACATCCTGTTTGTGTTTTACGCCGGACCTGGTTCCGTCTTTATTATTTCATTCTTTATTATTCTGTTGGAACATCCTGTCGGTGTGATTTTCACCTGACCTGGTTCCATTACTATTATTCTGTTGGAATAACCTGCCTATGCGTAGTACCGTATGCATGGTGATTTCTGTTGTTATTCCATTCCTTATTATTCTCAGTTGGTTAAAATTTTGACTTCTATACTCCATGAAATTAGTAGAACATCCTTGATATTTGCACTTCATCCGGTATCATTTCATGGAAATATTCTTCTGAGAAATCTTAAATTTTACTCTACAAAGCAGTATCATGTTGACAATTTAGACGTTATTAGTTCCTGAATAACTTAATTCTTGAACTTATTTTATTGAATTTTTATATCATTGTCATCATCCTCATGTTTATACTTTTTGAAAGTCATATGTGGCCTGTAAAGCATGGATGGACTTGGTATGATTATGACCAGGGATTATTCGGTGTAATCATGACCGTAATGTTACAAATGATGTGGTAAAAGTCCTCATTGGCCTGTAGTGCATTGATGGACAGTTGTTGGTATAATCATGACCATTGATGAATACATAAATATCCTTGGCCCGTAGTGCATGGAATTTGTGGTCGTGACCCTAATGAATATCCTTGGCCGTAGTGCAGGGATGATGTGGATTATTTATTAAGCTGAGTCTCAGCGATAAAAGTGATGAAAAACTTTTAAAATCATAAAAGATAGTAGATTCTATTATCTACTTGAATCTTTTAATGGATTGCTTGATCCGCTGCAGTTAAACTTGATGTTGTTATATTTTATTAGTTTAACACTGTTGAAGGCTAACGATAATTTATTCTGCATTATCTAAGTCATAATATTTCTTACTGGGCTAGTTAAGCTCACCCTTTCTTTCACTGTTCTCTTCAGGAAATGAGAACATAGCAGGGACTAGTCGAGGAACAGAGTGACGGTCAAGAGGATAACATTAGTAGTCCTCACTATTCTATGAAATAGTATGAAAATAATTGTAATGAGGATTCCTTTTGAGTTTGTATAATCTCTAGTAGATAATAATTGTATTCAAACTCACAGTTATGTTTTGTCGTATTGTACAAGACAGTTGAATTAGTAAGTTGTATTTGAATTTTGTACCATATATATGGCGACCCAAGATGGGTGATGTATACCTAATTTTAGGGGTGTCACAATCTCCACTTTCTCTTCATACAGGTAATGTCTCCAAATTTTAAGTACGAAGACAATAGCTGCTAACTCTAGATCATGAGTAGGATAATTCCTCTCATATTCTTTGAGTTATCTTGAGGCATAGGCTATGACTTTTCTATGTTGCATGAGAACACATCCCAACCCTTTGCCCGAAGCATCACCGTAGATGACAAATCCATCCGATCCAGATGGTATTATCAGAACAGGTACTGAAATGAGTCTCCTCTTGAGTTCTTAAAAACTCTTCTCACATTCTTCGCTCCAACCAAACTTTGTATCTTTTCGAGTCAGCTGAGTTAATGGAGTAGCGATTCGAGAAAATCCTTTTACGAATCTCCGATAATAACCAGCTAAACCGAGAAAGCTACGTACTTCGATCACTACTTTAGGTTGCTCCCAGCTTTGAATAACTTCAATCTTTGCTGGGTCAACAGATATTCCATGACTTGATACTACGTGCCCAAGAAATGTTACTTCCTCAAGCCAGAACTCATATTTCTTCAACTTGGCCTAAAGCTTGTATTCACGAAGCTTTTGGAGTGTCAGGCTCAAGTGTTGCTCATGATCTTCACGACTTTTGGAATAAATAAGGATGTCATCAATAAAGACGACTACAAAGTGATCCAAATATTCCTTGAATACTCGGTTCATCATATCGATGAAGGAAGCAGGAGCATTAGTCAATCTAAAGGACATGACTAGGAATTCATAATGCCCGTATCGAGTTCTGAAAGCCGTCTTTGGAATGTCATCAGTTCTAATATTCAATTGGTGATATCCAGAACGAAGATCAATCTTTGAAAAGAATTTGGCTCATTGCAACTGGTCAAACATGCAATACGTGGCAATGGGTACCTATTTTTGATGGTGACATGATTCAACTCCCGATAATCAATACAAAGTCGCATACTCCCATCTTTCTTCTTCACGAATAGAACCTGAGCACTCCAATGAGATGTAATAGGATGAATGAAACCAATGTCTAATAATTCCTACAATTAGGTCTTTAACTCCTGAAGTTAAATAGGAGACATTCGATATGGAGCTTTGGAAATGGGTTTTGTACCGGGTTCAAGGTCGATACAAAATTCAAATTCACGCTCTGGGGGTAGGCCAGGAAGTTCTTCAGGGAATACGTCAGGAAATTTATTAAGAATAGAAATATCCTTCAAATCTGACGTATTTTTGTTTAAATCCGTGACATGAGCTAAGAAAGCTTGACATCCATTTTTTAATAAACGAATAGCTTTGTGGCTTGAGATGACCGTGATTGATTTTAATGGTTTGGTTGCTTGAATTCGCATAATAGGTTTATTAGAAATATGAAAGCTAACAATACGAAAACAATCAATTTTAGCATGATGAGTAGTTAACCAATCAATCTCTAGAATCACGTCAAATTCAAGTATTTTTAATGAAATAAGATCGACAGGTAATGTGAGGGTACCGATTTGAACCAAAAAAGACTTATAAATAGTGGATGTAATGAAGGTTTCTCCCAACGGAGTTTCCACATATAAGTCAAAGTCTAATTTCTCCGGAGTCAAATTTAATCGTTGAGCGCAAGTAGGAGAAATAAAAGAATGGGTAGAACCAGTATCAAATAAAGTATAGACTTCACTACAGTTTATGATAAGCTTACCCGTGATGACCTCATTCGGGTTCCTTTCTTTCTGGGAGGTCACAATAAACGCTCTTTCTTGCACTACCGACTTTGACTTTTCTGGGACGGCCTTTGGTGCCTCCATCCTAGCTGAACTTGTCTTCGGTGAATGACAAAATTGGGCTAAGTGACCTTCTCTTCCACAATTATAACATGCTTTGGACGACATCGCGCAGTTTGGACTGATGTGTCCATCCCCTCTGCATTTGAAGCATATGATGGGTGGTCATTTTCCTTTCTTAACAACGGGTGCTGGTGCTTACGTCTTTTAATCATTGTTGAATCTCCTCTTCTTGAAATGTCTATTCTTATTCCTCCTCAGTATCAATGTCATCTGACACAAGTATTGACTCATGATCTAATTCATGTGGTACATCTCCACCATCTAACTGGAATACTTCATTGTCGTCCTCTACATTTATTATAGTTTGACTATGAAGCATCTGCTCTTGGTAAATCTCCCCATTAACTACTTCTATACGACTACGCGCGGGAGTATGAATTACAACTTGCCAATCTGTAGGCGGTCTATCCCTTTTCCTAACAGGGAATATGCGCTTCCCTTTTCCATAAGTGTGGCCCGATAGAACAAATACAAAGAGCCGACCATTTATTTCAACATTTCCCTCATAATCATGTCTAGATACTCGATTGGCCTTTGTCAAAACTTCGTCCGAAAAATTGTCTAAGACAAACGTAGATATCTCATCGAAACTGTATGCATCACATATCAACCCCTCGACATAAGCTCTATTCTTCACCTTCCTCTTAAGGCTTCCCATCACCTTCTCGAAAGGTTACATCCATCTATATTGAACTGGACCCCCAACACGAGCTTCATAGGGAAAATGGATTTGCAAATGCTCCATGGAGTCAAAAAAACCAGGTGGGAATATTTTTTCCAATTTACACGTGATCTCTATGATGTTCTTCTCAAGTACAAACATGTCCTTCTCATTTAATGATTTTGAACAAAAGTCTTTGAAGAAATGACTAAGATCCGTCAAAGCATCTCATATTGGTTTATCAAGAAGATCCCGAAATGCTATAGGCATTAGTCTCTCCATGAATACATGACAGTCATGACTCTTCACCCCTTGCAATTTCCCACCCGTAACATACCTTGCAATGTTTGACGTATATCCATCTGGTAGTTTTAGAGACTTAACCCATGTGCACACATCTTTAACTTGCTTTTTGGACAATGTGTACCTTGCATGCTGTTTGACAATCTTACCATTAGGAGATTCATAAAGTTCTAAACTAGGACGCTTACAAATTTGTTTCATGTCCAAACGTGCCTTATCGTTATCTTTTGTCTTCCCTGTAACATTCATCACAGTGTTAAACACATTGTCAAACACATTTTTCTCAATATGCATCACATCTAGATTATGACAAATCAAATTTGTAGACCAATAAGACAGTTCCCAAAAGATGCTTCTCCAATAAGGCAGATCTTTCCAAGCCTGTCCATCTGCGGGATGATTTAGTTCTCCATCTTTAGCTGGAGATTTCGCATGCCAACTCATATGTTCAGCTGTTCTTGACGACATGTACAATCTTTTTAGCCGATGTGTTATTGGAAAATACCTTAGAATCTTAAACGGTATACTTGATTTTTTTTGTAGTCACACCCTCTTTATTAGGCCTAAACCGATCATGACTGCAAAACGTGCACCTTGTCATCTGTTCATTTTCCTTATAAAATAACATGCAATCGTTGGGACATGCATCAATCTTTTGGTATCCACGACCCAACTTCTTCACTATTTTCTTACAAAAGTAATAGTTACCTGGAAATTTCTCACCGTCAGACAACATACTCTTAATGGCCTTCAAAAGCGACTCAAAACACTCATGGCTCATGTTGTGAACAGCCTTGATGTTAAATAATGTCTCCACTGTAAACAATGTAGTGTGTTTGATGCAACCATGCCACAATGGCTCGCTACCCTCATCTAACAACTTAGAAAAGTCTTTAGCATCAGAATTCATAGGTTACTCTCTGCCTTGTTCCCAATCAAAATCTGGCCCTGCAATATCATGAACCATTTTTTTCATACGATGAGTACTACTGCCCGAATTGTGTACTTCTGTTATGCCACCACCTCTTCTCTGCCCATGTGCCCACCAGCATGATACCACAGTACCTACTACAAACATGACTATAAATGTTAACGTATGACTTGAGCATACTTGTAAGCATATGATTAACATTTAAGCACACTTGTAAGCATATGACTTGAGCATACTTGTAACCATATGACTTGAGTATACAACTTTATAGTATCTTGGAGATTCATTCATATCAACTAGTGTGCTAAGGCGGCTAACATGTTTTAAGATTATACCCCTCACGGTCCCTTTCTATAATCTTTTATGTTTTGGGATAGTCACAACTTGGTTGAGCAATTTATAGCTTCTATAATATTTTGTAGCTTTATTCTTGTATACATAAGTGTTAAATACCCTTGTTTTTCTGTTATAACCAATGACTTGAGCATACTAGTAAGCACATAAAGAGCTCGTTAAAATTATAAATGTTCGCAACTACCCGACCAATGAAAAAAATTTGCCAGAGTCTCCCCTGTAATATGGACTAGCCACATGCACGACGACATGTATATAAGGTCATTTCTAGGCACCCAAGACACAAACCAAGAGAAATATACAAATTCCCAAATAATAAGACCAAAATAATAACGAAAATGCCATTACTGGCCAACACTAGTACCAAACCTATACGTACAAGGGTAACTGGGTAATTAATACTTGTTTACACGTTGACGTGGATCATATTCGTATTTAATTTATGCTAGAATAATTAAAAATCAGTTTTCTTTTTAATTATTGCGAGGTTAAATTTGTATGTATTTATTAAGTTATTTATTATTGGTTAATGTTGATTAAGTTATTTTAACTTTTAATGGTTATATTTATAATCCTTTCGTCTCATATAAAATATTTAAATTATAAAATAAATTTATAACTCAAAACACCTCATAGAAAGATTATTTTACTGTCAAAGTACTTAAACATAATAAAGCTATTTATACATTTTTGCTAATAAGACTGATTAGAAACAAATGAACTCAATATTTACTTTCCTAAACTGCAACAAAATTTCTGATCATGTGGAACAATAAAAGACGAGAAAAGAAACAAAAACTTAAAAAAGCCCCAACCGTGAGCTTTGCACAATCCTGTCCAGTTAAGTCAGCAAAACATACACAATTTCTACAAAATGAAATCAAGGATCTTGCACATGTTACTGTCCATATCAATTTAGTAGCAGCAAATACATAACCTATTATTGTGCTTCTAAGTGTAATAGCAGCATTTTACAGATGAAACACCCAATAAATGGATCAATATTGAATAAACAGATAATAGGGTAAATTTACCTGTGGCGGCGGCCAGGTCAGCGGCGGCGGCGGCGATGGTAGCAGTGGTGACGGCGATGACAGCGTCCTTCTTCTCTCTATTACGCCCTCTTTTTTTCCCTTCAATCAGCTGTGTCGAGCGAATGACTGAAACTGTTAATATTCATTTGATCAGCGACGGCCATCAGCGACTGCATGTGGTCGTTGATATTAATGACATGGACTTATCAGCGACAGCATGCAGTCGCTGATATTAAGTGGCCGCACAAAACCTTGGCGCCATCATTTCGTTCCAATTTTTACGAGGAAAATTTGTGCTAGCGACCACTCAGCGACCGCATACGGTCGCTAATAATAAATAGCGACCAGATTATATGATGGTAACCAATGCTGGTCGCTAGTACTATTATCCGCGACCGTATATCCGGTCGCTGATAGTATTGGTCGCTGATAGGCATTTTTCTTGTAGTGTTCGACATTCACTCTTAATGAGTGGATGTTAAACAGGTTTCTAAGTTAACACCTCCAAAGCATGTATGGCTTCATCAAGATAAACTAAGTATATAGCATTTGCTTAGTTTGAACGATATGATCTGGTTCCCATATTTTATTATGGGAACCAGATCATATCATTCAAACTAAGAAAATGCTACTTATTTTATTTTGCCAATGAAAAACTACGTAAGTGCTACTTAGTTTATTGAAAATTGCATCCCAACTAAGCAAATGCTACTTAGTTATTAATTGTATTTAAGTGTACTTAATTTTATTCAATTTTATTTAAGTGTACTTAATTTTATTTACTTAGTTATTAATTGTATTTTATTTTATTTTGATTTTATTTAACTAAGTAAGTGCTACTCAGTTTAATTATATTTATTTTGTATAATATTATTTTAAATTAAATTAAGTCAATTTTTTTTGAATTAAATTTAATTTAATTTGTATTATCTTAAATTAAATCATATTTTTATTTTATTTTAAATTAATATAATTAATTAATTAATTTAATTTAGTTTAGTTTAGTTTTATTATTTTATATTATATTATATTATCTTATATTATATTATTTAAATTTATATTATTTATAATATTATTATATTTTATTTAGTAGTACAAAACTAAGTAAATAGTACTTAGTTCATTTTAGTATTGGAAAATTAAGTAACATATTAAAATAGTTACATGGGCCCACAAAATTTGCAATTGAAGAATTCTGACAGAAATTCCGTCGAAAATATCAAATATCACTGTTTATGAACATTCACTGTGCAGTTTGCACAAAGAACTGTATGTTATACATTAACAGTACTAACATTCACTGTATTAACCATATGATATACACTAACATAACTGTAATTGCACAAAATAAACCCAATTTGTAGAACACAAATAATCCCAATTTCAGCAACAACATTTGCAGAACACAAACAATGCCTATTTCAGCAACAATTCCAATTAAGTCCCAATTTCATCAACCATTTAAATTAAACAAATTAGACAGAATAAGCACAGTATTTCAGCAATAAGCACAATATTGGACAGAAATTAAAAAAAATTAGGGAAAAATTAAGCCTAAACATGATTGTATCCATGACTGACTTACTTTGCAATTGAACTAAAGAGGAGAAAGAGGTGGACTACAATGGTGACAGACGTTGGGAGGCCCAACAGTGGTGCGCGACGGCGGCGTTGGTGGAGGCGAGGGCTGACAGTGGGAGAGAGTGGGAGAGATGAGAGTGAGAGACGACAGTGAGGGATGAACCGAGGACGCCGACGGCAGGAAGCCGATAGGACGACGGTGGTAGATAGGAGGGCTCCGGCGGGAGGAAGACGTCGACTGGAGGAGGAGGACGGTGGAGGAAGGGTGAGGAGAGTGAATGCAACAGAGAGAGAGATGTGGGTTGATGTGATAACTCGGAATTTCGAATATTCAAAATTTTACGAATAATTTTTTTTAATTAATATTAATATTAATTATCATTTTTGTGACAAGTATCGGTTATACGAGTCTCGAGAATGAGTCAATTTGTGTATTGACTAATAAAATAGAGTAGAGTTGTGCTTAACAGCTTTAGAAGCCCTAACCCTAATTTCTGGAGAGGGATTTGGTAGAAAATATAATTAAAATAATTATATTGATGAGAATGAGTTGTACTGTATGTTGATAATGATCAATAATTGATTGGATAGGGTTTAAAATTAATAAACCCTAATAAGAGATTAGAAACCCTAATCTCGGGATTAAAAACCCTAACGAATCGTTAGAAACCCTAATCGTATGCCAGGAAACCCTAATATTAAATTTGGGAATCTTAAACCCTAATTAGGAAACCTTGATCCTAATTGACAAGCGTAATTTGTGTATTAAACTTAATATGATTAGAAAATCCTAATTATATTTTAGTTATTTTAATTTCTATTTTACAAACCCTAATTGTAATTTAGAAAATTTATTTTTCTAATTAAAACCCTAATTCGTGGGTTATAAAGCCCAATGACCATTTTGACCCTAATTGCTATATTGATCAATTTTAATTAAGAATATTAATCCTAATTAGTAAGATTGAATTTTATGATTAGGAAATATTAATAAAAATATTGAATTCTAATTATAATTTTAGAATATTAATTTTCTATTTTGAAAACCGAAATTCGAAAATCTTAAAAATTAAATTGCAAACCTAAAGGGTTTAAACCCTAAACCCTAAAGGGTTCAAACCCTAACCCAAATCCTAAACCCTAAGGATTTGGACATTTGACCATCTTGCCATTAAATTTATTTTGCTAAAGACCAAAATGCCATTTATGGGATTTTTATTAGGAAATTTATAAAAATGGCTAAAGCTTTAGTGGTTCACCAATTCCATTGACATTGTGGCCTAAAAATCTCAGCAAATAAACCTCCATTTGACAGCAAGATCAGATCTAGCAACTTAGCATATTATATAAGTGTTAAAGAGAGAGAAAAAACATAGAATTTATTCATTTGCTATCTAGCTCTCACCAACTCCTTCTCCCATCCAAAGCTATGAATTTGCTAAGAATATCAGTCCTAAATACAGCCACTAGATCAATCAATAACAGATTGGAGAGCCAAGATCTAAAATTATTCAAGAAAAGGTATAAACCTAATTTTTATTTTTGATCCAAGTTGCTAAGAAAAATTTTGTGTTTAAGTGTTTAGAATCTTGCTAATGGATGTTTTATGAAGATCTATGATGATCTATCATGAATCCATAGCATCAAAGTGCCTTAAAATAAAGTTTTTCAAAAACTGTTCTTGAGTCTAAAAGTGTTGTGACAAGTAAATGTCAGTAGCTTTAGATCGTTATGTGTTTATATTTTGAATTGTTTTAAGCTTTATACTTGTAGCCTGACATGTGGTCTGTAATCTAGAAGTGGAATCTAAGCTATTCGATTTCCAGATTTCAATTTATAACCAGTCAAAGTCGGTTGACCGACCATGACCGAGTACAATCTGGGTAACCCAGAAATTCATTTTCAGTGTCTGACAACATTTCTAAGCTTATAGATATGTCAGGTTTTACGTGTTATAATGTTGTTGTTGTAACTTATTTGTAGAATTTTGTTTGTACTCTAGATCCATGACCTTAGAACGCTTAAACAAGAACCCGATAGGTCATAGAAAGTGGTCAAAGTAGGCCACTCGCACTGATTATGTATTTCTGGAAATTCCAGAAAAGTGTATGAACACGTTTTCTGACAAGGTTTAACCGTGTCTTAACTTGTGGATCCATTGTTTTTAAGTTGATTTGTTGTTATTTAATTGTTCCTTGGTATGTGTACTAGAGGTATGCAGCAAGAATCCACTTGTTTGATGATCAGAACACCAACATAATCGAGCATGAAACTAGACCCTCGAACTGCCTGGGTTTCTGGAAAACCCAGATAACGCCTGACAATTACTTTGCATGGCTGGATCTTCATGATCTGATGTTTTATGATCGATTTGTCGATTGGTAAATGTAGTATTACATGTCTACTACATTATAAAATTTTCAGATAGCCCAGAAACGAGTTTAAACCGAGATTTTAATTTGGTCAATGTAATGACCTTTAACACTGACTTTGTCAGTGTTCCTAAGCCAAAAACACCTAAGGCTACAGAATGTGTCGCTAAAGGCAATTAGCAACTGTTTTGATTTTTTTAAAATTTCTGAATTTCCGGTAATTATTTAAAAATAGAAAATAAATTATCAAAATTATTAAAAATTGTTTTTAAAATTATTCTAAATTATGAAAAATAATTTCTGACCAATTTGAATATTTTTCTTAATATTTATAATTATTTAAATATTAAAAGTATTTAATTAGTGTATTAAATTAATTAGAGAAAAAAGATTTAATATTATGAAAAATCATTTTAAATAAGAATAATGTATTTAAAAATATTTTGAGTTATAAAATGTTACTTTTAATATTTTTAGAGAATTTTCATTAATAATTTAATATTAATGATATTAGATTTATTTAATTATTAAATTAAATAAATAAGTTAAAAATGATTTTTTTTAATTTAAAAATCATTTTAAATAAGAATAAAATGTTAGAAAATATTTTAAATTATAAAATATAATTTTTAATATTTTTGTAGAATTCTCATTAATAAATTAATATTAATGATATTAGATTTATTTAATTATAATATTAAATAAATGAATTAAAAATAATTTTATTGATTTAAAAATCATTTAAAAATGAGAAAAATGTTTTAAAAGTATTTTAAGTTATAATTAATGACTTTTAATATTTTGATAATAATTACATTAATATTTAAATATTAAAGGTAATGATTTAAAAATGATTTTAATTATTTTAAAAATTATTTATGCAGAATATTAATGATTTAAAAATATTTGAAGTTATTAATAATAACTTTAATATTTTAACAAGTATAACATTAATATTTTTATATTATTAAATATTAATGATGATAAGATTAATTAATAATTAAATCATTTAAAAATGATTTAAGTGTTAGAAAAATTATTATAAATTATAATAATTGTTTATAATTATTAAAAGCTTCTGAAAAATATTATAAACGATATTTAACTTATCTAAAATAATATTGAAGCTTAGAGACCGAGTTTAATTGACAATCAATGTGTTAATTGTCGGATAGGGTGACCAGAACACCGAGAATGGACCGAAGTCCAACCAGACCGAACTAGTTTGACTTGTTAAGTTTTTGTATAGGTTATAAACACTATTGTGGCTATGTGGTAATGTGTTTAGGAGAAGTTTGACTGTAAAATACAGTGTTACGTGTTATAAATGATTGTGCTAATTGTGAGACCGACATTGTTCAATATAGGTCTTACGAACGCAGTTAATTATATTGTGTAGCTGTAATCAACGCGAAAGGCAAGTTTCCTAACTCAACCTTGAGTTATATTCATTCAATTATTATATTGGTTAATTATTGCCAATTATACCATGCCCAAGGAATTTATTGTTCATTATTCGCAGTTAGTGCATGATTAATAATTCAAATTGAATTACTGATTCGGAGAATATACATTTGTAGAATAACTATGGTTGGATATTCATATTCGTAGAAAATAGAATTGACAGTATAAATAATTTATGTTTATTGTCAAATTATGTTGAGAAATATCTTAGCTAATTATTCTAGCTAGATGAACATTTGTTAAAACTTGATAAATTCGAGAAGAGAATTCAATTGTTATCGATAGATCGATGCCAATTATTTTGGCTAGATCGATAAGTAAATAGAATTTGAAATCACAGTATTTCGTTGTTAAATCAACATCTTGATTCTGAGACTGTGAAGAACAACCTTTTATATAAAGGGAACAAAATTTTTAATTCGTATACTCGACCATTGCGTGCGACCTAAGTATTATGCATAATATCGGGTACAAGGAGTTGGCCGGCTCTAAGTACTTGCAGATGGGTATGATTTAATCTTTATAGTTATCTGATACTCCTGCGTATGTATCAAAGTAAATCTTTGATAGATACCCGAGAAAGTAGAAGTTCTAGATCCAATGGATCGCTCAGTATAAATCTGGAAAATATTCCACTTTGCTATTTCGTAGAATTTATTCTTTGATTATTCATTGAATATCATAGAAAACCTTGGAAGCATTGTACTCTTTCATTATCAGATTATTGTTGTGGAGAATGTTAGAACAATTGATATTGATTTCTATACCTTTATTGTATGTCTTAACTTGCGGGGCAAACTTGTTGCTCACCTTTGCTATATATAAAAACATTTCAGTTAGGATCGAAGAGGCCAGCGGATCGAAGAAGAACAAAGGCAAAGGCAAGATGTTGGAGTAGTATAATGAACAATATGATTATGTTGTATTATATTGTAAACCCTTTTTATTTATCTAAGGGGTATGTATGTAATTTTAAGGTTAGCAAACCTTGGACTTATGTATTAACAACTTATGTTAATGAGTTATGTATTCCTATTTATATTTAAATGGGTAGTTAGATGTTATTATATTGTGGATCATGAACACCAAACTCGGGGGTCAGGTAACCCGAATTTGGGGGTGTCACAGGTTGGTTGGTTTTGGAGAGAGAGAAATAAAATTTGGGAAAAATGTAAATAGCGACATAAACTGAAAGCGATAGGGTTTTAACCATTATTGTCGACGAAATTTCGTCGACCTTAAATCCCTAGGAAATAGGTATTCTCGACGAAAATTCGTCGACCGTAATCGATATTCCGTTGAGATTGTATTTGGCGCTGACGGGAAATCTGGCGTCAATAGAAGGCTGTTATCTCCGACAGAATTCCGTCGAGACTATGTTATTTATGAAAGAAGTAATTGCGACTGAATATTCAGTCAAAATTAAGATATAGTCGACTGAATGTAGTGCGTCAGAAATAATTCGGTCGAGATTATAAGCTTTTCTTGTAGTGTTCATTGTTATAAAAATTAGGTTATTGTGAATAACTTTGGCCTAGGTGAAAAGATAATATGATTGACGAATGTCTTTGACTTGGGTGTGAAGACCATATATTTGTTGAGTGTCTTTGATCTGTATGTCAAAGACACGCGGTGAAAAGTTAGTGCAAAGATGGACAGTTGATTGACATGATCATGACCATTGGTGTTACAATTCAATATCTTTGGCCCGTAATATAAAGATGAAATCTTGATTTGTATGATTATGATCAGGAACTATCGATTGGTATTACATGGATAAAATATTGATGGTGGACTTTTAAATTGGAGAAGATTATGGACATCATGATCTATTTTACTCTCCTAATTGATTGTTATTTCTGCTGTAATTGTTGATCTAAAATTTGTTGTCTATTATATTATATCAGATTTTTTACTATTGAAAGCTAAGGATAATCTATTATTCATTATCTTAGTGATGATATTCTTTATTGGGCTTTTTGAGCTCACCCTTTTCCTTTTTGTTCCATTGTTATTCTTAAAAAATGAGAGCGTAGTTGAGACTAGTCGGGGTGTGGAATGATGGTCCGAGGTAGTTTTTATAGTTCCCTTCACCATGTTGTAAAATAGTGTGATAATAATCATATTAAGGACTTCTAATATGTGTTGTCGTATATAATATGACATTTATCGACGTCGGTAAAAAAATTTCTCTTGAATTCTTCTTTTAATATTTCTTACCCTTTATGTTTTCTACATAGTTTGTATCTTGTTGAAAGGGTGAAATTAACAAAAGAGTCCGACATGAAATGTCGAAGATTTGAAAAGATTTGATTTTACAGAGCTCGTTAGTTGGT
Organism: Panax japonicus; assembly: GCA_020205505.1. NCBI lineage: Eukaryota > Viridiplantae > Streptophyta > Magnoliopsida > Apiales > Araliaceae > Panax > Panax japonicus. The sequence continues at coordinate 6,994,860 of CM035097.1, forward strand.
AGAAGTAAAATGGTTGTACCAACTCAACTGAATTATGAATTTTTTTTGCAAAAAGCCCAATTTATTGGACTCTATTTAACAGTCCTTGAAAACCGAGATTCATAGGGTTCAGAGGCTTACTTAAGCGGGGGGGGGGGGGGGGGGTAGGTGTTAAGCACCCTCCAACTTCCGTGAAAATACGGTTACCGCGTCTTTTTAATTCCCTAATTATTTGAAGTGTGTGTATTTAATTGGGCCTAAGTGCTTTGTTTTAAAGTAGTGTTATGCCTCTTTTGCACCTATATAAAAAGGGTTTGATTTGTTTAAAATTTTAATTTTAATACAAGGTATATAAATGATGTTTTAAAAATAGGTTTTTAAACCCTTATGCTTTTATAGTAATTGAGGCCTTTGATACTTTCATTTTTATTCCGTATTCAGATTGTTTTGATTTTATTCTCGAGATGCGAAACATCTTCGACAAAATAATTTATATATAATACTATGGGAATGAGAGCAATCGAATGACTCGAGCACCACAAGTAGTAATTTTATTATTTTGAGGCCTTAAATTCGGATCACCGTTTCAAGGTCCCCTAATTTACATTTATAAAGGATTGCAAGCTATTTGTACAGCTTAAATATGTCCATCATGGAAATCGAATCTAGATTCATGAACTTAATCATAGATCCCATAATTCCTAGGCTCACAGGATATCATTGAGAAGCTTGCACGACGAATATTGAAATAAACTGCAAAATAGAATCTAGCCGTCGTAAAACAACGAATTTATCAGTTAAATCCATGCATGCGCGTAGCCAAGCTTCCCATTCCCTCTATATATAGATCTAGGGTAGCGTGGTTTCTCTATATTTACAAAATTAGAAAGAAAAACTAGATTTAAATAAATATTAGCCATTCTAGCTCAACGGTTCCAGTTTTACAACTTTTGAACCGTTTAAAAGTTAGATATGGCTAGATTTAGATAAATCTAGTCCACAAATTTTACATATTACAGCTTTACATTGAATAAACAGTTAAAACTTATGTTTAATCACAGTAAACAATTAATATATATATGGGGTTCCATCCATAGCAACTGGTGGCTGTAACCAACCCAAAAAGTCAAGGCACAACAACTTGTTGCAGCTGAGACAATTAAAATGGGACGTTCCATTTTAATTGTCCCAGCTGCAACAAGCTGTAGCGACTGGAGTAAGTAGTAACCTTCTTTTGGTCCCTTTTCTTCTTTTACCACTTTGATTATTAATACTATTATACTAATATTTTGTAATATTAGAATTTATAATATTAATAATAATAATAATATTTTGTAATATTATTAATAATATTATATTAAATACTAATATTACAAAATAATGTATTAATATTAATATTACATAATATTGTATTAATAATAATATTATAAAATATTATATTAATATTAATATTATAAAATATTGTATTAATACTATTACAAAATATTATTATTAATATTAATATATTATAAATATTAAAAAATATTATAATATTAATATTAAGTATTAATAATATTACAAAATATTAATATAATAGTATTAATAATACTTATAATATAATATGTATTAATATTTTGTAATAATATTATAATATTTTATAATATTATTAATAATTAATATTATAAGTATTAATATTTTTTAATAATTTTATAATATTGGTATAAATAATAATATTTTATAATATTATTAATACTTAATATTAATAATATAATATTTTATAATATTTATAATATTAATAATAATATTTTGTAATATTAGTATTTAATATAATATTATTAATAATATTACAAAATATAATTATTAATATTATAAATATAAATATAAATATTATAAATACTAATATTACAAAATATTAATATAATAGTATTAATAATCAAAGTGGTAAAAGAAGAAAAGGGACCAAAAGAAGGTTACTACTTACTCCAGCCGCTTCAGCTTGTTGCGACTGAGCTGTAGCGGCTGGGAAAAATAAAATGAGACGTCTCATTTTAATTATCCCAGTCGCAATAAGTTGTTGTGCCTTGACTTTTAGGTTGTTTCCAGCAACTGATTGTTGTTGATGGAATCCCATGAAATTTGACCTTTTTCGAATCCGAGAAGATGGGTCCATGACCAGATTTTTGACTCTTCACAGTCCGTCCGTTGAGCTGTCTTGTGCTATTTTCACTCGGGATTGACGTTATGGTCCTACGTGACCTTCATGGTAGTGATTTGACTTAATTCGATGTTGAGTTGGTAAAATTACTATTTTGCCCCTCTAGGTTGATCTCCGAGTTTGATGCAGTGGTGGCTGTTTATTCTCAAGGTTGTCTCCAAAATTGGATTGATATTTCTCAAGGTTGTCACCAAGGTTTGATTTGATCTCCCAGGGTTGTCACCGGGGTTTGATTGGATCTCCTGAGGTTATCACCGGGGTTTGATTTGATCTCTTGGGGTTGTCACTGGGGTTTGATTTGATCTCCCAAGTTTTTTACCGGGCCCCCCAAAACAGGTATACATCACCGGACGCCCCCAAAATAGGTATACATCACCTATTCTGAGTCACCAAATACATGGTACAGAATACAAATACAACTTAATTATACAACTGTCGTGTAAAGTATGACAAAACATAAGGTGTGAGTTTTAATATAAATATTGTCGTCTAGACAATATACAAACTCAAATTCAATATTATTACATTTATTTTTTCACTATTTCACTGAATAGTGAGGACTACTAATGCTATCATCTGGTCTGTCATTCCGTTCCCCGACTAGTCCCTGCTATGTTCTCATTTCCTAAAGATAACAATAAAAGTAAAAGGGTGAGCTCAACTAGCCCAGTAGGAAATATTATGACTAAGATAATGCAGAATATATTATTGTTAGCCTTCAACAGTGTTAAACTGATACAATATAACAACCATCAAGTTTAACTGCAGCAGAACAAGAAAGTAGAGAATAAAATCTACTATCTTTTATGATTTAGAAGGTTTTTCATCACTTTTATCGCTGAGACTCAGCTTAATAAATAATCCACATCATCGAATCACCCCTGCACTACGGCCAAGGATATTCTTTAGTATCACGACCACAATTATCCATGCACTACGGGCCAAGAATATTTGTGTATTCAATAATGGTCATGATCATGCCAACAACTATCCATCAATGCTCTACGGGCCAATGAGGACTTTTTCCACATCATTTGTAATATTACGGTCATGATTACACCGAATAATCCCTGGTCATAATCATACCAAGTCCATCTATGCACTATAGGCCACAGATGACTTTCAACAAAATATAAACATGAGGATGATGACAATGATATAAGAATTCAATAAAATAATTTCAAGAATTAATTTATCCAGGAACTAATAACGTCCAAATTGTCAACATGATACTGCTTTGTAGAGTAAAATTCAAGAATACTCATAAGAATATTTTCATGAAAAGATATTGGATGAAGCGCAAATATCAAGGACATTCCACTAATTTCATGGAGTATAGAAGTCAAAACTTTAACCAACTGAGTATAACAAGGAATGAAATAACAAAAGAAATCACCAGGCGGATAGACCGCACATGCAGGTTATTCCAACAGAATAATAAATAACGAAATCAGGTCCGGCGTAAAATGCACAGACAGGATATTTCAATAGAATAATAAAGACGGAACCAGGTCCGGCGTAGAACGCACAGATAGGATGTTCCAACAGAATGATAAATAATGGAACCAGGTCCGGCGTAAACGAACAGACAGGATGTTCCAACAGAATAATAAAGAATGGAATAACAGAAGAATTTCAACAAGTATAGGGGTAGCTCACGTATACAGGTTATTCCCATAGAATAATAAAGAATGGAATGATAGAAGTTCTCTTCATGGATAAGAAAGAAATAATACTCCCTACCTTGGAAAAATTGGATACTGGAATAGTGAGGTAGCAGACTTCTCTTCTTCTTTCTCTCTATAATTTCTCTCTATAATAATCGCTCTAAAGCTTTTGTGAATTCATGAGAAATGAAGAAAGAATGAGCTTCTATTTATAAGAAAATATATTTTCGATAAATGCACATTTTGGGGCTCGAAAAATTACAGTACAATACCTCCAACTTTTCTTTCATTTTTAATTTAGTCCTGCAAGTATTATCAAACTTGCACCACCTCCCCTAATAGTAAATAATGTGATTCAATAATAAATTATGTGAATCAATAGTTCTAGACATGTGAAAATATGAATTACAGTATAGTACCTCCATCTATACCTTCATTTTTAACTTAGTCATGCAAGTATTATCAATCTTGCACCAACTCCCCTAATAGTAAATAATGTGATTCAATAATACACACATGTGAACAAATATTTATATAAGCATGTGAATTAGTAGCAATTAATTGCTCATTTATTCGATAAATTACTCGATTTATCAATATAACCACTAGACATCAATTATCATCGAAACTGATGTCGATTTCCACTAACACTAATAATCCCAACACAATGGAACTATCAAAATTCATTTTTAATCAACACAACTTATTCATCATTAATATTATAACTCATAATATTTAACAACCAGGTCGTTCCCAGGAAAGAGGGGGCTTTTCGATAAGGATCTCTCCTTATTGGCGCATAATTAGGTGAACAAACCTCTCCTTGACAGAACTTCTAGACATTGTCAATATTGCAAATAATAATATGAATAACTTTGTCGTCTCAATTATTGATTTAATAATATAAAATATAATACAAATGATACTGTGACAATAATTGAATCAATAATATGAGAGATATAATGCAGCAATTACTGTAGCAATAATTGAGTATAACTGAGTGACTTCTCACGTAAGCATCAATAATCAATATCGTGCGCTACTATGCAATCACGCGTATTACTGTACTTTTAACACCGGGTGTTTCAACAGTTAACGGTAAAACTTTCGTCGTTATTTTCATAAAGTATTTTTGTCTTTTTCTCAATTCGACAATAATTCCGTTATGGGGGTCCATCAATGATTGTGTCGTTGTATGAATATTCCCATTTAAAATGAATATTCCCCGACCAATCGAATATTATATAACAACTTGTGTACTTTGTAAAATTTGTAAATATTACCCACAACTATAACATTATATCAAATCCACACCATAATATTCAAAAATATATTCGAGAAAATTTAATCTTTATTCAAAAAGTTGGGGTCTTACAACCTCCCCTTCTTATGAAATTTTGTCCTCGAAATTAGGGTGCGTACCTGGTATGTCGAAGAGGTAAGGATATCTTGATTTCATCTCAGATTCTCACTCCCAGGTCATTTCTTCCACATCGTGGTTTCTCCATAAAACTTTGACTTGAGGTATAACCTTGGACCGTAGAATAAGATCCTTTTTATCCAAGATTTTAACAGGTAACTCTTCATACGTTAAATCTTCCTCTATCTCGTCTGGTTCTAATTCAATAATGTGGTTCGGGTCTTTCATATATTTACGTAACATAGATATGTGAAAAACGTTATGAACACGAGACATACATGGCGGTAAAGCGAGTCTATACGCCACAGATCCTACTCGATCGAGGATTAAAAATAGGCCAATGAATCGAGGTTTGAGCTTTTCCCTCTTTCAAATCTCGTAACTCCCTTCCATGGAGCAACAGGTAATAACACATGATCTCCAATATCGAATTCCACGTCCTTTCGATGAAGATCAGCATAACTCTTTTGTCGATCTTGTGAGGTTTGTATACGTTGTCGGATTATTTGAATCTTTTCCGTAGTTATACGTACCAACTCTGATCCCAACAACGTTGCTTCACCCACCTCATCCCAGCATACTGGAGAACGACACTTTCTTCTATACAACACCTCAAATAGAGCCATGCTAATACTTGCTTGATAGCTGTTGTTGTAGGAAAACTCCACCAATGGTAGGAACTTATCCCAACTTCCCTTGAAGTCAAGGACATAGAATCTTAATAGATCTTCAAGTGTTTGAATGGTCCTCTCCGACTACCCGTCCGTCTGAGGATGATATGCCGAGCGAAATCGTAAATCCGTGCCCATAGTTTTTTGCAAACTAACCCAAAATCTTGAAGTGAATCTTGGGTCTCGATCAGAAACTATGGATACTGGCATACCATGAAGTCTTATAATCTTGTTTATGTACATACGAACAAGACGTTCAAGTGTATAAGTTTCTCGTATAGGTAGGAAATGAGCAGACTTGGTTAATCTATCAACAATGACCCAAATTACATATATGCCTTGAGAAACCTTGGGAAGACCAGTAACGAAATCCATAGTAATGTGTTCCCACTTCCATTCTGGAATTTCAAGTGGTTGCAATGGACCTTTTGGTACTTGATGCTCCGCCTTGACTCGTTGACAAGTTAAACACCTTGAGATAAACTCTGTTATCTCTTTCTTTATATTGCTCCACCAAAATGTATGTCGAAGATCATGATACATTTTGGTACTCCCGGGATGGATTGCAAATGATGTGTTATGCGCCTCCATCATGATTTTATATTTTAAATAGGGTTGTTAGGAACATAAAGTCTGGAGTTGACTCGAAGTATTCCTTCCTCATCGATTCTTGCTTCCGGCATAGCACCTTCTTGCACTTTCTTCTTCATACGCACTAGCTCCAAGTCTGTAACTTGAGCAACTTTAACTTTATCGATTAAAGTCAGTTCTACTCGTATGTTTGTCATCATCATGTGGGTCCCTAGAGTCTTTATCTCTAACTCCATCCTTTGCAAGTCATACAAAATGGGCCTTTGCATTGACAATATTACACTCGTACCCGCATATGATCTTCTACTCAGTGCGTCAGCTACCACGTTCGCTTTTCCAGGATGATATTGGATGGTATGATCATAATCTTTCAATAGTTAAAGCCAACGTCATTGTCGTATGTTGAGTTCCTTTTGGGTGAAGAAATATTTGAGGCTTTTATGATCCGTGTAGATCTCCACTTTCTCTCCACACAGGTAATGCCTCCAAATCTTAAGCGTAAAAATGACAGCTGCCAACTCTAGATCATGAGTAGGATAATTCCTCTCATATTCTTTTAGTTATCGTGAGGCATAGGCTATGACTTTCCCATGTTGCATGAGAAGACATCATAACACTTTGCCTGAAGCATCACTGTAGATGACAAATCCCTCCGAGCCAGATGATATTATCAGAACAGGTGCTGAAATGAGTCTCCTCTTGAGTTCTTGAAAACTCTTCTCACATTCCTCACTCCAACCGGACTTTGTATCTTTTTGAGTCAGCTGAGTTAATGGAGTAGCGATTCGAGAAAATCGTTCCATGAATCTCCGATAATAACCAGCTAATCCGAGAAATCTACGTATTTCGGTCATTGATTTAGGTTGCTCCCAGCTTTGAATAGCTTCAATCTTTGCTGGGTCAACAGATATTCCATGACTTGATATCACGTGCCCAAGGAATGCAACTTCCTCAAGCCAGAACTTACATTTCTTTAACTTGGCATATAGCTTGTTTTCACGAAGCTTTTGGAGTATCAGCCTCAAGTGTTGCTCATGATCTTCACGGCTTTTGGAATATATGAGGATGTTATCAATAAAGACGACCACAAAATGATCCAAATATTCCTTGAATACTCGGTTCATCATATCCATGAAGGCAGCAGGAGCATTAGTCAATCCAAAAGACATGACTAAGAATTCATAATGCCCGTACCGAGTTCTGAAGGCAGTCTTTGGAATATCCTCAGTTTTAACCTTCAGCTGATGATATCCAGAAAGAAGATCGATCTTTGAAAAAAATTATGCTCCTTGTAACTGATCAAACAGGTCATCAATACGTGGCAATGGGTACCTATTTTTGATGGTGACATGATTCAACTCCCGATAATCAATTCAAAGTCGTATACTCCCATCTTTCTTCTTCACGAATAGAACTTGAGCACCCCAATGAGATGTACTAGGACGAATGAAACCAATGTCTAACAATTCATGCAATTAGGTCTTTAACTCTTGAAGTTCAATAGGAGCCATTCGATATGGGGCTTTGGAAATGGGTTTTGTACCGAATTCAAGGTTGATACAAAATTCAACTTCACGCTCTGGGGGTAGGCCAGGAAGTTCTTCAAGGAATACGTCAGGAAATTTATTAAGAATAAAAATATCCTTCAAATCTGACGTATTTTTGTTTAAATCCGTGACATGAGCTAAGAAAGCTTGACATCCGTTTTTCAATAAACGAATAACTTTTTGGCTTGAGATGACCGTGATTGATTTTAATGGTTTGGTCACTTGAATTCGCATAATAGGTTTATTAGGAATATGAAAGCTAACAACCTTACAAAAACAATCAATTTTAGAATGATGAGTAGTTAACCAATCAATCTCTAGAATCACGTCAAATGCAAGTATTTTTAATGAAATAAGATCGACAGGTAATGTGAGAGTACCAATTTGAAATAAACAAGACTTATAAACAGTGGATGTAATGAAGGTTTCTCCCAACGGAGTTTCAACAGATAAGTCAAAGTCTAATTTCTCCGTAGTCAAATTTAATCGTTGAGCGCAAGTAGGAGAAATAAAAGAATGGGTAGAACCGGTATCAAATAAGGTATACACTTCGCTAGTGTGACGCCCCCAAAATAGGTCCATTCCATCCAACCCATTTTGAGTCGCCAAATACATGGTACAGAAACAACTACAACTTTTACAACCCATAAACTGTGAGTTTGAATACAAACATTGTCATCTAGACAATATACATACCCAACTATGTCCTCAATACAATTATTGATATATTATTTTACAAAAATGGTGAGGACTACTAAACAACTCACCCAAGAACCATCAATTCATACCCCGACTCGTACCTGCTATATTCTCGTCTCCTGAGAAGAAAATGGAACAAAAAGGAAAAGGGTGAGCTCAACTAGCTCAGTAAAGAATATTATGACTAAGATAATATACAACAAATTATCGTTAGTCTTCAACAGGGAAAAATCTGATAGAATATAATAGACAACAAGTTTTAAATCAATATTCGCAGCGGAAAATATTAATTCATAGAAGAGTTACGTAGAGGATGAAATCTACAAATGTCTATGAATTTAACAGTCCATCAACAGTATTTTTATCCTTGTAACATCAATCAATGCACATCTTGTATCATATATTCATCCTTGCACTACAGGCCAAGGATATTCATTTGTTGGTCATGTTCATCTAAACACCTGTTCATCTTTGCACTACGGGCCAAAGATATTCATCAGAAATCATTCATCTTTGCACTACAGGCCAAAGATATTCAATAATAACATCCTTTAAGACTGAAGATGATAAAATATTTTTAAAGAAGCGAATCCAGTGAAACAAAATGACAAGGATTAAGGATTAAGGATTCGTACTTTGTTTTATCCATGTCCAAAAATACCTCAAAAATAATCATAGTGGTGTAAAATTCAAGAATGATCAAAACATGGATACAATCAAAGCTAGTATTCACAATAGATATTTTGGACGAAAAGAAAAAAAAAAAAAATTTTTGTGAATAGTGCCGTATTCGTGAATAGTGCCGTATACGTGAATAGTACCGTATACGTGAATAGTAACTCCGGCACAAAAGTTCCAAATTTGATAAAAACGTTCACCAATATTTCGGCATAATGATATTGAAGAAAAAATATCATTTGAGAAGAAAATAACATCCCTTACCTCAAAATAGCCGTACTTCTGACTTATTTTCGGTATAGTGCTGACAGAAACTCGCACCGTATAGCAACACTCAAAGTATACTCACAAAAATACGCTCGATAATATAGAGAAGGAAAGAGAGAAAACTTTGTTTCTGGTGTGATTTTCAATTCTAACTTAGCCCTCTATTTATAGGAAAATGTTAGAACGCCAAAGGAGACTAAATTAATAAAATATATTATTATTACTTATTTCTTTTTCTCCTACGCATCCTTCCATGACCAGCCACCACAATTGAACCAAAAATTTCAGCAGCCCATGTGAATTACTCACCAACCAAAAAGTGGGTCCCACCATAATTAATAAAAAATTATTTTATTTTCCGTAACTTTAATAATTCATAGAAAATAGCTCGGTTATCAGAAAAATTCGAAACTCGCGACTTTCCATGGGAAATTCCATTCTCTACAACTTTGCAGAAGAAAATTTTTCCAAATTCCAAACAGAAATTATCCAAAATCCATAAATGAGCGATTTTACAGTCAATAATCAATTTTCGGTCAAAAATTATGTCCACCGACACACAAAACATGTGTTAAACATTTAATGCCACAAAAATACTCTACCTTCTCATATACTCATATATCCCACATTCATTGTAAAAATATCATCGTTAATATATTATTAAAATAATATATTTAAATGAATTATTTTATCAGAAAAAGATAAAATATTAATTTTCAACAATTGTCATATTAAAAAATTTCTCCATCTATATCCACATAAAATAAATATTTTCTTTATCATAATAATCAATAATTAATTATTAAAAAATAATATTACAGAATCACAGTACCGACAACCAGGCCGTTCCCAGGATAGAGGGGGCTTTCCAATAAGGATTTCTCCTTACTGGCGCGCAATTAGATGACCAAACCTCTCCTTGACAGAACTTTCTAGACATTGCCAATAATGTTATCTGATAATATTATTCAAATAATATGAATTATTGATCTGATAATTGAAAATACTGTGCAATGACAATTATTGAAACAATAATAATATAAATATCAACGCAACAATTATTGAATCAATAAAGTAATGAACAGTAACTCCTGTAGCAATTATTGAGTAGTGCCTTCTTACGTAAGGATCAATAATTCAAAATACTGTGCAATACCGTGTGCTACTGTGCAACAACGCGTATTACTGTATTTTAACCACCGAGTATTCCAACAGTGTAAACGGTAACAACTACGCCGTTATTTATAAACAGCTTATATTTGTCGTTTTCTTCCTCCAATCGCTTTCCGTTATGGGGCCCACACATGGCTGCGCCGTCGTACGAATATTCCCCGACAGTACGAATATTCCACGACCAAACGAATATTCCCCGACAACAATGAATATTTTATAACCACTTGCTTATTTTGAAACATTTGCGTATTTTACCCATAACTATCCACATTAATCAAATCAACCCTTACTATTCAAAATAATAATTAAAGGAAATTAAATTTCATTTATTAATTATTTGGGGTCTTACAACCTCCCCTCCTTATGAAATTTCGTCCTCGAAATTGTCATACGTACCTGGTGTTTCGAAAAGGTGAGGATACCTCGCTTTCATTTCCGTTTCCAACTCCCAGGTCATTTCCTCTATAGCATGATTCCTCCACAAAACTTTAACTTGTGGTATTACCTTCGTGCGTAGGACATGTTCCTTCCTATCCAAGATCTTGACAGGTACCTCCTCATACGTTAAATCTTCGGCTATCTCGTCCGGTTCTAACTCAATGACGTGGTTCGGGTCTTTCACATATTTACGAAGCACAGATATATGAAAAACATTATGAACACGAGACATACTTGGAGGTAATGCGAGTCTATAGGCTACATTACCTACTCGATCAAGAATTTGAAACGGACCAATAAATCGTGGATTAAGCTTTCCTCTCTTCCCGAATCTTGTAACTCCCTTCCACGGGGCAACACGCAACAATACATGATCCCCAACACTAAATTCTACGTCCTTTCGATGAAGATCCGCATAACTCTTTTGTCGATCTTGTGCCGTTTGTATACGTTGTCGAATCGTTTGGATCTTCTCCGTAGTCATACGTACTAACTCGGGTCCCAACAATGTTGCTTCACCCACCTCGTCCCAACATACTGGAGAGCGACACTTTCGTCCATACAATGCTTCAAATGGGGCCACACCAATGCTTGCCTGATAACTGTTGTTGTAGGAGAATTCCACCAATGGTAAATATTTATCCCAACTGCCCTTGAAGTCTAGGACACAGAGTCTTAATAAATCTTCAAGAGTTTGAATAGTCCTCTCTGATTGTCCGTCCGTTTGAGGATGGTATGCCGAACTGAATCGTAACTCCGTACCCATAGCTTTTTGCAAGCTAACCCAAAATCTTGAAGTAAATCTTGGGTCACGATCCGAAACTATGGATACTGGCATGCCATGCAATCTTACAATCTCATTTACGTACATTTGAGCAAGACGTTCAAGGGAATAAGTCTCCCGTATCGGCAAGAAATGAGCAGACTTGGTTAATCTATCAACAATAACCCAAATAGCATTGATGCCTTGAGAAACCGTAGGAAGACCCGTAACGAAATCCATAGTAATGTGTTCCCACTTCCATTTCGGAATCTCAAGTGGTTGCAATGGACCCTTTGGCACTTGATGCTCCGCCTTTACACGTTGACAAGTTAAACACGTTGAAATAAACTTTGCAATCTCTCTCTTCATATTGTTCCACCAAAATGTATGTCGAAGATCACGATACATTTTGGTACTTCCAGGATGAATTGCAAACGGTGTATTGTGTGCCTCCATCATGATCTTGTACTTCAAATCAGGATCGTTAGGAACACAAAGTCTGGAGTGGACTCGAAGTATTCCTTCTTCATCAATTCTCGCTTCTGGAATGGCACCTTCTTGTACTTTCGTCTTCATATGCATCAGCTCCGGATCGGTGGCTTGAGCAACCTTAACTTTTTCTATTAAAGTTGGCTCTATGCGTATACTTGACATCATTGCACTCATTCCTGCATATGATCTTCTACTCAATGCGTCAGCTACCACGTTCGCTTCTCCAGGATGGTATTGAATAGTGTGGTCGTAATCTTTCAACAACTCGAGCCAACGTCGTTGCCGCATGTTGAGTTCTTTCTGCGTGAAGAAATATTTGAGGCTTTTATGATCTGAATATATCTCCACTTTCTCCCCGTATAGATAGTGCCTCCAGATCTTTAGCGCGAAAACGACTGCTGCCAACTCTAGATCATGAGTAGGATAATTCCTCTCATACTCTTTAAGTTGTCGCGAGGCATAGGCTATGACTTTCCCACGTTGCATGAGAACACATCCTAACCCTTTGCCCGAAGCATCGCTGTAGATAACAAATCCATCCGAACCAGATGGTATTGTTAGAACAGGTGCCGAAATAAGTCTCCTCTTAAGCTCTTGGAAACTCTTCTCGCATTCCTCGCTCCATACGAATTTTGTATCCTTCCGAGTTAGCTGAGTTAATGGAGTAGCAATTCGAGAAAACCCTTCCACGAATCTCCGATAATAACCAGCTAAGCCCAAAAAGCTACGTACTTCAGTGACCGACTTCGGTTGCTCCCAACTTTGTATTGCTTCAATCTTCGTCGGGTCAACAGATACTCCATTTTTTGACACCACGTGCCCAAGGAATGCTACTTCCTCAAGCCAGAACTCGCATTTCTTCAACTTAGCATATAACTTGTTTTCACGAAGCCTTTGGAGTACCAGCTTCAAATGGTGCTCATGATCTTCACGGCTTTTGGAATATATGAGGATGTCATCAATAAAGACAACAACGAATTGATCCAAATAATCTTTGAATACTCGGTTCATCATATCCATGAAAGCAGCAGGAGCATTAGTCAATCCAAAAGACATGACTAAGAATTCATAATGCCCATACCGAGTTCTGAAGGCAGTCTTTGGAATATCCTCAGTTCTAATTTTCAGCTGATGATATCCAGATCGAAGATCGATTTTTGAAAAGAATTGTGCTCCTTGCAACTGGTCAAACAAGTCATCAATACGAGGTAGAGGATACCTATTCTTGATGGTGACATGGTTCAATTCCCGATAGTCAATACAAAGTCGCATACTCCCGTCTTCTTCTTTACGAATAAAACAGGAGCACCCCAAGGAGATGTACTAGGACGAATGAAACCGATGTCCAATAACTCCTGTAGTTGGACTTTTAACTCCTGAAGTTCAATAGGAGCCATTCGATATGGGGTTTTAGAAATGGGCTTTGTACCCGGTTCAAGATCAATAAAGAATTCAACTTCACGTTCTGGGGGTAGACCGGGAAGTTCTTCAGGAAATACGTCAGGAAAGTCAATAACAACAGGAATATTATTCAATTTTGACGTGTCTTTATTCAAATCCATAACATGGGCTAAGAAAGCTTGACATCCGTTTTTCAATAAACGAATAGCTTTATGATTAGATATGATAGTGATTGATTTTAATGGTTTAGTTGCCTGAATTCGAACAACAGGTTGATTAGGAATATGAAAACTAACAACCTTACGAAAACAATCAATTTTGGCATGATGAGTAGTTAACCAATCAATCCCTAAAATCACATCAAAATCAAGTATCTTTAAAGAGATCAGGTCAACAGGTAAGGTGATGGTGCCAACTTGAATGAAACAAGATTTATAAACAGTGGATGTGATAAAAGTTTCTCCTAACGGAGTTTCCACAGATAGGTCAAAGTCTAATTTCTCCGGAGTCAAGTTTAAACGTTGAGCGCAAGCAGGAGAGATAAATGAATGGGTAGCACCGGTATCAAGTAAGGTATAAACTTCGCAAGAATTTATAAATAGCTTACCCGTGATCACCTCGTTTGGGTTCCTCGCATGTTGACCAGTCACAACAAACGCTCTTCCAGGAACCATTGACTTTGGCTTTTCTGGGACAGTCTTTTGAGTCACCGTCCCCGCTGAACTAGGTTTCGCTACCGTACAATCTCGAGCGATATGTCCTTCCTTTCCACAATTATAGCATACCTTGAACTGTTGTGGGCAGTTTGGACTGATATGTCCCTCTTTCCCGCACTTATAGCATATAACCGGTGGTCTTTCTCCTCCCTTAGGACCAGTTGCTGCCGGAACTGTCGTCTTCATATGGTCGTTGTTAAATCTCCTCTTTTTAAAATCTCCTCCTGACTCGCTTCTTCTATTTTCATAGCTATGATTACCACCAGAGTGGTTACCATTTTTGTCCGTCTTTTTCTTTCTCCACTGGTTATTGTTGTTTTGCTGACTGCTATCTTCAGTATGATCCTGATTGTGATACCTCGGTTGACCGTACTCGTTGTCTCGCTCCAACAATTGAGCCCTGTTAACAACATCTGAATAGAGAGAAAATTTATGAGAGATGAGATATTGTCGTATGCCGGGTTTCAAACCTCTCAGAAACATCCGCGTCATACGTTCCTCATTCTCCACCAAATGAGGTGCAAACCTGGATAACTCTGCAAACTTTGCCTCGTACTGAGACACCGTCATGTTATTTTGTTCTAATCTGATGAACTCCACTTCCTTCATATGACGAACACTTTCAGGAAAGTATTTGTCATTAAATAGTTTCTGAAACGTCTCCCAAGACATGCTGAGTGCTGGCTGGATGGGTACGCTTCACAGACTCCCACCAGTAGTCTGCCTCGCCACGGAACATAAAGGTGGCGAATGGAACCTTCTGTTCCTCCGTGCATCCCAAGACATCGAATATCTTGGTTATTTGCTTGACCCATGTCTCCGCCATGATCGGGTCTGGCTTTCCCTTAAATTCTGGTGGTCCCAGCTCTTTGAACTGCTTGGCTGTGACAACCCGAGAATTGTTATCATTTCCTCCTGTATTTTGAACACGAGTCTCCCTCGTCTGATTTTGCATGAACTGCAAAAAGCTTCTAAACATTGCGTCGTTCATCGTCTGATCAGTGGTGTTGTTCATCGGAGGAACATTACCAGCCTGTTGCACGTTCTCCTCGTTGGTAAGTACAGGCATCTCCATGGTCTCATTAACTCCATTGTTAACATTCTCGGTTGCCATTCTTAAATATTGCCATAAAACAAGGGTTAATTAAGCAAATCACATATCACATAATATCCCTATATACTGACCAACTAACAAATAAGCTTAGGTAGGACAAACTAGCGAAGGATTTACTTGTCTCTCCCCTCCTAGTTCTATTCCCCGATCTCTGCCAGAGATCATATCCCTAAGCTCTGATACCAACTGTGACGCCCCCAAAATAGGTCCATTCCATCCAACCCATTTTGAGTCGCCAAATACATGGTACAGAAACAACTACAACTTTTACAACCCATAAACTGTGAGTTTGAATACAAACATTGTCATCTAGACAATATACATACCCAACTATGTCCTCAATACAATTATTGATATATTATTTTACAAAAATGGTGAGGACTACTAAACAACTCACCCAAGAACCATCAATTCATACCCCGACTCGTACCTGCTATATTCTCGTCTCCTGAGAAGAAAATGGAACAAAAAGGAAAAGGGTGAGCTCAACTAGCTCAGTAAAGAATATTATGACTAAGATAATATACAACAAATTATCGTTAGTCTTCAACAGGGAAAAATCTGATAGAATACAATAGACAACAAGTTTTAAATCAATATTCGCAGCGGAAAATATTAATTCATAGAAGAGTTACGTAGAGGATGAAATCTACAAATGTCTATGAATTTAACAGTCCATCAATAGTATTTTTATCCCTGTAACATCAATCAATGCACATCTTGTATCATATATTCATCCTTGCACTACAGGCCAAGGATATTCATTTGTTGGTCATGTTCATCTAAACACCTGTTCATCTTTGCACTACGGGCCAAAGATATTCATCAGAAATCATTCATCTTTGCACTACAGGCCAAAGATATTCAATAATAACATCCTTTAAGACTGAAGATGATAAAATATTTTTAAAGAAGCGAATCCAGTGAAACAAAATGACAAGGATTAAGGATTAAGGATTCGTACTTTATTTTATCCATGTCCAAAAATACCTCAAAAATAATCATAGTGGTGTAAAATTCAAGAATGATCAAAACATGGATACAATCAAAGCTAGTATTCACAATAGATATTTTGGACGAAAAGAAAAAAAAATAATTTTTCTGTGAATAGTGCCGTATTCGTGAATAGTGCCGTATACGTGAATAGTACCGTATACGTGAATAGTAACTCCGGCACAAAAGTTCCAAATTTGATAAAAACGTTCACCAATATTTTGGCATAATGATATTGAAGAAAAAATATCATTTGAGAAGAAAATAACATCCCTTACCTCAAAATAGCCGTACTTCTGACTTATTTTCGGTATAGTGCTGACAGAAACTCGCACCGTATAGCAACACTCAAAGTATACTCACAAAAATACGCTCGATAATATAGAGAAGGAAAGAGAGAAAACTTTGTTTCTGGTGTGATTTTCAATTCTAACTTAGCCCTCTATTTATAGGAAAATGTTAGAACGCCAAAGGAGACTAAATTAATAAAATATATTATTATTACTTATTTCTTTTTCTCCTACGCATCCTTCCATGACCAGCCACCACAATTGAACCAAAAATTTCAGCAGCCCATGTGAATTACTCACCAACCAAAAAGTGGGTCCCACCATAATTAATAAAAAAATCATTTTATTTTCCGTAACTTTAATAATTCATAGAAAATAGCTCGGTTATCAGAAAAATTCGAAACTCGCGACTTTCCATGGGAAATTCCATTCTCTACAACTTTGCAGAAAAATTTTTTTCCAAATTCCAAACAGAAATTATCCAAAATCTACAAATGAGCGATTTTACAGTCAATAATCAATTTTCGGTCAAAAATTATGTCCACCGACACACAAAACATGTGTTAAACATTTAATGCCACAAAAATACTCTACCTTCTCATATACTCATATATCCCACATTCATTGTAAAAATATCATCGTTAATATATTATTAAAATAATATATTTAAATGAATTATTTTATCAGAAAAAGATAAAATATTAATTTTCAACAATTGTCATATTAAAAAATTTCTCCATCTATATCCACATAAAATAAATATTTTCTTTATCATAATAATCAATAATTAATTATTAAAAAATAATATTACTGAATCACAGTACCGACAACCAGGCCGTTCCCAGGATAGAGGGGGCTTTCCAATAAGGATTTCTCCTTACTGGCGCGCAATTAGATGATCAAACCTCTCCTTGACAGAACTTTCTAGACATTGCCAATAATGTTATCTGATAATATTATTCAAATAATATGAATTATTGATCTGATAATTGAAAATACTGTGCAATGACAATTATTGAAACAATAATAATATAAATATCAACGCAGCAATTATTGAATCAATAAAGTAATGAACAGTAACTCCTGTAGCAATTATTGAGTAGTGCCTTCTTACGTAAGGATCAATAATTCAAAATACTGTGCAATACCGTGTGCTACTGTGCAACAACGCGTATTACTGTATTTTAACCACCGAGTATTCCAACAGTGTAAACGGTAACAACTACGCCGTTATTTATAAACAGCTTATATTTGTCGTTTTCTTCCTCCAATCGCTTTCCGTTATGGGGCCCACACATGGCTGCGCCGTCGTACGAATATTCCCCGACAGTACGAATATTCCACGACCAAACGAATATTTCCCCGACAACAATGAATATTTTATAACCACTTGCTTATTTTGAAACATTTGCGTATTTTACCCATAACTATCCACATTAATCAAATCAACCCTTACTATTCAAAATAATAATTAAAGGAAATTAAATTTCATTTATTAATTATTTGGGGTCTTACAGCTAGAGTTTATGATAAGCTTACCCGTGATGACCTCGTTTGGTTTCCTTGCTTTCTGGGAGGTCACAACAAATGATCTCCCTTGCACCACCGGCTTTGACTTTTTTGGGACGGCCTTTGGTGCCTCCATCCTAGCTGAACTTGTCTTCGGTAAATGACAAAATCGGGCTAGGTGACCTTCTCTTCTAAAATTATAACACGCTTTAGATGGCATCGTGCAGTTTGGACTGATATATCCCTCCCCTCCTCATTTGAAGCATATGATAGGTGGTCGTTCTCCTTCCTTAACCACGGTTGCTGGTGCTAACGTCTTTCCATCATTGTTGAATCTCCTTTTCTTAAAATATCCATTTTTATTGTCTTGGCTATAATTACCACCGAAGTGGTTACCATTTCTGGCATGTTGATTCCCTCCATATTTGTTATCACCGCTTCCATGGCTGATACCACTGGTATTTTCATGCTTCCGGCTGCTTTCTATTGGTTGTGTTGACTCGTTACAGCACTCTAATAACTGAGCCCTATTTATAATATCTAAGTACAAACACAGTTTATGAGAAATAAGATATTGACGTATCTCCAGTTTCAAACCTCTTAAAAACATTCGTGTCATTCGCTCCTCATTATCGACCAAATGGAATGCAAACCGGGATAACTCCGCAAATTTAGCCTTGTATTGCGACACGGTCATATTGTTTTGCTCCAACTTGATAAACTCCACCTCTTTCATGTGACGAATACTTTTGGAAAAGTACTTGTCGTTGAATAGCTCTTGGAACTTTTCCCAAGACATCTTGAGTGCGTCAGGCTGGGTACGTTTTACAGATTCCCACCAGTAATCTGCATCTTCCCGTAACATGAAGGTGACGAAGAGAACCTTTTGCTCCTCGGAGCATCCCAAGACATCAAATATCTAGGTGATTTGCTTTATCCACGCTTCTACTTTAAGTGGTTTTAGCTCTCCGATAGACTCGATTGGTCCCAGCTCTTTGAACTATTTAGCGGTGATCGTTCGAGAGTTTCTAGTGTTTCCACCTGCATTTTGAACAGGAGTCGCTCTCGCCTGATGTTGCATGAATTACATAAAGCCTCTGAACATTCTATCGTTCATCATTTGGTCCGTGTTGTTGTTTGCATGAGGATTGTCGCCTTCCTGATGCACATTATTCTGATTGTTGATCTGTGGAGACTCAACAGTCTCTTGTGCCCCATTGCTATTCTCAATATTCTCGGACGCCATTTTCAAATACTACCACAACACAAGGGTTAATTGACATGAAACATATTATCTCTATACTCTGACCAACCAATTAAATAACAAAAAAATTAGGTAGGTCATACTAGCGAAGGAATTCCCCGTCTCTCCCCTCCTAGTTCTAGTCTTACATCTTAGCCAGGGATCATATCCCTAAGCTTTGATACCAACTGTGAAGCCCCCAAAACAGGTATATATTACCTATTCTGAGTCACCAAATACATGGTACAGAATACAAATACAACTTAATTATACAACTGTTGTGCAAAGTACGACGAAACATAAGATGTGAGTTTTAATACAAATATTATCGTCTAGACAATATACAAACTCAAATTCAATATTATTACATTTATTTTTCCACTATTTCACTGAATAATGGGGACTACTAATGCTATCATCTGGTCCGTCACTCCATTCCCCGACTAGTCCCAGATAAGTTCTCATTTCCTAAAGAGAATAATAAAAGTAAAAGGGTGAGCTCAACTAGCCCAGTAGAAAATATTATGACTAAGATAATGCAGAATATATTATTGTTATCCTTTAACAGTGTTAAACTGATAAAATATAACAACCATCAAGTTTAACTGCAGCGGAACAAGCAATCCATTAAAAGAGTCAAGTAGAGAATAAAATCTACTATCTTTTATGATTTAGAAGGTTTTTCATCACTTTTATCACTGGGACTCAGCTTAATAAATAATCCACATCATCGAATCACCCCTGCACTATGGGCAAGGATATTGTTTAGTATCACAACCACAATTATCCATGCACTACGGGCCAAGAATATTTGTGTATTCAACAATGGTCATGATCATGCCAACAACTGTCCATCAATGCTCTACGGGCCAATGAGGACTTTTTCCACATCATTTGTAACATTACGGTCAAGATTACACCGAATAATCCCTGGTCATAATCGTTCAAGAATTAATTTATCCAGGAACTAATAACGTCCAAATTGTCAACATGATACTGCTTTGTAGAGTAAAATTCCAGAATGCTCTGAAGAATATTTTTATGAAAAGATACTGAATGAAGCGCAAATATCAAGGACATTCCACTAATTTCATGGAGTATAGAAGTCAAAACTTTAACCAACCTGAGTATAACAAGGAATGGAATAACAAAAGAAATCACCAGGCATGCTATAGACCGCACAGGCAGGTTATTCCAACAGAATAATAAATAACGAAATCAGGTCCGGCGTAAAATGCACAGACAGGATATTCCAACAGAATAATAAAGACGGAATCAGGCCCGGCGTAAAACGCACAGACAGGATATTCCAACAGAATAATAAAGATAGAACCAGGTTCGGCGTAGAACGCACAGACAGGATGTTCTAACAGAATGATAAATAATGGAACCAGGTCCGACGTAAACGTACAGACAAGATGTTCCAACAGAATAATAAAGAATGGAATAACAGAAGAATTTCACCAAGTATAGGGTAGGCCGCGTATACAGGTTATTCCAATAGAATAATAAAGAATGGAATAACAGAAGTTCTCTTCATGGATAAGAAAGAAATAATACTCCCTACCTTGGAAAAACTGGATACTGGAATAGTGAGGTAGCAAACTTCTCTTTTTCTTTCTCTCTATAATTTTTCTCTATAATAATCGCTCTAAAGCTTTTGTGAATTCGTGAGAAATGATGGAAGAACGATCTTCTATTTATAAGAAAATATAGTTTCGATAATTGCATATTTTGGGGCTCGAAAAATTACAGTACAATACCTCCAACTTTTCTTTCATTTTTAATTTAGTCCTGCAAGTATTATCAAACTTGCACCACCTCCCCCTAATAGTAAATAATGTGATTCAATAGTAAATTATGTGAATCAATAGTTCTAGAACTGTGAAAATATGAATTACAGTATAGTACCTCCATCTATACCTTCATTGTTAACTTAGTCATGCAAGTATTATCAATCTTGCACCAACTCCCCTAATAGTAAATAATGTGATTCAATAGTACACAAATGTGAACAAATAGTTATATAAGCATGTGAATTAGTAGCAATTAATTGTTCATTTATCCGATAAATTACCCGATTTATCAATATAACCCCTAGACATCAATTATCATTAGAATAGATGTCGATTTCCACTAACACTAATAATCTCAACACAACGGAACTATCAAAATTCATTTTTAATCAACACAACTTATTCATCATTAATATTATAACTCACAATATTTAACAACCAGGTCGTTCCCAGGAAAGAGGGGGCTTTCCGATAAGGATTTCTCCTTATTGGCGCGCAATTAGGTGACCAAACCTCTCCTTGACAGAACTTCTAGACATTGTCAATATTGTAAATAATAATATGAATAACTTTGTCATCTCAATTATTGATTTAATAATATAAAATATAATACAAATGATACTGTGATAATAATTAAATCAATAATATGAGAGATATGATGCAACAATTATTGTAGCAATAATTGTGTATAACTGAGTGACTTCTCACGTAAGCATCAATAATCAATACCGTGTGCTACTATCCAACCACGTGTATTACTGTACTTTTAACACCGGGTGTTTCAACAGTTAACGATAAAACTTCTACCGTTATTTTCATAAAGTATTTTTGTCATTTTCTCAATCCGACAATAATTCTGTTGTGGGGACCCACCAATGATTGTGCAGTTGTACGAATATTCCCAGCTAAAATGAATATTCCCCGACCAATCGAATATTATATAACAACTTGCGTACTTTGCAAAATTTGTAAATATTACCCACAACTATAACAATATATCAAATCTACAACATAATATTCAAAAATATATTTCGAGAAAAATTAATCTTTATTCAAAAAGTTGGGGTCTTACAGTGTATACATTTGTTTTCATTCTCATCACATTTTCTTATAAAATAAATGTCCCACATACAAGGTAAAATTCTTTCGTTTCTTTGTTCTCTATTTTTCATTTACATACATTGAGGACAATGCATGATTTAGGTATACGGGGAGTTTGTTTGTATTATCGTATTAAATTTTTTTAAGGAAAATATAGTAAACAAACAAAAAAATGGAAAAAAATTGTTTGACTTTATATGAATTGGATTAATTCTAATAAGTTATATGTGGAGCAATAATTTTAGTAGGATTAAACGATTTAGAACTCTTGAACCTTTGCTTATATACAAAATATTAGTTTAAAGCACCATCTTGAGTAAAATAAAGTTCCTATGAATTTTTGCACTTCACGTTTGCACCAACTCTTAGTTGTGAATATAAACTATGACTCAAACAATTTCAAAAATATCAAAAAAAATAAAGGAAAAAAAATTAAAAAAAGAAAAAACTATTATTTTTTTTTGAAAAAGTTAAAAGAAATAAACAACTATTTCAATGTCCATTGAACGAAATAACTGGATATCTAAGCCTTAGAAAGCATCGACATTCAAGCTGAAAAGTGTTATAAATATAAGATGCTTGACTAGTATAATTTTGTGGCTTTCGTTAATGGAGTAAGTAAGTCCTTGGGAGTGTCTTTACACCTAATTCCCTAAAGCTAACTAGTTTGGGAGTTATTGGTCCAACGTTCACTACATGAGTAACTCTAAAAAGCTTAAGAAAAAGAGACATATCACAAGTCAGGAAAAAAAATTAAAAGATGGAAAAAATAGAGGAAAAAAAACAAAATGATTTTACTTGATTTTCATAGTAAAAATCTATTCTAAGAGTTACATCAGATACACATGTATGCATCAAATAAATTTTATGAAATATGGTGTCTATAATGAAGATAAAGTATTTTTGACAAGGTGAAAGTGTAATTTTAAATTTAATCTTGCTTATGTACAATGTTCATGGATACTTTGAAGTTTTATTTTGATTTCATAATTGCTTAAACTCAGAAATATTTTATCTTTGAATGTTGTGGGTATATTCACTGCAAACCCTCATGAGACACAATTTGTCCACTTGGGGATTAATGGGATAACCATAGGGTTTAAAGGCTTGTTGCACATGCTAAGTGCAATCGTGATTGACACATAATTCTTACATTTTAATATTTCCATATTTATTATTTTATATATTTATTTTATTTAACTATTACATTTTATTTTGTTTTTTAGAATCTATCTTATTTATCTTGGTGAATAAGTAAAAGATAATTGTTCTAACTTTTAAAGAGAAAAAATGACTCTTTGGAGATTACCATGTAGAGATTGAAGAAGATAAGAAAAGTGACCAAGTTCAATGTATTAGTATAGGTTACAATTCATTTGTGCCTATAAATAGGTCTTTTATTTTAGAGAGAGTGATGTATTAGATTAGTTTAGGTTAGGAGACGAATTAAAGTTTTCTTATTTATTTTTAATCTTCTTCTTCTTCCTTATTTTAGTTAGTTTATTTATTTTTCATGTCTAGCTAATTTTTTTATATGTAGGATGAAGATGATTAAATAATTATTCATGATATTATTTTTTATCTTTTCTATTATTTATGCTTTTATGTTTAATTAATTTTGCCTTCATATTTCGTTATTGAAATATATTCCTTTTATATTTTTATGTGATTTTAAATTAATTAAAAAGTTTTGATAAATTATTATTAAGATATGAGTTTTTTATAATCCATGTTTGCTCGAAGAAGTTTTGATGAGTTATAGTTAATCCTTAAATTTTCGTAGTCTATACTTGCCCACATTAATAGTAAAATTACTAAATTAAAGGGAATAGAAATTAAAATCATAGTTAAGTTATAAAATAGAAGATATTGGATTATTTATAATGTTTATTGTTTACTAAATTCGAATTTCTAAATTGCTTTCTTATTATTAATTAGTTTAATTATAGTTAATCGATTCTCAATTTTTATTTCTAATTCGCCTAAAATAAATATTAAGGATACATTAATATTAATCCTTAATATTAATATTAATGGACTTCAAAAGTTCATTAATATTAATGAACTTGTAGTTGTCAGTTCTTCAATGGACTTCAAAAGTTAAAATTTTATAAAGTTAATCTTTCCGTTTTCTCGCATTCATGCAGACGCAACACATGTGCCATTATATGCTACTCCCTTCGTTCATAAAAGATTGTCGTTTTAGAAGAAAAAATTTGTTCCAAAAAAATTGTCGTTCACAACTTTCAAGGAGAATAAATTATTTATTTTCCTATATTACCCATACCTTCTCTCATTGTCTCAATAAATTCTCTCCCATGTATTAATAGTTTTCAACTTCTCATAAAGGGGTAAGTGATGGAATTTCAAACAAATTTTACTTGATAAATAATACTTTCTTAATCCATGTACAAAAACTTTAAACGACAATCTTTTAGGAATGGAGGTAGTAATTTATTAATAACTATGTGAGGTCATAGCATAATCATCTTCAAATAATTTATTAAAAAATTAAAATAAAAATAAAAATTAAAAAACATAATTTCGAGGAGAGAATGATGCTAACCAAACTCCAAACATAGTCCCATTTCAATGTTTTCCATTGGCAATTCATTCAATAACCAAACAAACTATTGTTCAATTAAAATCTCCATTATCCATCCACCCCATCCATTCCCATTACCACTTTATTTCTTTACCCATATACCAAACACGTCCTAAAGTTCTTATATTATTGGACAACCTAGTCCTATCAGAAGACGACACTACTACCTAATCCCACTACTCCCATCTAAACAAATAGCTCACGCGCAAAGACAGTGCGAGTGGGGAACGAGTTCTGGCAAAAAGATACCTTTCGACAGAAAAGTTACCGGAAAATCAAAAGGAAAGTGGGGATAAAAGATTTTAGGGGGGAAGAATAAGTGGGGAGCACGTTCTATGCTCACGTAATCACCTCGATTTCGTGACACGCGTCGTACCTTTTTTTCTCCTAAACCACGGTAGGGCCGACACACGCACACACACATATATATAGTAGCCCATTAACTGACTTTTACAGTGAAAGTCTTGCAATGTGGGGTCCACCACTTATATGTGGCAATACTATATTATATAGATAAAAATTTTGGAGTCCTGATCATGTATTTGACAGCTCGGTTATTAAGAGAATAAAATCATGATATGATAATCTAATATAATAATATGCTAATCTATCTAATAAATCTATCTAATAAAATACAAATGATTTTGAATTTCCCGCTCACTCAATAAATCATCTGGGCCGTCCAAAATTTGAGATAAATTCCACCGTTATACATCTATCTAATAAAATACATCTATCTATCTAATAAAATACAAATGATTTTGAATTTCCCGCTCACTCAATAAATCATCTGGGCCGTCCAAAATTTGAGATAAATCCCACCGTTCATACATCTATCTAATAAAATACATCTATCTATCTAATAATCTAATAATCTATCTAATAAAATACAAATGATTTTGAATTTCCCGCTCACTCAATAAATCATCTGGGCCGTCCAAAATTTGAGATAAATCCCACCGTTCATACATCTATCTAATAAAATAAATCTATCTATCTAATAATCTAATAATAATTTAATAAATCTATCTAATAAAATACAAATGATTTTGAATTTCCCGCTCACTCAATAAATCATCTGGGCCGTCCAAAATTTGAGATAAATCCCACCGTTCATACATCTATCTAATAAAATACATCTATCTATCTAATAATCTAATAATAATTTAATAAATCTATCTAATAAAATACAAATGATTTTGAATTTCCCGCTCACTCAATAAATCATCTGGGCCGTCCAAAATTTGAGATAAATCCCACCGTTCATACATCTATCTAATAAAATACATCTATCTATCTAATAATCTAATAATAATTTAATAAAATACAAATGACTTTAAATTTCCCGCTCACTCAATAAATTATTTTGGTCGTTCAAAGTTTGAGATAAATCATATTGTCTGTGAGACCCCAGATTTTATGAATATATATTTAATTTTCTCGAATTATATTTTTGAAAATTATGGTGTGGATTTGATATAATGTTATAGTTGTGGGTAATATTTATAAATGTTGCAAAGTACGCAAGTTGTTATAAAATATTCGTTTGGTCGGGGAATATTCTTTTTGTCAGGGAATATTCATACGACGGCACAATCATAGAGTAAAATTGTCAACATTATACTGCTTTGTAGAGTAAAATTCAAGAATGCTCAGAAGAATATTTCCATGAAAAGATACTGGATGAAGCGCAATTATCAAGGATATTCCACTAATTTCATGGAGTATATAAGTCAAAACTTTAACCAACTGAGTATAATAAAGAATGAAATAATAAAAGAAATCACCATGCATGCGGTACTTCGCATAGACAGGTTATTCCAATAGAATACTAAATAACGGAACCAGGTCAGGCGAAATTCGAACCGACAGGATGTTCCAACAGAATAATAAAGAATGGAATAGCAACAGAAATCACCATGCATGCGGTACTTCGCATAGACATGTTATTCCAACAGAATACTAATCAGAACGGAATCAGGTCCGGCGTAAAACGCACAGACAAGATATTCCAACAGAATAATAATAAAGACGGAACCAGGTCCGTAGTAAAACGCACAGACAAGATATTCCAACAAAATAATTAAGACGGAATCAGGTCCGGCGTAAAACGCACAGACAAGATATTCCAACAGAATAATAAAGACGGAATAATAGAAGAATGTCACCAAGTATAGGGGGTAGCCCGCGTATACAGGTTATTCCAACAGAATAATAAAGAATGGAATAACATAAGTTCTCTTCATGAATACAAAAAAATAACACCTCTTACGAGTACAACAAATAATATTCCCTACCTTAAGAAGAATAGTACTGGATATATGAGTAGTGAAGTAGCAGAATACTTTTCTTTTTTCTCTCTATAGTTTATTTCTCTAGAGTTTCAGTGAATTCGTAAGAAATAATGAAGGAATGAGCTTCTATTTATAGAAAAATGGACTGCATAGTAACTAACTCATGAACGGTCCAGATTGATTTACTTTAATCTGACGGTCCATACTTAAAGTAAAATCTTTTAAATAAAATATAATATATTCGATTTATAATCCAATAAAACGAATAACTTTATAAAAGTATTCTGTTTTATATAAAAAGATTTTACTATAAAAAACATTATGCAAGCACTATGCAGACACTACGCAACACTATGCATAATAAAATATAATATATTCTATTTTCAAAATAACTTTATAAAAGTATTCTATTTTATATAAAAAGATTTCACAATATGCAAAATATTATGCAACACTATGCATAATAGAATATAATATATTCTATTTATAGAATAACTTTATAAAAGTATTCTGTTTTATATAAAAAGTTTTTCTGTATTATTACATTAATAATACCAACAAAACTGAGTGACTTATCACGTAAGTATCAATAATTAATACCGTGTGCTACTATGCAACCACGCGTATTACTGTACTTTTAACACCGGGTGTTTCAACAGTTAACAATAAAACTTCCGTCGTTATTTTCATAAAATATTTTTGTCGTTTTCTCAATCCGACAATAATTCCATTGTGGGATCCACCAATGATTGTACCGTCGTACGGATATTCTCCGACAAAAAGAATATTCTCCGACCAATCGAATATTATACAACAACTTGCATACTTTTCAAAATTTATAAATACTATCCACAACTATAACACACACCATAATATTAAAAAATTATTTCGAGAAAATTAAATATTTATTCATAAAATTTGGGGTCTCACAATCTCCCCTCCTTATGGAATTTTGACCTCGAAATTTACGTACGTACCTGGTATGTCGAACATGTGAGGATACCTTGACTTCACTTCAAATTCTAACTCTTGAGGTATAACCTTTGAGTGTTGAATAAGATCCTTCTTATCCAAGATTTTAACATGTATCTCCTCATACGTTAAATCTTCTGCTATATCGTTTAGTTCTAATTTAATAATGTGGTTCAGGTCGTCCACATATTTACGTAACATCGATACGAAAAAAAAGTTATGAACACGCAACATACTTGGCGGTAAAACGAGTCTATAGGCCATAGTTCCTACACCATCGAGGATTTCAAATGGGCCAATTAAATCGAGGGTTGAGATTTTCTCTCTTCGTCGAATCTTGCTTCTAGAATAACGCCCTCTTGAACCTTCTTCTTCACATTCATCAACTCCGGGTGTGTAACTTGAGCGGCTTTAACTTTATCGATTAAAGTCGATTCTACTCGTATATTCGTTATCTTCATGTGGGTTCGTATATTCGCACTTGTAACCGCATACGATCTTCTACTCAACGTATTAGCTACCATATTCAATTTTCCTACGATGGTATTGCATGCTACGATCGTACTCTTCAACAGCTCGAGTCGTCTTTAGCGCATGTTACGTTCATTTTAGTTGAAGAAATATTTGAGGGTTTAAGAAATGAGTTTTGTACCGGGGTCAATACAAAATTTGATTTCATGCTCTAGGGGTAGGCTAAGAAGTCTTCAAGAATACGTCAGGAAATTTATTAGCAATAGAAATATCATTCAAACTGTGACCCTCATCCAAGACTTGGATAGTACGTCACATTGATACCTATCAACTTGCCATCGTCATTCACGACATCACCTACAGAAAGTCTGGCTTCGGTGCATTCCACACAAGAAAGTCAACAACGAAAGGACCAGGGCTCTTTACTTATGGCTTGATATGACAATGATTGACTTTAGTGGTTTGGTTTCTTGAATCCGCATAACAGGTTGGTTAGGAATATGAAAGCTAACAACCTTACGAAAAGCATGATGAGTAGTTAACCAATCGATTCCTAAAATCGCATCAAAGCCAAGTATTTTCAAAGAGACAAGATCAACACGTAACGTGAAAGCGTTGATTTGAACAAGATTTATAAATAGTGGAGGTAACGAAGGTTTCTCCAAACTGAGTTTAAACAGATATATCAAAGTCTAACTTCTCCGGAGTTAACTTTAAACATTGAACACAACTAGGTGAAATAAAAGAGTGAGTAGAACCGGTATCTAACACGGTATAGACTTCGCAAGAGTTTATGACTAACATACCTGTGATAATTTTATTCAAGTTCTTTGTCACGAAAAAAAAATGCTCTTTCTTAAACTACCGGCTTTAGCTTGTCTGGGACATCCTTTGGCATCACTATCCCAGCTAAACTTGACTTCACCCTATGAAAAAATTGAGTTAGGTGACCTTCTCTTTCGCAATTAAAACACGTTTTGGATTGCTGCGTACAGTTTGGACGGATGTGTCCCTCCTGTCCGTATTTGAAACATACGACCGGTGGTCGTTCTTCTTCCTTTGACTGGTGCCGACGTCTTTACGTCATTGTTGAACCTTCTCTTCTTGAAATGTCCATTCTTATTGTTTTGGCCATGATTACTACCGAAGTGGTTACCATTTCTGACATGTTGATTCCTTCCATGCTTATTATCACCGCTTTGATGACTGTTATCACCGGTATTATCATTTTATCGGCTGCTCTCTTTTGGTTTGGTTGACTCATTATCGCGCTCCAATAATTGAGCCCTATTAACAATATCTGAATACAAACACAGTTTATGAGAGATAAGATATTGACGTATCTCAGGTTTCAAACTTCTTAGAAACATTCGCATCATTCTCTCCTCATTATCAACCAAATGGGACACAAATCGGGACAACTCGGCAAACTTGGCTTCGTACTGCGACACGGTCATGTTGTTTTGCTCCAACTTGATAAATTTCACCTCCTTCATGTGACGAATGCTTCCGGGAAAGTACTTGTCATTGAACAGCTCTTGGAACTTCTCCCAAGACATCTTGAGTGCATCAGGCTGGGTACATTTTACAGATTCCCACCAGTTATCTGCCTCTTCACGCAACATAAAGGTGGAAAAGGGAACCTTTTACTCCTCGGAGCATCCCAAGACATCAAATATCTTGGTGATCTGCTTTAACCACGTCTCCACCTTAAGTGGTTCTGGCTTTCCCAAAAACTCCAGTGGTCCCAGCTCCTTGAATTGCTTAGCGGTGACCAACCGTGGGTTGCCATTGTTTCCTCCTGCATTATGAACAGGAGCCACCTTCGCCTGATGTTGCATGGATTCTAAAAAGCTTTTAAACGTACCGTCGTTCGTTAATTGATCAGTGTTGTTGTTTACAGGAGGATTATCGCCATCCTGTTGCACATTATCCTGATTATTGATCTGTGGAGACTCAACAGTCTCCTGTGCTCCATTGCTTATCTCAACATTTTCAGAGCTATTTTTAAATACTACCACAAAACAAGGGTTAATTAACATATCACATATTATCTCTATACTCTGACCGACCAATTAAAAACCAAATAAACTTAGGTAGGTCATACTAGCGAAATAAATTCCCCGTCTCTCCCATTCTAGTTCTATTCTCACATCCTAGCCAGGGATCATATCCCTAAGCTTTGATACCAACTGTGATGCCCCCAAAATTAGGTATACATCACCCATCTTGAGTCGCCAGATACATGGTACTGAATTCAAATACAACTTGATAATACAACTGTCGTGTACAATACGACAAAACATAAACTGTGAGTTTGAGTAAAAATATTGTCTAATAGAGAGTATACAAACTCAAAAGGAGTCCTTATTATAATTATTATCACACTATTTCACAGAATAGTGATGACTACTAATGCACCATCTAGGACCATCACTCCGTTCCCCGACTCGTCCCAACTATATTCTCATTTCCTGAAGAGAACAGTGAAAGAAAGGGTGAGCTCAACTAGCCCAATAAGAAATATTATGACTAAGATATTGCAGAATAAATTATCATTAGCCTTAAACAGTGTTAAACTGATACAATATAAAAAACATCAAGTTTAACTGCAGCGGAATAAGCAATCCATTAAAAGAGTCAAGTAAGAAAAAAATCTACTATCTTTTATGATTTAAAAGGTTTTTCATCACTTTTATCGTTGGGACTCAGCTTAATAAATAATCCACATCATCGAATCACCCCTGCACTACGGTCAAGGATATTCTTTAGTATCACGACCACAATTATCCATGCACTACGGGCCAAGAATATTTGTGTTTTCATTAATGGTCATGATCATGCCATAAAACAATTCATCTTTGCACTACGGCCAAAGAGAATCCATAGCCATAATCATACCAAAAACTGTCCATCAATGCACTACGGGCCAATGAGGACTTTTTTCACATCATTTGTAACATTACGGTTATGATTATACCGAATAATTCCTGATCATATTCATACCAAGTCCATCTATGCACTACAGGCCATAGATGATGTGAGACCCCAAATTTTAAGAATAAAGATTTAATTTTCTCAAAATATTTTTTTTAATATTATGGTGTTGATTTGATGTAATGTTATAGTTGTAGGTAATATTTATAAATTTTGCAAAGTAAGCAAGTGGTTATATAATATTCGATTGGTCGGGGAATATTCTTTTTGTCGGGGAATATCTGTACGATGGTACAATCATTGGTGGACCCCGTAACGGAATTATTGTCGAATAGAGAAAATGACAAAAATACTTTATGAAAATAATGACGGAAGTTTTATCGTTAACTGTTAAAACACCCGGTGTTAAAAGTACAGTAATACGTGTGGTTGAACAATAGCACACGGTATTGATTATTGATGCTTACGTGAGAAGTCACTCAGTTATACTCAATTATTGCTACTGTAATTACTGCATCATATCTCTCATATTATTGATTCAATTATTGTTACAGTATCATCTGCATAATATGATATATTGTTCAATCGAGTATTCGGGACACTTTTCGTGTCGGAGTACTACTTATGAGTTACTATTCACGAGTTATTATTCACGAATTACTATTCATGAGTTACTATTTACGAGTTACTATTCACGAGTTACTATTCACAAGTTACTATTCATCCGATTACTATTCAGTCTAGTATTGTGCATTCGGGTATTTGAATACAATATTATTCCATGAGGAGATGTGCTAATTTTTCAGACCATTGGTTGAAGATATAATAGTAAGTCAACATGGACTGCTGGTGGAGTTATAATAGTAATTCAATATGGATCATTGGTTTAAAGTTTTAATAGTAAATCAGTATGAACCGTTGTTTTAAGTTTTAATAATAAACCAATATGGACCGTCCGTTTAATAGTAAATCAATTTGGACCGTTCATTAATTAGTTAATATTCATTCTATTTTCCTATAAATAGAAGCTCATTCCTTCATTATTTTTTACGAATTCACTGAAACTCTAGTGGGAGCTGTCGTTTACACTCCTAAATTAACCTCACTTTCACTTTACAAATTTAAACAATTAGCACAGTAGTAAGCAATGATCGATCCCACAGAGAGTGATTTGTTTTATATTTATCCTATGATTTCTAATGAAAAGAGGATTTTGAATTAATTAATTAAATTAACAAGAATAAACTAATAAGAATAAACAATGAATAAAAAGCTTCAATTCTTCAGTTTAGTATCACATTTTTACAATAATAGATTAATCAAGTGTAACATTATTTACCCTTCAATGAAACTAATAGCCCTAGGTAACAACAAGCTCTGCTACCCGAAACTCCCCTTAGATTGTCACTCAATGAAACAAGCTCTTCACAAGATTCTAACAATTATATAACCTAGAATAAGCTCTCTAGATTTAATATAATAGCAGCATTAAGAACTAGGGAATTAGACTATTCCAAGCAACAAACACATAAGCTCGGATTGTTTAACTTGTCTTCTGATAATCATAGCAATACTCAAAAGCTTATCCACAATCTTGTATTACTAATTACTACTTATGATTAGAAACAATATCAATTACACGTAATATTATTCCTTGATCTAGCATATGATATTCGTTAACCAACTCAATCCTGCAGAAATCAAATCAGTTAAGTCAAATAGCATTCAGAAATTAAATCAGATTATCAAGAATGAATTTCATGTGAGAAGGAATAAATAATGAATACTCAATTAACCATTAATTATAAATAAGGTTCAACATCCCTTAGAACTGAATAAAAAGAACTTAGCTCATGACTTCAATCCACCAATATTGTAGATGAGAGAATGTAGTAGATGATTGAATGAATAAAACCTTGACTCTCATCTCCTATTTATAGTGCTAGACAAAGTCCTAAATCCTATATGAAGTAGAAATCCAAATCCTAAAAGGAATTACAAATCATAATTAGTTTCCATAAAGAAATAGAATTCAATTTGGAAATAAATCTTAATCTAAAGGAAATTCTAAAGCTAATAAAAATATCAATCCAATTCCATGTAGAAGTCTACCAAAATCTGCGTTTAGAAACTTTCCAAAAATCCAAGATTTCCTGATTTTCCCGCACAAATTCGCTGGGGCGAATTTCCATTTTCTGCTGCGACGTCCTTTGGTAAAACGAGCATAACTTTTGATCTAGGAGGAGTTACGGGGCCTGCTACCTATCAAAACGAAGATATCGACGAGATCTACAACTTTCATTCTTTGAGAATCGACAGAATCGCTCTGCATCAAGGTCGAAATCTAGCTCAAAGTGACTGCTGTGTAAATTGCAATTTCCAAACTTTGAGGTTCAACGTCCGTTTAGTAAAAATATCATAACTTTTTCATATGAACTCCGATTGGGACGATTCAAGATGTTCTGGAAAGCTAAGCAAGAGCTCTACAATAAAATCCAAGTCCCAAGCCAAGACCATGCATATAACATAATGCTAAAAAACCTGCAATTTTCTTTTTTTCCTCATTTCAGCTCCAATTCCTCCTGAAATCATTAAACACCTTAATAAGCTCATATACACATGAAACATGCAATAAAACTAAATATAATGGAATCAAAATAAATGAATAATATGCACTCATCATCTAGAGAGAGAATTATAAGAGAACCTATATAAAAGTATTTTGCTACTTCCCTACTCTTATATTCAGTTTCTTTTACGGTAAGGGGTATTATTTCTTTTGTATTCATGAATAGAACTTCTGTTATTCCATTATTTATTATTCTGTTGGAATGACCTGTATACGCAGGCTACCCTATATATGGTGATATTCTTCTAATATTTCATTCTTTATTATTCTGTCAGAATATCCTGTCTGTGCGTTTACGTCGAACCTGGTTCCATTATTTATTATTCTGTCAGAATATCCGGTCTATTCGTTTACGCCGGACCTGGTTCAATTATTTATTATTCTGTCGGAATATCCTGTCTGTGCGTTTACGCCGGACCTGGTTCCATTATTTATTATTCTGTCAGAATATCCTGTCTGTGCATTTACGCCGGACCTGGTTCTATCCTTTATTATTCTGTTGGAATAACCTGCCTGTGCGGTCTATCGCATGCATGGTGATTTCTTTTGTTATTCCATTCTTTATTATACTCAGTTGGTTAAAACTTTAACTTCTATACCCATGAAATTAGTGGAATATCTTTGATATTTGCGCTTCATCCAGTATCTTTTCATGAAAATATTCTTCTGAGCATTCTTGAATTTTACTCTACAAAGCAGTATCATGTTGACAATTTGGACGTTATCAGTTCCTAGATAAATTAATTCTTGAACTTATTTTATTGAATTCTTATATCATTTTCATCATCCTCATGTTTATATTATGTTGAAAGTCATCTGTGGCATGTAGTGCATATATGGACTTGGTATTATTATGACCAGGGATTATTCGGTATAATCATAACCGTAATGTTACAAATGATGTGGAAAAAGTCCTCATTGGCCCGTAGTACATTGATGGACAGTTTTTGGTATGATTATGGCTATGGATTCTCTTTGGCCGTAGTGCAAAGATGAATTGTTTTATGACATGATCATGACCATTAATGAATACACGAATGTCCTTGGCCCGTAGTGCATGGATAATTTGTGGTCGTGATACTAAAGAATATCATTGGCCGTAGTGCAGGGGTGATTCGATGATGTGGATTATTTATTAAGCTGAGTCCCAACGATAAAAGAGATGAAAACCCTTTTAAATCATAGACGATAGTAGATTTTATTCCATAATTGACTCTTCTAATGGATTGTTTATTCCGCTGCAGTTAAACTTGATAGTTATTATATTTTATCAGTTTAATACTGTTGAAGGCTAACGACAAATTATTGAGCTTACCATTTCTTTCATTGTTCTCTTCAGAAAATGAGAACGTAGTTGGGACTAGTCGGAGAACAGAGTGATGGTCCTAGATGGTGCATTAGTAGTCCTCACTATTCTATGAAATAGTGTGATAATAATTATAATGAGAACTCCTTTTGAGTTTGTATTGTAAGACCCCGAATTTTATGAAATAAAAGTATTCAATTTTTCTTATAATTTCTATTCAGTAAATGGTTAAATTGATAAAAGGTTAAAGTTAAGGGTGATATATGAATTTTTTTCAAAATACACAAGTAGT
Organism: Panax japonicus; assembly: GCA_020205505.1. NCBI lineage: Eukaryota > Viridiplantae > Streptophyta > Magnoliopsida > Apiales > Araliaceae > Panax > Panax japonicus. The sequence continues at coordinate 7,031,108 of CM035097.1, forward strand.
TATAAAATATTCATTTTTGTCGGGAAATATTCGTTTGGTCGTGGAATATTCTTTCTATCGGGGAATATTCGTACGACGACGCAACTATTTGTGGGCCATATAACGGATAACTATCGAATGAAGAAAGCGACAAATTTGAATTTTTATAAATAACGGCGTAATCGTTGCCATTAACACTGTTGGAATACTAGGTGGGTAAATAAAAGTAATACGCGTTGTTGCACAGTAGCACACGGTATTGCACAATATTTTTGAATTATTGATTCTTACATAAAAAGTCACTACTCAATAATTGTTATAGTAATTACTGTTCAATATTTTATTTTATTGATTCAATAATAGCTGCGTTGATATTTTATATTATTGTTGTTTCAATAATTGTCACTGCACAGTATTTCCCATTATCAGATTAATAATTCATATTATTTGAATAATATTATGAGATAGCGTTATTGGAAATGTCTAGAAAGTTCTGTCAAGGAGAGGTTTGGTCACCTAATTGCGTGCCAATAAAGAGAAATCCTTATCGGAAAGCCCCCTCTTTCCTGGGAACTGTTTGGTTGTCATAATTGTGATTCTGTAATATTCTTTATGAATAATTAATTATGGATTTATATGATAACGAAATATTTATTTGATGTGGATATAAATGATGGATTTATTTATGTGGTTATAAATGAAGGAATTAATGTTGAGGTATTTTATCAGTATTTTATCGGATTGGAGGTATTAAAAGATCAAATCAGTGTTCTTACAGCTTTATTGTGTGAGTTATAATATTTAATCTGACCGTTGGATCGTTGTGATTTTTGGATATGTTATACATATATAAGTTGAGTATATGTCCACAAATTTTGAACCGTTAAAAATGAACGAATGATTTTTATGAATTTTAAGAGGCGATTGATTCAGAAATTAGGTTTATGAATGATTTTGGTGGAAAATTCTAGAAATGGGTGGGCCCCAATTTTGGTTGTTAGGGATGGTGACTGATTTTTGGTGGGTAGAATAGTAGCAGGTAAACCCATCAGGATGCAATTCAAGTCTTCTTCGGTGTGCTAACATTTTTCTATAAATAGAGGGCTAAGTTAGAATTGAAAATCACACCAGGAACATAAGCTTTCTTTCTTTCTCTGTCTATATTATCGAGTGTATTTTATGAGTATTTAGATACTTGGTGAGTTGCTATTCATCAGTGCAAGTTCGTTCAGCGTTATTCCAGTCAGAACTACTGCTCTTTTGAGGTAAGGGAGATTAAGGGATGTTATATTTTTTATAATGATGTTATTCTTTCAATATCATTATACTGAAATATTGGTATGGATTTTATTGTGGAATTTTTATCTTTTTGAGTCGGGATTACTATTCACGTATACGACACTATTCATATATACAACACTATTCATGTGTATGACACTATTTACGTATATGACATTATTTACGTATACAAAACTATGTACGAATACGGAGTACTATTCACGAGTTACTATTCACAAGTTACTATTCACGAGTTACTATTCACGAATTACTATTCATGGGTACTATTCATGACAAAAATTGGTTTCTTTTTCTGACCAAATTATCGTTGATTTATGAATCTTACTCTTGAAATTAAATCTGTTTGTTGATCATATTGTTTTTTATTGTCATATATAACATTTTTATAATTCTTGTGAAGAAATTTCTCTTTGACTTGAGTGTAAAGATGAGTAGATTATTGGTATGATCATGACTATGGGTTCTCTTTGGCCAGTAGTGCAGAGTTGAATCGTTGACTGGTATGATCATGACCATTGAATTTACAATTGAATATTTTTAGCTTAAATGCAATGGTGAATTGATCAACATGGTTATAATTATGGTTTATATAAATTCTGAAATGATTATATATTTCTTTGAGATATTAATATCTTTGGCCCGTAGTGCAAAGATGACCTGTTGTTGAATATATTTGGCATGTAGTGTAAAGATGAATTATTGATGAATATCTTTGGCCCGTAGTGCAAAGATGATCTGTTGTTGAATATCTTTGGCTTATAGTGCAAAGATGACCTGTTGTTGAATATCTTTTGCCTGTAGTGCAAAGATGAAATGATAATGAATATCTTTAGCCTGTAGTGCAAAGATGAATTATTGATGAATATCTTTGGCTTGTAATGCAAAGATGACTTGTTGCTGAATATCTTTGGCATGTAGTGCAAAGATGATTTGTTGATGAATATCTTTGGCCCGTAGTGCAAAGATGACCTGTTGTTGAATATCTTTGGCCTGTAGTGCAAAGATGGTCTGTTGATGAATATCTTTGGTCGTAGTGCAAAGATGAAATTTTTAGTATGATTATAAACATGAACTGTGATTTGGCATAACCATGATCTTTGATGTTTCAGGTAAAAACATGTGATGAAAATTATCTTCGTCCTGTGTGCGAAGTGGAATTTAGAATCACAATGATGATCATGAGTTATTCATATAATTGTGAAAAGGAAGTGTTGAGTGATGTTACAGGGATAAAACACTGTTGGTGGACTTTTAATATGGAGAAGATAGTAGACTTTATGGTCTATTTGACTCTTCTAATGGATTTCTCGTTCCGCTGCAACTATGGTTGAAAATTTTTCTCATCTACCATATGTTCTAAATCTCTAATTTATTACTGTTGAAGGCTATTGATAATTTATTTATCTTTAGTCATGATATTCTTTACAGAGCTAGTTGTGCTCAACCTTTTGCTTCACAATTCCTTTCAGGTAATAAGAGTGTAGTTGGGTCGAGCGGGGGATAACAGTGGAATAGAACGGTGGTCACTAGCTGTGGAGATTCTCCCTAAATAGCATAAAAAAGTGTTTTGTATATATCATTTAGTAGTTATGTTTGGTGAATCAACTAGGGTGAGGCGAACCCAACATTGGAAGGGTGTTTTGCCACTATCATACAAGATGTCTAAAGACATACAATCTCGTGTCATCATAAGACAGGGTTGTGCACATCCACTTACAGAGTATATCTACAAGCACTACCTATATAATCTTGGTGTTTGTTTGGAGTATAATTCTCAATTAAAGACAGTGGAGATAATTATATGTCAAGAGAAGACTCACCATTGGGAATAATATGATAGTAATCTTCTCAGTTTTTCTTTGGGGTCTATTGGGTCAACCAAGGATAATTCTATGACCATATGATATCTATCATAACCTAGACGCATGTCCTCCCATGTACGAAGGTTTCCTTGAGCACTTTCCAAAGATTCTAATTTCTGAAACAGTTTTTGACTATACCTTTATGTAAGGTGTCATTGTGACGTGCTATCCAAGGTTGGGATGAGAGTCACAGTTGGTATATATTTGTATCCAAACTCACAACACATAAGTTGTTGTATTTTGCACGAAAATTGTTGTAATAAAGTTGTAGTTGTTTTCTGTACCATGTATTTGGCGACTCAGAATAGGTTGGATGGAATGGACCTATTTTAGGGTTGTCACATGTATAATCTCTTGTAGACAATATTTTTATTCAAACTCACATTTTATGTTTTGTCGTATTATACACGACAGTTGTATTATTAAGTTGTATTTGAATTCTGTACCATGTATCTGGTGACTCAAGATGTGTGATGTATACCTAATTTTGGGGGCGTCACAGTTGGTATCAAAGCTTAGGTATATGATCCTTGGCTAAGATGTGAGAATAGAACTAGGAGGGGAGAGACGGGAAATTCCTTCGCTAGTATGATCTACCTAAGTTTATTTGATATTTAATTGGTCGGTCAGAGTATATGGATAATGTGTTACATGTCAATTAACCTTTATTTTGTGGCAGTATTTGCAAATGGCATCCGAAAATGTTGAGATAAGCAATGAAGCACATGAGACCGTTGAGACACCTTTAATCACTAACCAGGTTAATGTGATGTCAGACGAAGAAGAAATTAGAGATATCTACGTGGTGCATGAAGAACTAATAGTTGCACCCGAGCTAGTTGTAGAAGTAGTAGCTGAGAGTGAGGAAGAAGAGGAAGAAGAGGAACCTGAGGAGAATTTATTAGAAGAACTTTATGATCAAAATGTAGAATTGCAAAATCGTATTCATGAGTTAGAAGAGCATGCTGAAGAACGACAGGCGGTCGTGGAGCAAAGAGATGTAACAATTCAAAATTGTGTTACCCGATGTGCGATACTTGAACAGAAGCACTCTTTGTCAGAGTATAAGATATTAGAGCTAGAATCTAATAATGTTATTATCAAAGTTCTGATGAAAGAAGAAAAAATTTAACGAATGAGAATAGAGGATGCAAGGGTAAAAGCCGCACGACGCGTTGATATTGTAGAAAAAGACGTTCGATCCAATAAATCCAAAATAGATGAAATAGATTTCGCTTTTTGGACAGCAATTAGTAGAATAAAACATCGAATTCGGAATTACCCTGTGCATAGCGGTCAACCCCAATTCGATATGGATCGGAGAATAATAATTCAAATCATGGATCAGGAATGGGACGAAGCACTTAAGGGTGGAAGGTACCCTATAACAAAGTCAAATCCAGTAGTTTAAGTGAGAGCGTTTGTCGAGAAACCCGAATGAAGTTATTACGGGTAAGTTAATGATAAACTCTTGAGAAGTTTATACCTTATTAGATACCAGTTCTACCCACTCTTTTATTTCACCTAGTTGTGTTCAATGTTTGAAGTTAACTCCGGAGAAGTTAGACTTTGATATATCTGTTTAAAATCGGTTGGGAGAAACCTTCGTTACCTCCACTATTTATAAATCTTGTTCAAATCAACACTTTCACGTTACCTGTCGATCTTATTTCTTTGAAAATACTTGTCTTTGATGTGATTTTTGGAAAATATTGGTTAACTACTCATCATGCTTTTCGTAAGGTTGTTAGATTTTATACTCCTAACCAACCTGTTATGCGAATTCAAAGTAACCAACCACTAAAGTCAATCATTGTCATATCAAGCCATAAATAAAGAGCCCCGATCCTTTCGTTGTTGACTTTCTTGTGTGAAATGCACCGAAGCTAGACTTTCTATAAGGTAACGTCGTGAATGACGATGACAAGTTGATAAGTATCAATGTGACGTGTTATCCAAGTCTTGGATGAGAGTCACAGTTTTGAATGGTATTTCTATTGTTAATAAATTTCCTAACGTATTCTTGAAGACTTCTTAGCCTACCCCTAGAGCGTGAAATCGAATTTTGTATTGACCTCATTACGAAACTCATTTCTAAAAACCCTTAAACATTTATTCAACTAAAGCGAACGTAACATGCGCCAAAGACGTTGGCTCGAGCTGTTAAAGATTATGATCGTATCATACCATCGTGGAAAAGCGAACGTGATAGGGGACGCGTTGAGTAGAAGATCGTATGTGGTTACAAGTGCGAATATACGAATTCACGTGAAAATATGTCATTTAATCAAAACAAAAAAAAATACAAAAATTCAAAATAAAAAAAAACATAACATATTTACATCATTTAATCAAAATACTAAAATTTAAATTATTTTGTTAACTAATCAAAATAATTAATTAAATAAAATAAGTTTTATAATATATTTATATCATTTAATCAAAATACTAAAATTCAAAACATAACATAATTACATCAAATACTAATTTAAAAAAAATACTAATTTTGAATATTACAAAATAACGTTATCAATTTAATCAAAATAAAAAAATAATAAAATAAAATAAAAAAAGCATAATATATTTACATCATTTAATCAAAATACTAAAATTCAAATTATTTTGTTAACTAATCAAATTAATTAATTAAATAAAATAAGTTGTATAATATATTTATATCATTTAATCAAAATACTAAAATTTAAAACATAACATATTTACATCAAATACTAATTTAAAAAAAAATACTAATTTTGAATATTACAAAATAATGTTATCAATTTTTAACGTTAATATATAATTGATTTAATGTTATCAAAATACGTTATCAATTAGTATCAAATAACTACATATCTAGTAAAAAAAATAATTAACGTTATTTAGTAAAAAATATTAACGTTAATTATTTTTTGATGATTTTAGTTTAATTAACGTTAATTATTTTGAGATAGTTGAATTTTTGAATTTTGAATTTTAAAAATATTAACGTTAATCATCAAAATACTAAAAATAGTAACGTTAATTTTTTAATATTCAACGTTAATTTGGATAATGTTATCTGGTAATTTTAAAAATATTAGCCTTAAAAAAATTGATAAAATTATTTAGTATTTTGAATATTAACGTAAAAAATATTATATCAATTAGTTATATAACGTTATTAAGTATTTTGAATTTTGAAAATATTATTTATTATTATGATTTTAGTAATTTAAAATTTTTATATCAACTAGTATTTAGTTTTATGATTTTAGTATTTTAATGATGTAATTTGAATTTTTGTTGTTTTGATTAATTAACAAAATAATATGAATTTTTGTATTTATTATTTTATAATTCGATTTTTTTAGAATTTTTTTAATTAGTATTTTAATTTTTTTTAATTAGTATTTGATGTAAATATGTTATGTTTTGAATTTTAGTATTTTAATTAAATGATGTAAATATGTTATCCAACTTGTTTTATTTAACTAGTTGTTTTGATTAGTTAACAAAATAGTTTGAATTTTAGTATTTTGATTAAATGATATAAATATGTTATTCTTTTTTTTATTTTGAATTTAGTATTTTTTTGTTTCGATTTAATGACATATTTACATGTGTCGGGGGCATTTTTGAACCTTTTCCCTTTAATCCTCAATGTGTCTACCACGTCAGTCATTTTTAACCTCGTTTGTCTTCTGTTAACGGTAGGGGCACGGTTGACCCAAAAAGTGTAACGTTAAGAGTACTTTTGGACCCAAAAAAAGTATAGAGTACTCGGTAGACACCGCGGTAAACGTCAAGTGTGAAATCCCAGATTTTATGAATAAAGATTTAAATTTATCAAAATATTTTTTTTGAATATTATGGTGTGGATTTGATATAATGTTATAGTTGTGGGTTGTATTTATAAATTTTTCAAAGTATGCAAGTTGTTATAAAATATTCGATTGGTCTGAGAATATTCTTTTTGCCAGGGAATATTCGTACGACGGCACAATCATTGGTGGACCATTCTTTATTATTCTGTTGGAATAACCTGTATACGCGGGCTACCATATACTTGGTGAAATTCTTCTATTGTTCTATTCTTTATCATTCTGTTGGAACATCATGTCTGTGCGTTCTACGCCAGACCTGGTTCCGTCTTTATTATTCTATTAGAATATCATGTCTGTGCGTTCTACGCTGGACCTGATTCTATCTTTATTATTCTGTTGGAATATCCTGTCTGTGCGTTCTACGTCGGACCTGATTTCGTCTTTATTATTCTGTTCGAATATCCTGTCTGTGCATTTTACGTCGGACCTGATTCCGTCTTTATTATTCTATTGGAATATCTTGTCTGTGCATTTTACGCCGGACCTGATTCTGTTATTTATTATTCTGTTGGAATAACCTGCCTGTGCGGTCTACCGCATGCATGGTGATTTCTTTTGTTATTCCATTCCTTATTATACTCGGTTGGTTAAAGTTTTGACTTCTATATTCCATGAAATTAGTGGAATATCCTTGATATTTGCGCTTCATCCAGTACCTTTTCTTAGAAATACTCTTTTGAGCATTCTTGAATTTTACTCTATAAAGCATTATCATGTTGACAATTTGGACGTTATTAGTTCCTGGATAAATTAATTCTTGAACTTGTTTTATTGAATTCTTATATCATTGTCATCATCGTCATGTTTATATTTTGTTGAAAGTCATCTGTGGCCTATAGTGCATAGATAGACTTGGTATGATTATGACCAGGGATTATTCGGTGTAATCATGACCGTAATATTACAAATGATATAGAAAAGGTCCTCATTGGCCCGTAGAGCATTGATGAAAAGTTGTTGACATGATCATGACCATTATTGAATACACAAATATTCTTGGCCCGTAGTGCATGGAAAATTATGGTCGTAATACTAAAGAATATCTTTGGCCGTAGTGCAGGGATGATTCGATGATGTGGATTATTTATTAAGCTGAGTCCCAGAGATAAAAGTGGTGAAAAACATTTTAAATCATAAAAGATAGTAGATTTTATTCTCTACTTAACTCTTTTAATGGATTGCTTGTTCGCTACAGTTAAACTTGATCGTTGTTATATTGTATCAGTTTAACACTGTTGAAGGCTAACGATAATATATTATGCATTATCTTAGTCATAATATTTCCTACTGGGCTAGTTGAGCACACCCTTTTACTTTTATTGTTCTCTTCAGGAAATGAGAACGTAGCAGGGACTAGTCGGGGAACAAAGTGATGGACCAGATGATAGCATTAATAGTCCTCACTATTCAGTCAAATAGTGGAAAATAAATGTAATAATATTGAATTTGAGTTTGAATATTGTCTAGACGATAATATTTGTATTAAAACTCACAGCTTATGTTTTGTCATACTTTACACAACAGTTGTATAATTAAGTTATATTTGTATTCTGTACCATGTATTTGACGACACAGAATAGGTGATGTATACCTATTTTGGGGGCGTCACATCAAGGGCATTTTTGAACCTTCTCCCATATTATAAATCACAATATTAACAATCAGATCATTCCCATGAAAGAGGGGGTTTCCGATAAGGAATTCTCTTTATTGGCGTGCAATTAGGTGACCAAGCCCCTTTTCTCGATAGAAATTTCTAGACATCGTCAATAATGAAAATAATAATATGAATAACTTTGTCGTCTCAATTATTGATTTAATAATATAAAATATTGTGCAGATGATACTGTGACAATAATTGAATCAATAATATGAGATATTATGCAGTAATTACTACGGCAATAATTGAATAAAAATTAGTGACTTCTCACGTAAGCATCAATAATCAAAGATATTGTGCAATACAGTGTGCTACTATGCAATCACGCGTATTACTATACTTTTATCACCGGATATTTCAACAGTTAACGGTAAAACTTTTGTCGTTATTTTTATAAAAAGTTATTTCTGTCATTTTCTTACTCTAACTGTAATTCCATTGTGGGGTCCACCAATGATGTGTTGTTGTACGAATATTCCCTCATAAAATGATTATTTCCTGACCAAACGAATATTTTATGACAACTTGCAAAATTTGTAAATATTACCCACAATTATAACATTATAATAAATCCACACCTTATTATTCAAAAATAATAATTAGAGAAAATTAATCTTTATTCATAAAAGTTGAGGTCTTACAAAGTATCAATTTTATAGTATCTTAATTTTATTAAACAATTAACCAATTTGTGAATTTTGGAAAAGATATCTATTAATTAAAATAACACTAACTACCACGAGTTTAAAATCAGATTATGAAGATTTAATATCACAAATTCACTTATTGCTTCACTTATATTAATAAACTTCCTATTAATTATGATTACTATTCAGGACTGTTAATCAGGAACTCGTCAATATTTATAACCACATCCCGATGCATTATAAACAAATCAATCTAAATTCACAGTTGATAGAATTGCATTGAACACCATAATTAACTAATTCACTCTATTCATATGTGAATTACAATTAAAAAGGATTTAAAGCATAGGTTCCCTATCAGATTACATGCAGTGCATACGTATATCTATATCCTAAATATAAATCATGAGTACCATTGTCATGCTGAAAACACAATCACATGTTATCATAATCAGATCTAAACCTTTAATCTGTTTCCCAAGTTCATACAGGTTATCACGGTAACTACTGTCCAGACAATTAATCACATAAGTCCAAATCATAATAGACAATCTCAAGAATAGATCACAATAATTAACAAAGAAGCATAAAATAAGTTACGCAATAAGATCCGCTGCAATATTACACAAGAAAAATAGTTCATTGTCATTGAATTAAAATCTAGAATTCACAACTGAATAAGCATTGAAATACAAAAGTAGGAGTAAAGAAGAGAATAAAATCTGGTTTCTACAATCTTAAGGCTCCTCTTCTGCTCCAACTTTAAATCTTCAATACTTTCCAAGTTGTTTCCATCTCCAAGTTCCAATCTCAAAACTAGGGTTTTGCATAAAGATAGAATATATCCTAATAACTGAATAAAATAACTATTTTTAGCTTCTATTATAATTCCTAGTTAAACTATGAAATCCCCGTCAAGATATAACTCAATTGTAGTCTTTAATGAAAAGTCAATCTTGGACAACTTTCGAAGTGGCGTGGCCACGAAAGTATGGTAGAAATAATTTTTTGGGTCTGGAGTGCGGCGTGGGCGCGCTACACCCTAGCTCATATTGGGCGCGACCGTGCTGCTTTCTAATCTTCAGTTTTCTGATCTTTTCAACGTTATTCCATCCCAAATGGTTCCAACACGTACAGTTCCCAAGCATAGAACCTACAAAAAGAACATAAAATGCATGAAAAGTAACTACAAATCAGAAGAACAAACCACAATTCAAGTCACTTTATACTTGATTCATTGGTATGAAACCTACTCATCAAGTGCCAGGGGAAGAAACGAAAGCATCAGAGAGAAGCGCCAAGAAGAGAGGAAAAAATGCCAAGGGCAGATATAAAAGCGCTAAGGAGGATAACGCCAAGGAGAAAACCGCATATGACAGAAACAAAAGTGCCAAGGAGAAGAAGAAAAAAAAGCGCCAAGGAAGTTTGGAAATGAGCCAAGGAGTTTATCAAGTTGGAACAAAACAATATGACCGTGTCGCAATACGAGGCTAAATTTGTGGAGTTATCCCGGTTAGCATCCCATTTGCTCTATAATGAGGAGTGAATGACGCGAATGTTTTTAAGAGGTTTGAATCTGAAGATACGCCAATATCTTATTTCTCATAAATTGTGTTTGTATTCAGATGTTGTAAATAGGGCTCAGTTAGTGGAACGCGATAACGAGTCAACGCAACCAAAAGAGAGCAGCAGACAAAATGATAATACTGGTGATAACAGTCATCAAAGCGGTGACAATAAGTATGGAGGGAATCAACATGCCAGAAATGGTAACCACTTCGGTGGTAATCATGGTCAAAATAATAAGAATGGAAATTTCAAGAATAGGAGATTCAACAATGATGGAAAGACGTCAGCACCAGCACCTGTTGTTAAGGAAGGAGAACGATAACCTATCATATGCTTCTAATGCGGAGGGGAGGAAAACATCAATCCAAACTGCGTGATGCCGTCCAAAACATGTTATAATTATGGAAGAGAAGGTCACTTAGCCTGATTTTGTCATTCACCGAAGACAATTTTAGCTAGGATGGAGGCACCAAAGGTCGTCCCAGAAAAGTCAAAGCCGGAAGTTTAAGAGAGAACGTTTTTTTTCGTGATGAGGAACCTGAATAAAATTATCACGGATATGTTAGTCATAAACTCTTACGAAGTCTATACCGTCTTAGATACCGGTTCTACTCACTCTTTTATTTCACCTAGTTGTGTTCAATGTTTGAATTTAATTCCAGAGAAGTTAGATTTTGATTTATCTGTTGAAACTCAATTGGGAGAAACCTTCATTACCTCCACTATTTATAAATCTTGTTCAAATCAACACTTTCACGTTACCTGTCAATCGTATCTCTTTGAAAATACTTGCCTTTGATGTGATTTTAAGAATCGATTGGTTAACTACTCATCATGCTTTTCCTAAGGTTGTTAGCTTTCATATTCCTAACCAACCTGTTATGCGAATTCAAGCAACCAAATCACTAAAGTCAATCATGGTCATATTAAGCCATAAGTAAAGAGCCCCGGTCCTTTCGTTGTTGACTTCCTTGTGTGGAATGCACCGAAGCCAGACTTTCCGTAGGCGACGCTGTGAATGAAGATGGCAAGTTAATAGGTATCAATGTGACGTGTTACCTAAGTCTTGGATGAGAGTCACAGTTTTGAATGATATTTCTATTGTTAATAAATTTCCTTACGTATTCTTGAAGACTTTTTAGCCTACCCCTAGAGCGTAAAATCGAATTTTGTATTGACCCCAGTACAAAATCCATTTCTAAAACCCTCAAATATTTCTTTAACTAAAATGAACGTAACATGCGCCAAAGACGTTGGCTCGAGCTATTGAAGATTACGATCGTACCATTCAATACCATCGTGGGAAAACGAACGTGGTAGCTGATGCGTTGAGTAGAAGATCGTATGCGTTTACAAGTGCGATGTTGTTAACACAAAAACGCATTTCATACGACTTACAAATGATGAAGAAAGAGTTAAATACTCTAGGAATCCACGTGAAGATAACGAATATACGATTAGAATTGACTTTAATCGATAAAGTTAAATCCGTTCAAGCTACACACCCGGAGCTGATGAATGAAGAAAGTTCAAGAGGGCGTTATTCTAGAAGCAAGAATCGACGAAGAGATTAAATCACAACCCTCGATTTAATTGGCCCATTTGAAATCCTCGATCGAGTAGGAACTGTGGTCTATATACTCATTTTACCGCCAATTATGTCGCGTGTTCAAAATGTTTTTCACGTATCAATGTTACGTAAATATGTGGATGACCTGAACCATATTATTAAATTAGAACTAGACGATATAACAGAAGATTTAACGTATGAGGAGATACGTGTTAAAATCTTGGATAAGAAGGATCGTATTCAACACTCAAATGTTATACCTCAAGAGTTAGAATCTGAAATGAAGTCAAGGTATCCTCACCTCTTTGGCATATCAAGTGCGTACGTAAATTTCGAGGGCGAAATTTCATAAGGAGGGGAGATTGTGAAACCCCAGATTTTATGAATAAAGATTTAAATTTATCAAAATATACTTTTTTGAATATTATGGTGTGGATTTGATATAATGTTATAGTTGTGGGTTGTATTTATAAATTTTTCAAAGTATGCAAGTTGTTATAAAATATTCGATTGGTCTGGGAATATTCTTTTTGTCGGGGAATATTCGTACGATGGCACAATCATTGGTGGACCCCACAATAGAAGTATTATCGTAGTTAGAAAACGACAGAATTATCTTTTTATAAAAATAACGGCGGAATTGTTACCTTTAAAACTGTTGAACTACTCGGTAGTAAAAGTACAGTAATACGCGTGGTTGCATAATAGTATACGGTATTGATTATTGATGCTTACGTGAGAAGTCACTCAGTTATACTCAATTATTGCTACAGTAATTGTTGCATCATATCTCTCATATTGTTGATTCAATTATTGTCACAGTATCATCTGCATAAAATGTTATTTTATTAAATCAATAATTGAGACTACAAAGTTATTCATATTATTAAATTTCAATATTTACAATGTCTAGAAGTTCTGTCAAGGAGAGGTTTGGTCACCTAATTGCGCGCCAATAGGGAGAAATCCTTATCGGAAAGCCCCCTTTTTCATGAGAACGACCTGGTTAATAAATATTGTGAGTTATAATATTAATGATGAATGTTATTAAAAATTGAAGTTATATTCGGAGTTGAATTTGGAGACGCGGACGTGATATTTGAGTTCGGAACGACGAAATTACTAAAAATAGTCTATAAACACAAAATTTTCCGAAATTCACTATTTGGTCAAAAAGTCAACAGTTGACTTTTTTGGGAAAAGTCAAACTTTGAAATTTCAAATTTTATATTGTTGATAAAAATAGTTTCATTATGTTGGAATTGTTTGTGTTAGTAAAAATTGACATTTATTTCGATGATAATTGATGTCTGGGGTTATATTGATAAATCGGGTAATTTATCGGATAAATGAGCAATTAATTGCTACTAATTCACATGCTTATATAACTATTTGTTCACATGTGTGTACTATTGAATCACATTCTTTTACTATTAGGGGAGTTGGTGCAAAATTGATAATACTTGCATGACTAAGTTAAAAATAGAGGTATAGATGGAGGTACTATACTGTAATTGTTTTTATCACATGATTTGAACTATTGAGTCAAATGATTTATTATTGATTCACATTATTTACTATTAGGGGAGTTGGTGCAAGTTTGATAATACTTGCAGGACTAAATTAAAAAGAAAGAAAAAGAGGAAGATATTATACTGTAATATTTCGAGCTCCAAAACGTGCAATTATCGAAACTATATTTTCCTATAAATAGAAGCTCATTCTTCCTTCATTTCTCACTAATTCACAAAAGCTTTAGAGCGATTATTATAGAGAGAAATTATAGAAAGAAGAAGAGAAATCAGCTACCTCACTATTTCAGTATCCAGTTTTTCTAAAGGTAGGGAGTATTATTTCTTTCTTATCTATGAAGAGAACTTCAATTATTCCATTCTTTATTATTCTGTTGGAATAACCTGTATACGCGGGCTACCCTATACTTGGTGAAATTCTTCTGTTGTTCCATTCTTTATCATTCTGTTGGAACATCCAGTCTGTACGTTCTACGCCGGACCTGGTTCCGTCTTTATCATTCTGTTGGAATATCCTGTCTGTGCATTTTATGCTGGACCTGATTCCGTCTTTATTATTCTGTTGGAATATCCTGTCTGTGCGTTCTACGCCGGACCTGATTCCGTCTTTATTATTCTGTTGGAATATCCTGTCTGTGCGTTTTAAGCCGGGCCTGATTCCGTCTTTATTATTCTATTGGAATATTCTGTCAGTGCGATTTACGCCGGACCTGATTCCGTTATTTATTATTCTGTTGGAATAACCTACCTGTGCGGACTATCGCATACATGGTGATTTCTTTTGTTATTCCATTCCATATTATACTCAGTTGGTTAAAGTTTTGACTTCTATACTCCATGAAATTAGTAGAATATCCTTGATATTTGCGCTTCATCCAGTATCTTTTCTTGAAAATACTCTTTTGAGCATTTTTGAATTTTACTCTACAAAGTAGTATCATGTTGACAATTTGAACGTTATTAGTTCCTGGATAAATTAATTCTTGAACTTGTTTTATTGAATTCTTATATCATTGTCATCATCGTCATTTTTATATTTTGTTGAAAGTCATCTGTGGCCTATAGTGCATAAATGGACTTGGTATGATTATGACCAGGGATTATTCGGTGTAATCATGACCGTAATGTTACAAATGATATGGAAAAAGTCCTCATTGGCCCGTAGAGCATTGATGGACAGTTGTTGGCATGATCATGACCATTATTGAATACACAATTATTCTTGACCCGTAGTACATGGATAATTGTGGTCATAATACTAAAGAATATCCTTAGCCGTAGTGCATGGGTGACTCAATGATGTGGATTATTTATTAAGCTGAGTCCCAGCGATAAAAGTGATGAAAAACATTTTAAATCATAAAAGATAGTAGATTTTATGCTCTACTTGACTCTTTTAATGGATTGCTTGTTCCGCTGCAGTTAAACTTGATGGTTGTTATATTATATCAGTTTAACAATGTAGAAGGCTAACGATAATATATTCTGCATTATCTTAGTCATAATATTTCCTACTGGGCTAGTTGAGCTCACCCTTTTACTTTTATTGTTCTCTTCAGGAAATGAGAACGTAGCAGGGACTAGTCAGGAAACGGAGTGACGGACCAGATGATAGCATTAATAGTCCCACTATTTAGTCAAATAGTGGAAAATAAATGTAATAATATTGAATTTGAGTTTGAATATTGTCTAGACGACAATATTTGTATTAAAACTCACAGCTTATGTTTTGTCATACTTTACACAACAGTTGTATAATTAAGTTGTATTTGTATTCTGTACCATGTATTTGAAGACTCAAAATAGGTGATGTATACCTATTTTGGGGGCGTCACATCAAGGGAATTTTTGAACCTTCTCCCATATTATAAATCACAATATTAACAATCAGATCATTCCCATGAAAGAGGGGGTTTCCGATAAGGAATTCTCTTTATTGGCGTGCAATTAGGTGACCAAACCCCTTTTCTCGATAGAAATTTCTAGACATCGTCAATAATGAAAATAATAATATGAATAACTTTGTCGTCTCAATTATTGATTTAATAATATAAAATATTGTGCAGATGATACTGTGACAATAATTGAATCAATAATATGAGATACTATGCAGCAATTACTACGGCAATAATTGAATAAAATTGAGTGACTTCTCACGTAAGCATCAATAATCAAAGATACTGTGCATTACCGTGTGCTACTATGAAATCACGCGTATTACTATACTTTTATCATCGAATATTTCAACAGTTAACGGTAAAACTTTTGTCGTTATTTTTATAAAAAGTTATTTCTGTCATTTTCTAACTCTAACTGTAATTCCATTGTGGGGTCCACCAATGATTGTGCTGTTGTACGAATATTCCCTCATAAAACAATTATTTCCTGACCAAACGAATATTTTATGACAACTTGCTTACTTGCAAAATTTGTAAATATTACCCACAATTATAACATTATAATAAATCCACACCTTATTATTCAAAAATAATAATTAGAGAAAATTAATCTTTATTCATAAAAGTTGAGGTCTTACAAAGTATCAATTTTATAGTATCTTAATTTTATTAAACAATTAACCAATTTGTGAATTTTGGAAAAGATATCTATTAATTAAAATAACACTAACTACCACGAGTTTAAAATCAGATTATGAAGATTTAAGATCACAAATTTACTTAGTGCTTCACTTATATTAATACACTTCCTATTAATTATGATTACAATCAGGACTGTTAATCAGAAACTCGTCAATATTTATAACCACATTCCGATGCATTATAAATAAATCAATCTAAATTCACAGTTGATAGAATTGCATTGAACACCATAATTAACTAATTCACTCTATTCATATGTGAATTACAATTAAAAAGGATTTAAGGCATAGGTTCCCTATCAGATTACATACGGTGCATACGTATATCTTTATCCTAAACATAAATCATGAGTACCACTGTCATGCTGAAAACACAATCACATGTTATCATAATCAGATCTAAACCTTTAATCTGTTTCCCAAGTTCATAAAGGTTATCACGGTAACTACTGTCTAGACAATTAATCACATAAGTCCAAATCATAATAGACAATCTCAAGAATAGATCACAATAATTAACAAAGAAGCATAAAATAAGTTACGCAATAAGATCCGCTGCAATATTACACAAGAAAAATAGTTCATTGTCATTGAATTAAAATCTAGAATTCACAACTGAATAAGCATTGAAATACAAAAGTAGGAGTAAAGAAGAGAATAAAATCTGGTTTCTACAATCTTAAGGCTCCTCTTCTGCTCCAACTTTAAATCTTCAATACTTTCCAAGTTGTTTCCATCTCCAAGTTCCAATCTCAAAACTAGGGTTTTGCATAAAGATAAAATATATCCTAATAACTGAATAAAATAACTATTTTTAGCTTCTATTATAATTCTTAGTTAAACTATGAAATCCCCGTCAAGATATAACTCAATTGTAGTCTTTAATGAAAAGTCAATCTTGGACAACTTTCGAAGTGGCGTGGCCACGAAATTATGGTAGAAATAATTTTTTGGGTCTGGAGTGCGGCGTGGGCGCGCTACACCCTAGCTCATATTGGGCGCGACCGTGCTGCTTTCTAATCTTCAATTTTCTGATCTTTTCAATGTTATTCCATCCCAAATGGTTCCAACACGTACAGTTCCCAAGCATAGAACCTACAAAAAGAACATAAAATGCATGAAAAGTAACTACAAATCAGAAGAACAAACCACAATTCAAGTCACTTTATACTTGATTCATTGGTATGAAACCTACTCATCAAGTTCCAGGGTAAGAAACGAAAGCACCAGAGAGAAGCGCCAAGAAGAGAGCAAAAAATGCTAAGGGCAAAAATAAAAACGCTAAGGAGGAAAACGCCAAGGAGAAGAGAGGAAAAACTACATATGAAAGAAACAAAAGCGCCAAGGAGAAGAAGAAGAAAAAAGCGCTAAGGAAGTTTGGAAAAGCGCCAAGGAGTTTTGAAAAAGCGCTAAGCGCACCATGAAATTGCGCCAAGGTAACTTGATAATGCGCCAAGGATCACTGTCAAAAGCGCCAAGGGCACCAGAGAAAATGTGTCAATGAAAAAAGATGTCTTCCAAAGCAAATTTGGTTGATGATCGCAAACCTCGTCACCCGTTCAACAAACATCCTAAATATGGGCATAAGTATAACCCCGATCCGAAGGCAAAACCGAATTAATTCAAACACAAAACCTCAAAGGCTTTGAAGGCTCAAAAATTGCTAAAGAGCTTAAATAAAAGGGTCCCACAGTGGGCCCCACCAAAAAAATTAAATTTTCTACTTGGATTATTTACTCATCTAAAAATATTTTGAGAGGAGTACGGGGACAAATAATGTGGATAAAAATAATCCACCAATGATAATTTACCATATATAGTCTTTGTAACTCTATTAATGAGGGGTATTATAATAATTTGGCTTTATTGAGTATTCTGCAAGAATATAAGGATTAGAAGTCTTTAATGTTTAAATCAGTCAATGATCGAAAACCTAGTCGGTCTCTAAATCCAAACAGGACTCTTATTCCTAACTCCTGAAGGAGATGACTCTCATACTATAAATAAGATATCTCCAGCAAATTCAAGGAACACAATTCTGACTCCACAAAAATTATCTCACATACGACTAGAAAATCAGCCTATAGCGACAGTCGCCGACCGTCGCTATAGATGAAACGACTGTCGCTATAGCCTATAGCGACGGTCGGATACCGTCGCCATATAAGCTGTCATTGAAACCTATAGTCACAGTCTTTTCTCCTATAGCGACGGTCAGTGCAGCACGCATTCGGAACTTTGTACCGGTAGATACATAATACGTTTTAACCCCATTACTCCATAGTATCTTCAACTCCTCAATTAAAGGTTGCATATACAAGTGAATATCATTACATGGAGAGTTTGGACTAGGTATTAACAACGGCATGATAAAATACTCCTTCTTTATACACACCCATGGTGGTAAGTTATAAACAACAACTGTCACTAGCCATATACTATACGGTGACCCATGGGTAAAGGGACTCATGCCATCAGTGGACAGTCTGAATCTTACATTTCAATGTTCTTGAGAGAATGTAAGGTACATTGTATCCAAATGCTTCCAAGCTGCAGAGTCAGCTGGATGACGATTCACTCCATCTTTGCGTCGCTTTACATGATGCCACGTCATGTATTTTGCAGTTTCTATAGACATAAATAGCCTCTGCAATCTCGGAATTAATACTAAATAATGTAATTGCTTTACAGCTACTTTGCTCCTCTTAGCATTTGTATCTATTTGTGCCTGCTCTGGTACAACCATCTCAGTCTGCTTCTATCTTAATGATTTACAAACTGTACAAGACTCTAACTTTTCATTCTCCCTCCAAAAGAGCATACAATCATTCTCGCATGCATCAATCTTCTCATAACCAAACCCTAAATTTCCAACTATTTTCTTCATTTCATAAAAATTATCAGGCAAAGTTTGCAAATGCTGGAAATGATGCCTTGAACTTACGGAGCAAACCATCAAAGGACACATCAGTCCATTTGCTAACATTTTTATGATTGAAAAGCCATACAATAAATGAAATGACAATCTCCATTTCACATCTGGGATATAAAGGTTGATTGGCCTCTAACATGTACTTTTGGTATTTTGTAGCTTCAGCCGACAATTCCACACTGTGATCCCTAAATATATCATTTATCATCTCAGGCATACGATGATCATCTTCAGATTGTGATGGTTCGTCGTGAACATCATCATTGCTCACATCCCTGACAATCTCATCTTCACCTTGATTCACCCAATTCGTGTAGCCAAAGATAAATCCATCAAAAATCAAATGTTCACGAATAGTTGTTCGAATCTAGTATCTTTCATTCACACAATTCTTACATGGACAAGGAATTCTTCCCGTGACCATGCCCACTTTTTCGAAACTAAAATTCAGAAATCTTTCTAGGCCTGCAATATATTCTCTAGAATATCTTGGTAATTCCATCCACCCCTTATCCATGATATTGTGTCCCTAATTCAAATTGAACAACCATCCAATGTTAGGTACCAAACAAGAAGTATCAAGAAAGCATTTAGTACGAACAAAGAGAAATTGATGGCGAAAAAAGATAATGAAAGTAAAAAAGGAATGGATATGGATAGGGTAAATCGTTGGAGGTCAACATTGAACGAAGTTGTAGGCTTAGAATGTAGTCCGAACATCTCTTGTTAATCTAAAAATATAATTCCTCTTAGTATTGTTGTACTGCTATTTCTATGTCAGTTATAGTAATCATAGATAGTACGACCATTAAAATTTACAAGGCCCCAATGTATGATGTTGTTTGAGTCATAACCATTGGCTTATCTCGTTGGATCTCGTTCCCTCCTACTTTTTCCTTTAGCTTCTTTTATTTGGAAGACTAAGAATCCAGCTAAAATCAAAGTTGTTATGTACCCAAAACACGAAATGTGAGAAAAAAGAGGCGCACAATCCACTGCTTTTCCTCGTTACTTCATTAGATTCTCACCATATATACATACATACATACATACATACATACACTTGTATATATAGTTAATCGAATATATATATATATATATATTCGATTAACTATATATACATGTGTATGTATGAAAGTAACCAACCAAATTCATATATCACACCTAGGAGGCTATTGAAGATTTGTTGTTGGACTGAGAATGTATATGTATACTGTTAGCAAAAACAACAATGTACTCCTCCTACTCCAAGCTTAGGTAATCACATAAAAATAGTAATATTTCCTAGACTTGAACCTCATCAAACTTCAGCTATAGCCGTTAGAGGATAAATTATAAAAGAGACGCATACAAATAAATCACTTGAACTAAAAAGAAACAAACAAATGTACAGGAGGGGGAGGCGTAGAGCTATAGCTTATTAGTATTCTTCATATTAATCTAATCAAAAATAAATTATTAATAATCCATAATGGAAACAATAACAGCACAAAAGTACCAATTTGATCTCACAGACCCACCCAATATTCAGAAACCATAACTTACATAAAACAAACATTACTCGATTCGCAACAGAAGTAGCCACCAGAACCCCAACAACCTCTGCTCTTACCACTTAAGCACCTCTAGTCGCCTAATACTACGGAAGCACCTTTAGTCGCCGGCGTCAGTTCGATCAACTGAGATGGTGAGAGAGGAGATTCGCGACTGAGATGGTGAGAGAGGAGATTCGATCAACTGAGATGGTGAGACGGATCGACTGAGATGGTGAGATTCGATCGACTGAAAGGGTTAAAGATGAGACAATCGACTGAATGTTTGGAGCTAATGATTTTTTTTTTTGGGGGGGGGGGGAATAGAAGCTCAGGATTTGTACACGCCCAAGCTAAAGACCCGGTAATGACACATCCCAAAAAAAAACTCCCTAAACCGACGATCAGATATTGACCGTTGCAATATACTCCTATAGCGACGCTTCCGCCCCAACCATCGCTATAAGTTGATTTTCTAGTAATGACATTATATCAATATACGTTCTGACTTAAACATTGAAGAGTCTTTCCGGAGCTCCCAATTAACATCGGAGAGTCTTTCCGGAGCTCCCAATTTTAATGGACTTTTTGCAGGAATCCGATACAAGGTGGTAATGTCGAGGTCAAGACTAAATATGTGGATTGATTATTTACTCATCCTAAATACTACACTACATTTTCTATCCATCATTTTTCACAACTAATCTTTGTAAGTTCTATAAATATAGTAATTTAATTTTATAATCACACCTTATTTAATATATTGACATACGTTACAATCATAATTCGATAAAAAAAAATTATCACAACACATGGCAGGACTCCATTTATAATTATCATGTGACCAATGTATATGACCATACCTGTTAACGCCAGGATCTTTCTCCACGTCCCAATCACGAAAGACGTCATGATCCTGCACAGTAAACACGACAAACACCGCAAGCTTGACGGCCGGACCGCCGGGGATAGCTCAGGTGTGAGAGTAAGTATGTCTGTTCACAAGGTTAACTCAAGAGGATAATAGAATCTAGTGTGATGAGAGAGATAATAATCTGTGGTTGTGTGTGTATGAAATACGTACCTTCTTGTGAAGACTTAGTTGATAGATTATACTCTCTTTGCCCGGTTTTCCGTGCCACCCACTACCTCTGACACAGCCCCCGTGATCTGATGGTTCCTGCCAGGTGCGTACAGTTCACCCACTACTTCTGACCTCTGTTTTCTACCGCCGGCCGTCATCTGATCCCATCCACATTAATGCATGGTAGTAATAGCAGTCAACCATCATGCTTTTTCATCATCACAAGTCAAAGATGGAGATATTTAAACATCTGTTGAGTTAGCCCACTGATCCGACCCAACAAAGAGGACCCAACTGAACAAGCCCAACTGAAATGACCTGGTAGATTAACCAAGTAACTCGGCTCAAACCCTTTGGCCCAATACCCAAAATATCATGCCCCAACATTGCCCCCCAGTCTTTTATTAAACAAGATGTTTAATGAAAGAGTATAAATGGCATCAGTTCAGGACAAAAGGAATTATAATAAGACCAATAAAGGCCCAAAATACGGCTTACCGAAGCCCCTCTGGTGAACATCAAATAGCAACGTAAAGGATTCATCTTCGCCGACCTCTACAGAAGTACCAACTGAATCGCCTCTAACTACCGAAGCTCAAGTCATAGAATGAAATATCGGTTCGGTAATAGCGTGCGTCCGTGGTACCGATGATCATCGTAAGGAGATAGTTCCATCATGGACATCGCTGCCCATTAATTCGAACTAATTGACCAATAATGGTCATTTGCAAGCAAACACTATCTTCGGGTGCCTCTGTCCCAAATATAAAGAAATCGAAAAGGATACCGAAGAGGATGCCGAAGTGAATACCGACTGAAGGGATAACGCCATCCGGAAGTCTGTGTTGGCGAAAGAAAGAATCAATCTTGATATTTCTCTCTTCAATAATGAATGCCTTCGGAAAGATATCACAAGATCGAAGAAGAACTAAAATCGACCAAGGTCACTCATCGGGTCATCACTGATATAAATGTCAATCTGTCAAGCTAAAGGATCAAAGCATCTGACACATCATCAGAAGCTCGAAGAAGAGCTCAAAAGAGCTTCGGGCCCTTAAGAACTTGAGTCCGCCACTGACCGAAGATTTTTATAAGAAATCCAAGTAGCATATAGAAAATCCGCCGATCTGGACGATAAGATCGACCAGATGCAACGCTGTAGTAGATGAAATCTACTGAAGTAAAGGCAAGAAAAGGCTCGGGCCAAGGTATATCCATATCTTTTACACTATTCAGATGGTGACTATGACAAGGAAGAAGCCTGAAGATGACCTCTCCTTATCCTTAGCTGTAGAACTTTCGAAGTGTGAGATCGATCATGTGTGAAGTGAATTCGGCTAATCTTCCTTGCACCATCAAAATCTTGCTTACCACTCGGGGTAGAACAAGTATATAAGGACATTGGTTTACCACTCAGGGTGAAACAATTATATAAGGACCAAGATATAAGGATCAAGATATAAGGACTTTTTCCTACCACTCGGGGTTTGACAAAGTCTAAGGATGACACTTGCCTACCACAAAGGGTCTGACAAGGTCTAAAGGATGACACTTGCCTACCACAAAGGGTCTGACAAGGTCTAAAGGATGACACTTGCCTACCACGAAGGGCCTGACAAGGTCTAAAGGATGACACTTGCCTACCACGAAGGGCCTGACAAGGTCTAAAGGATGACATTCGCCTACCACGAAGGGCCTGACGAAGTTTAAGGGATGACACTTGCCTACCACAAAGGGTCTGACAAGGTCTAAAGGATGACACTTGCCTACCACGAAGGGCCTGACAAGGTCTAAAGGATGACACTTGCCTACCACAAAGGGTCTGACAAGGTCTAAAGGATGACACTTGCCTACCACGAAGGGCCTGACAAGGTCTAAAGGATGACATTCGCCTACCACGAAGGGCCTGACGAAGTTTAAGGATGACACTTGCCTACCACGAAGGGTCTGACAAAGTCTAAAAGATGACATTCGCCTACCACGAAGGGCCTGACGAAGTCTAAAAGATGACATTCGCCTAACACAAAGGGCCTGACGATGCCAAAGTGACGACAATTGCCTACCCCAAAGGGCCTGACAATGCCAAAGTGACGACAATTGCCTACCCCGAAGGGCCTGACAATGCCAAAGTGACCACCTGCCGAAGAGGCTACCATCGAATGGTCAGCGAGTCCTCCCAAACCTCCTATCAAAACCAAACGATGACATTCGCCTACCACGAAGGGCCTGACGAAGTCTAAGTGGCGACAATTGCCTACCCCGAAGGGCCTGACAATGCCTTAGTGACGACAATTGCCTACCCCGAAGGGCCTGACAATGCCAAAGTGACCACCTGCCGAAGAGGCTACCATCGAATGGTCAGCGAGTCCTCCCGAACCTCCTAACACCGAGGTGACATTTGCTGTGCCCGTCAGATTATGGATAAGCTACGAAAATTCCTCATGAATGTTTTAAACTTCGATCCCATGAGCTGACGTCTGTTAACCTGATCCCTAGGTAATGGACCCAGTACGACTATCCCCCAGACAGTAAGAGGTATAGGAGATAAAATCGAATATAGCCTTTTGATGGCTAATGTGGGATCGAACCATTTGGCTGACAAATATCCGCATGAACCCTCTGAACAACATTTGCAGCTTCGGACGGCACCCGAAATTCCTCAATAGTGGGAGATGGGTCCAAAGTAGAATACCCGGATTCTTTCTGTGTTGAATCCCCAGTTCTTTCAAGAATATCGCTGTCGAAGTGCTTTGTAAGTCAATAACTTCGGGCCAAATAATTGCCACAAATATCTCTGTGAACTTCCCGAAGAATACACTCTGCTTCAGATGGAACCAAATGTTTAAGCAATGATGACGAAAAAGGTCCTTTGATAAAGATTCTCATCAATGAGAACAAAATTGACACTCTTGTACTCGGTCTTCTTTGCCAGCATCTGATCCGAATAAATGACGCCATCTGTCGTCAAAGTTATAAACATCTGTAGTGACCAGCTTCGATAATGCATCGGCGGTGGAATTGTTATTGTGATCGACTCCTTAATAGCTTGTTATACTGATGTCCGAAAAAGAATATCCATCTGCATGCAATGTCCACGAGCTCTGCTTCTGCTGAAGTACTGCAACGGCTTTGTCGGACTCCTTATCTAGAGCTGCAACTTTAGATGGATTTCCCCGAAGACAAGTGCCCACAGGGCGGAGTGCCCTTAATGGACTCTCGGGAGTGTGATTTCTGGATCTACTTCGGTGAAACTTTTTGTCACTGGTGAGGATACTCAAGGCAGAATGCCTTATTTGTATTCTGAGGTGCATGCTCCCTGGATCAGTTTCTTCGTCTACTCTGCTACGACCATAATCCCGAAGACCAATAGGGCGGAATACCCTTCTCGGTCAATCCATCAGAAAAATGGCTGTTGGGTCTTCGTCTACTCTGCTACGACCATAATCTCGAAGACCAATAGGGCGGAATACCCTTCTCGGTCAATCAATCAGGAAAATGGCTGTTGGGTCTTCGTCTACTCTGCTACAACCATAATCCCGAAGACCAATAGGGCGGAATACCCTTCTCGGTCAATCAATCAGGAAAATGGCTGTTGGGTCTTCGTCTACTCTGCTACGACCATAATCCCGAAGACCAATAGGGCGGAATACCCTTCTCGGTCAACCAATCAGGAAAATGGCTGTTGAGTCTGCTTCGATCCCGAGGAGGGCCTCGAGACATGTCTTTAAAGTGTAGACTTCTTTCTAACTTGATCGGTCTGTCAGTCTGACCATTTCGGTATAGGATTCTAAGCAGTATGCCTTCTACCCTTTTCCGACCATAGTCAGATCTTCTTCTCGGCAACAAAAATCAATCTTCTTCCAGCATCATCCTGGGCTCTCGAACGAGAACCCTCAGAAACCTGCTTGGAAGCAGTACCAACCCGAGCATTCTTTGAAGGACCCAATCAATCCTTGACAAATACTCATTGTGTAGACGAAGTCATAGCCATCAGGTATCCTTTAGAGGTAACTGTTCTACTCTTCTTCACCATGGATTCCGACGTAGAGCAGCTACAATTTGTGATTGAAAACTTCAAAACACTAGAACACAGCCCTCCTTCTAGCGCCAATGTTAACGCCAGGATCTTTCTCCACGTCCCAATCACGAAAGACGTCCTGATCCTGCACAGTAAACACGACAAACACCACAAGCTTGACGGCCGGACCGCCGAGGGATAGCTCAGGTGTGAGAGTAAGTATGTCTGTTCACAAGGTTAACTCAAGAGGATAATAGAATCTAGTGTGATGAGAGAGATAATAATCTGTGGTTGTGTGTGTATGAAATACGTACCTTCTTGTGAAGACTTAGTTGATAGATTATACTCTCTTTGCCCGGTTTTCCGTGCCACCCACTACCTCTGACACAGCCCCCGTGATCTGATGGTTCCTGCCAGGTGCGTACAGTTCACCCACTACTTCTGACCTCTGTTTTCTACCGCCGGCCGTCATCTGATCCCATCCACATTAATGCATGGTAGTAATAGCAGTCAACCATCATGCTTTTTCATCATCACAAGTCAAAGATGGAGATATTTAAACATCTGTTGAGTTAGCCCACTGATCCGACCCAACAAAGAGGACCCAACTGAACGAGCCCAACTGAAATGACCTGGTAGATTAACTAAGTAACTCGGCTCAAACCCTTTGGCCCAATACCCAAAATATCATGCCCCAACAATACCCATAAATTATCACGTCTCACTCTCATGAACAACTCTGACTTTTATCTCCATTAAATTTGCGTTCGATACTGAATTTATTTTGAAGATATTTTTAATATTAAATGTTAATAATAAAAGCCTATCATAACAAATTATATTTAATTGTAGCTTATATGATAAGGTTAAAAATTAAATAAACAAAAGACTTGTAAAAGCAGCGACAAGGGGACTACAGTAGTCTTAATCATAAATGTGATACTTTCTCTCTTGTTTTTTATTTGTTTTTTGAGATTAGTGAAATATATCTCTCTATCATTAAAAAAATATTAATGATTTAGTTTTTTATATTATTATTATTTTAAATAATAATTTATTTTTCTTAATTATATCAAACACAAATACAATATATGAATATATCTTTAATATTTATATTTTTTCCTAAAACGTCAAACAAAAAGAAATGAAATTTATATTAATTAACAATTGAAATGTTCAGAGAGCAAAATATAATACTGCTATTGCCAAAGTAATAAGGGTCACTTAAACCGTAAAGTGTCGTTAAAGCAATTATAAAAATAAGAAATTGATATTTTTCACGTGATTTTTTGTTAGTTCTACATGAAAAGTGTTGTTATAGATGTATAGCGACAGTAAAATCGTCGTTGTAGGGTATACATCGACAATTTTTATGTGAAAATATCAATTTTCTAAAATTATCGCCACATAATATATGATGAAAAGTTTGTTTTAATATTAAATGTTGATATATCGAAGTTGGTGAGTGACTATTTATGTTAATTCGAAACTAATTATAAATATAAAAAATAAGATAAATATAAATAAAAGATTTATATATCAATATTCTATCTTGTTTAGGGTTCAATGGTCAATGGACAAAGAGGAGTTGAGTAATTGTTTTGGGCACTCCCTTCTCTCAAGTAAGAGAGAGAAAAAAAAAAGTACTACTGAAAAGATATTTGAAGTGAAGCGGCGCCTAATTGATGCACAAACCAAGATATATCATTAATGTGCTTTAATAATTACTACTCCTATAAAATAATCAGTTTATAAAAATTTATAAAAATTCATATTTTCACAATAATTTTTAATATTTTTATATAAAAAATATCGTTATAAATATATAGCGACGGTTTATAAAATTTATAACGATAATTTTTATGTGAAAATATCAATTTTTATTGTGAATTTATGGATTTCTAAATTTATAATTATTGAATAGAAGTAGTACATATTTAATTATGATAAAATTTGAGTTCACATATATTTTGACCCTTAATTTCGTACTATTTATTTTTACTATTTCAAGGTTGCTCAAAGTGATAGTAAGAATCCTGACAAATGCCATAAATACATATTCTCGTCTACATAAATATATAATAAATTAAAATTAATTTTTTTTTGGACTAGAATTTAAGTGCTATTAAAATAGTTTTTAAAACCTTCTGATTTTATTTTATTAATTATTATTAAAATACTTTTTAAATTTAAAATTTAATTATAACCAAAAATATTATTTATAACCCTAAAAAGTTTTAGAATATATAACTTATTATTTTACGATAATTTTATTTATTATAGAAGTCATTTACTAATATTAATTCTTATGAGCCTAAATTAAAACACCTACAAATCACTGTTAATATAATTAACAATGATATATTATATAGTAACAAATTATTCAATTATTATATCATAATTATCCACAAATTAAAATATTGAAACATAAGTAAGTTATATTAAGATGAAGCAATTTGAATTAGTATTTACAACGTAAATGATAAATTATTATATTAAAATTAGTAAGTTATATTGTTGTATGATAGTCTTATTTTTAATAGTTATAAATTAACATCACACTCAATGTAAGCTATTAAACAATCATTCATCCATTCATCTTTCATTTACGTATGTCGACGCCTGATAATCAATAAATATTTAAAAATCAATTCAACATTAAAACAAAATTAATATACAATAAGAATAGTCAAATTTAATTAGCACCAACAATAAACAGACTCAATTAAACCGCTAACAAGTAACAAGTAAAAAGTAACATTACAAAATATTATGACGAAAGTAAAAATAGAATAGAACACATACTTGAAGAACTTTTATTTGATGGAGCTCTCAACAGTGTTGCTTAAGAAATAAAAAGCCCTAGTTTTATAAAAGTATATAAAAAAAAGAATTCATAAACAATTAAAAAAATGAAGGATTGAAGCAGTAGCAATATAGATGGAACATTTTATAGTGAATATATACCTCCGACCGATATCATTCGTAATCTAGAAGACTGAAATTCAAAAAAACTCCATAATTATATACCTTTGCCATCTCATAATTTAACAAATGGAAAAAGAAAAGTAAAAAAAAAAGAGGAAGGAGTTGTTTACAATTGAACAACATAGTACTAACACTACTAGTGATATTATTGATACTCCCTCCGTCCCATAATAAAAGTTGATTTTTTACGCATATTAAGAAGATGAATGAAATGACAAAATTATCCATAATAATGTCATTAAATATGGAGAGATAATTAGAATAAGAAAAATATGAGATATTTAATGCTACGAGTATAATAATAAAATACTACGTAAAAGTTTGGTTATTAAAGAAAAATAGACATTTAACATGGGACTATCCAAAATAGTAATAAAGACTTTTATCATGAGACGGGGGGAGTATTTTGTTCATTGGATTTGGGATTGGTATTTGGTCCATTGAATTTAGACTTTTAATAATTTTTCAGTCTACAAATATGATAATTTCATTTAGCACCCTCCTCAAATAATATTTTTTATTTAACTCCCTAACCCCTCAAAATTCAGTAGGGTTAAGTGCTCCCCTACCCCAGGCATAAGATCCCCCATGGTTGTATTCAAGATACATAAAACATCATACATGCTCTCATTTTCAATGCAAACCAAAACAATCCATTCAAATAGATCAAGTTCATGAATTTGGTAGATTTTTTTACGAGCAAATCTACGGGAACGGGATTTGTGACCGACCGGTCATCTCTTTTCTTTTACTCACACAACACTAAACTCTAAATTTAAAATGCTAAACCCTAAGCACTAAATCTTAAATATAAAATCCAAAACACTAAACCCAAAATCACTAAATTTTATAAAAATTTGAGTTAAAATAAAAAAAAATTAGAAAAAAAAAAGTGTGAGAGAGGACCAGTCGCTAGACCGGTCACAATTCCCGGTCCCCCAAGAATTTTTCTTTTTTTATTCAAAAAATTAATAAATAAATTATATATACATATTAATTTAGGGTTAATTCAATTTGAATTATATATCTTCGAGCAAGTTTATTTTTTTTAGAAATTCTATAAAAAAATACCATCACAAGTACAATAAATTTTCATATTTAACATCAAATTAATATCACATTCATAAAAGGTGAGAGATAATTTTTCTGTCTTACGTTTGTTTAGATAATTTATACTAAATCTAAGGATTTAGAAAGAATATAAAAGTGGAGATTAATTAGGAGGGAAATCTAGAGGCCGGGATTAAAACCTAAAAAAAAACTTACCTTTATCATTAAACGTCTGTATTAATTCTACTGCATGATACATGCATTTAATTTACGACCATGCATATTAAAATATATAAGAGATTTTACCTTAATACTCCCTCCATCTCAGGATAAAAATTCTGATGAAATTTTTACGCATATTAAGAAGAGAAATAAAATAATAAAATTACTCATAATAATTATTAAAGATAAAAAGAGAATTAGAATAAAAAAAGTACTATTAGAGTAGATTGCTTGACTGCTTGTTATAGCTCTAAATAGTAGTAAAAAGATTTAGACAATTTTTTACACATTTTTTATTACTATTATTATTTATAAATAACCATATAGTACTCATATTATTATGTTTTTTATAATAAAAAAGAAAAGAAAAGAAAAGAAAGAAACAAGACCATTTAAAAGGCCAGCTGGCTCTTCTGGGAGTGCCACGTATCACATGTGCTGTGGCTATCTCACTTTGACGTGGCAAGCACTGGGGCTTCAGAAGTAAATAAATACCCCTCCCTTCTTCACTTCTCAGTTCTCTACATCGATCCATTTCTTTTCCTTTCTCTGCTCACTTCCATTTCCCTCCCTTTCTCTCTTCCCCAATATTTCCCCTCCTCCTCCTCTGAGAAATTTAGTATTTTCTTTTCCTTTCTTCTCTCCAGAGAAAAAAAAAGAAAAAAGAAAGAGAGAAAATCCCAACAAAAATTAATTATAATCTCTAGAAAAAAATGTCACCTCTTAGCGAAACCGAAACCCCAAATGGAGAAGTCCCCAAAATCTGTCCTCGGGATCCACATAATTTGCAATCCATAATGTCTTCCTGTTTTCCTATCACCCTCAAGGTAAATTCAGATCCTGATTAATTCATTACATAGCCACTTACTTCATTCGGACAGAAACTCAAATATTTTCTCTTATATTATTTTATATAATATAAGAGAATTAATTACAGCATTTTCGAAATTACCCTGTCGAGCAAAATGTTACTGATGATGGGAAAGAATATGAGATAACTATAAGAATTTAAGAATATTATATAATTTTTATGCATAATTTTTATTTGACATATATATTAAATGAGGAATTGAGTAGATGACAGTTCAATATAAATATAACCCTTTTTTATATAATATTGTCTAAATGAACTGCTCAATTTTAATGATGAAATATAAATTTAGAATTTATATTTAGAAAGAGACATAACTAAGATAGAGATAGAGAAAGAGAATGTGAAAATTGGTGGGGGAAAAGTTGACTTAAGTTGACTTTGAAAAATCCTTTAAAAATTAATTGAGTTTGTTTTTTTATGCAGTTTGTAGACGTGTGTTACAGGGTGAAGATAGAGAACAAGGCATCCAGCAGCAGCGGCGCCATCACAAAGATGTTAACCACTGGGCCCACACCATGCCATGATCAAACGGTCCAAATCCAAGAAAGGACCATCTTGAACAACATAACCGGAATGGTGTCCCCTGGAGAAATCCTAGCCGTCCTTGGTCCATCCGGAAGTGGCAAATCAACGCTCCTCAATGCCCTTGCAGGAAGACTCAAAGGACATTGTTTCACCGGATCAGTCTTCGCCAACGGCCGGAAACTCACCAAACAGGTCCTCAAGCGAACCGGGTTCGTGACCCAAGATGACGTCCTTTACCCTCACCTCACGGTTCGAGAAACACTAATTTACTGCTCCCTGCTCCGCCTACCAAACTCCCTCACGAAACCCGAGAAAATTTCCATTGCCGACTCCGTAATTTCGGAGCTGGGATTATCTAAATGCGAGAACACTATAATAGGCAACACCTTCATACGCGGCGTTTCCGGAGGAGAGAGAAAAAGAGTGAGCATAGCTCATGAAATGCTCATAAACCCTAGTTTACTCATCCTGGACGAGCCCACGACGGGACTGGACTCGACGGGCGCCCACCGGCTCCTTGTGACATTAGGGTCACTGGCTCAGAAGGGCAAAACCGTGGTGACGTCAGTGCACCAGCCGTCGAGCCGGGTATACCAGATGTTTGATAAAGTGCTGGTCTTGTCAGAAGGTAAAAGTATCTATTTTGGGAAAGGTTGCGACGCCATGAGCTACTTTGAGGTTGTTGGATTTTCGCCGTCTTTTCCCATGAATCCTGCTGATTTTCTGCTTGATCTCGCTAATGGTACGTATACACATACATACATACATATACATTTACACATATTTTCTTCTATATGACGTACGTACGTACTGTGTGACTTGACTGACTCAAGTCTTGACCATTTTCTTTGAAATAAATGAACAAGTTGTATAAATAATTAATAGGAACAGTTAAATATAGTTATATATGTTATATATATTTTGACTTTTCATACTTATTTATTTCTTCCCTCCCTTAATATATATGTGGTGTGGTTTTAGAGTTGTGCATTAAGATATTGTATATAATTAAATATAATATTAATTATTTATATTATTTTTGTATTAAAAAAATAGGTGTTGTAGTTATATTTAATACTTATAATAATATTAGAAATTAGATAATTAATTTTTAATTAAAATTCTCAAACGATAAATATTAAAAAATAAAAATACATTTCTAAAACGACATTTAAAAAGGGAAGCAGAGAGTATTTTGTATGCTTCCTTAAAAGTCGAATGCTCAATGTGCCCTTCTTGTATATGCTACTACAAAATAATTTAACAAACATTAAACGACAATGAGTGGCTGTGAAAATTTATTTTGTATGCTTTAGATTAGGAAAAACAATGGTGGTGCAAGGGGCCATTGTCGGGCCAACAATATTCATAGATCAAGACTAGCAGCTGCCATAGAAATGTAGTACATATATAGTACATATGTAGCGGCCAATTTAGGGGCGGATTCAGAATCTATTTTCAGTATGGACGATTTTTTTTGAGCTCAAGTTTAGCGAGATAGAGAGCGAGAATTTGAACGCATTATTATACACAGTGTGTTTATTTTTTTTAGAGTAGTAGTAGTTTAGTTTTTTTTTGCCCCTCGAAGTGTAACTTTTTTATAAATTTGCCCATTTAAGTTTATTAAATTTTATTTTTGCTCCTCTCACAATACCAAATTGGTCCCAAAATATGCTATAAAGCCTAAAGTGAAATTAAAATTAAATACCTACTAAATATATTATATATATATATATATATATATATATATATATATATATATATGATACTAGTAAAGGTTAATATTTATAAAAAGATGGTCATATGGGGGACTTTAATTTGTGACAAAGGCATAATGGTGTTGGTGAAAATATTGTATGGTGGTGATGAATTTTTATTCCTAGGGCTGGTCTATAATGTGGTGAGATGGAAAGTAGGGTGACTTTTTTCTTTAAAGATTTTGGAGTTGATAAAATCAGCTGGATACGTCTTCAATAATTTTTGTTGTGCGTTCCACTTGTCCTTCTAATAGAGATGGTCGGTCTTTATATATGAAATGATAATTATATATGATCGACCATCTCTATAAAAGAAAATATGAGAATGAGATAAAAAATAAAAATGAGAAATTAAAAATTAATTCTATAATTGTATTTGTTGGACACAAAATTTAACATTTTTGTCCTTATAATAAGCTTTTTTTTTCTTTTTCTCTTTGACAAAAGACGTAGTAATAGTTTGCGTTAGCAACCACAAATGGTGGCGCGTGCTCTACACATGCTGTAGTGGTATGTGAGTCTTAAGATATATTACTCCATATCTATGGTTATGAAAAGACATACTACCTCCGTTCCTAAAAGATTGTCGTTTAAAGTTTTGGCACATGAATTAAGAAAGTATCATTTACCAAGTAAAATTTGTTTGAAATTCTATCACTATCATTTTATGGGAAGTTGAAAACTATTAATACAAGGGAGATAATTTCTTGGGACAATGAGAGAAGGTAAAGGTAATATAAGAAAGTAAATAATTTATTCTCCTTGAAAGTTGTAAACGACAAACTTTTTGAAACAATTTTTTTTTCTAAAATGACAATCTTTTAGGAACGGAAGGAGTATGTTTTAGACCCTTCGTATTGGAAGTGTAGGAAATGATCTACTACCAGTTAGGATGGCTTGCGAATCCTTTTCAGTGCCAGGTGTGCTATTTTCCAATGTGGGATCTATTAATGGCAATATGGGCCCCATAATTATGTAATTTTAATATTTTTAAGGCTGAATTTTTTCTAGTATGGAAAGTGGGTCCCCCTTTTCTAGTCCATGGCACTATAGAGTGAGATCAATTATGGTCTTGTAGACAGTGGAATGTAGTTGAAAGACACATTTGATCAACTTTATTTTTGGTACAAACAGGTATGCAGAATTGAATTATTAGTACTATAGACTAGATCATGTTGAAATGATGTCTCAAATAAGTTGACCCTGCTTTTTAGTGATGAAGATTGTGAGATAGTGACAAGTTATGGAACACCTTGACAATGGGGGACTCTCCAATCTTAGCTCACTCATTATTTTGATCTGGGTTTGGATGGTTGCCATGCACCTCCTCTCTAGTAGCTGGATACAGGCTAACTTTTTGTTCTTTTATGCCGACAAGACCATTCTAACATGTCGAGTTGAGCCTTAAACGAACCTCAAATTTGGTGTATAAACTCGATCTGTTTAGTAAACGAGTTGAGTTCGAATTCAAGTCGAATTTAAGCGCATGAGTTAACTGAGCC
Organism: Panax japonicus; assembly: GCA_020205505.1. Lineage (NCBI taxonomy): Eukaryota > Viridiplantae > Streptophyta > Magnoliopsida > Apiales > Araliaceae > Panax > Panax japonicus. The sequence goes on from CM035097.1 coordinate 7,066,172, forward strand.
TAATCGAGTTTAAGCTGCTTGACTTTTTTTTGTTGTACTTTACTGATTACTCGAAGTTGAGATCTGTCTAATTCATTTACTGCTCTAGTCCGAAAACATACAATAAATGAGTAAAGTATGGCTAATATATAAAATATAGTGATTATTAGAATGCATTCTATCATCTAAGTTCATTCTAATTATAGCTTATTTGAATGAAATTTGACTTGAGTTGTAGGGCTAATTTGGTGGGTGCTAGCTAGGTTAATTAATTTATACTCCCTCTGTCCCTTAATATAAATCGTTTTAGAAAAGTGTTTTTATCCTTTAATATAAGTTCTGGTTTGAGAATTTCAAGTAAATATTAATTGCTTAGTTTACATTATTATCCTAAATATTAAATATAATTTTGGTTCTCTCACTATTTTTTATCCAATAAATAACATTTTTTTTCAATATAAGGACAATATAGACAATTAATATTATATTTAATGTTATATAATTTCTTAATACTTGCGCATAACTCTAAAATGAATTAAATTAAGGGACGGAATGAGCAAAATGTGCCCCATTCATTCTGTTTAAAAGTACACAAAATAATATTGCTATATATGCTCTTGTGCTATTCGGAAGATAAAAGGTTTAATTAGGATATTGCACCTTTAGACCAAAAGTTATTAGGGAATAAGTATCTAGAGGCACATAAGGGTTCCGTTTTTTTATCAAATAATCTAAAATAGTGTCCTTACCATAGTGGTTCACAATGACATTTAATGTGGGGTCTTCATGCTCAAGTGTGCTTGAATTAAGTAGCATACGAACTATATATACCTTAAAATATAGGGTTACATTTTTTAGGGTTGAACAAAATAGGATTTATGTTTTTAATTATTTGAATGATGATTTCTATATATACTTTTCCTACCCTAAAAATAGATCGGTGGGACATGCCACTATGCTAGCTAGGTCTATAGTTAAAATAATGAAATATAGGATTAATTCTTGGTGGAGAGCAATTTGACTTTGGCATTATCTAGTTTAATATTGTTTAATCTAAAAATAATTCAAAGCAACCTTTTCCACTAGACTAAATATTTATTAAGAATGAGGTAGGGAATCCTTTTTAAAAAAATGTTTGTTAGGTTTTTGTTAGGGATGATGATGCCATTGCTTGCGTTGGATAGCATCTACATATAATATACTTTCTCTGTCCCAAATTATCTGTTGTTCTAGAGTTCTACACACATACCAATATTTGTGATAAAAATACTAAAATACCTTTATGTGCTAATTTTTTGTTTTCTGCAATTAAGGCTTTAGTAAAAGGAGATTGTCCATGGAAGAATGTGTCAAGGTCTTTTAAGAAGCATAACTTGGGCAATCACATTCTTATTGGTGTGAATATGAAAAGGATGCTTAAAAAAGAGGAGAGACTTGAATGAGTAATGACTATCAACAATTAAGGTAAAGGGACAAACTTGGAAAATAAAGGGAAAAAATGCATTAAAATTTTGAAAAAATAGATATTGTGGGACAATTTTTTTTTATTAAAACAGCAGATAATTTAGGAGGGAGGGAGTATCTTTTAATCACCAAGAAGTTGGTAAATAGGTTATTGATTCTATAAGAGTACGTACGTGTGTATGTGTGTGTGAGAGAGAGATATAGGTTTTGTTCATGAACTACTTTCATGGTCATGGTTGGGGCCACAATCTACTAATAGCATATGCCATATGGGATGTTTGAATTTTTGAGTGATATTAAGTTGCTTTTGTACTAAATATAGACAAGAGAAGCATGGATGGTACCAATAAATGTTAAAAACTTTTCCACATGACTAGCAAGAAAATCTTGAAAATATCATTTAAAATCATATGAAATCAAAAACTATGTCATATATATATAGGGGTTCTATCCACAGCAACCGATTGATGTAGAACATCCCTTTTTTTGGCTTGTTGTTGTAACGGCTGGAGCAAAAAAAAAAAATTATAACAAGCTAAAAAAGGGGTTGCTCCACAGTAACCGATTGCTGTGAATGGAACCTCATATATATATATATATATATATATATATATATATATATATATACGGGAAGGATCAAGAGCATAATTCTTAAATAGCATAATGTCTTAAGTAGCATAATTTCATCAAAACGACGTCGTTTTAATGGGACGCGGTGGCATTTTTGTAAATACCATGCCACCGCGTATTTACAAAAATGCCACCGCGTCCCATTAAAACGACGTCGTTTTGATGAAATTATGCTACTTAAGGCATTATGCTATTTAAGAATTATGCTCTTGATCCTTTCTGTATATATATATATATATATATATATATATATATATATATATATATATATATATATATATATATATATATATATATATATATATATACATACGGGAAGGATCAAGAACATAATCTTTAAATAGCATAACGCCTTAAATAGCATAATTTTATCAAAGCGACGTAGTTTTGATAAGACGCGTTGGCATTTTTATAAATACGCGGTGGCATGGTATTTATAAAAATGTCACCGCGTCCCTCCAAAACTACGTCGTTTTGATAAAATTATACTATTTAAGACGTTATGCTATTTAATAATTATACTCTTGATCTTTTCCGTGTGTATGTGTATATATATATATATATATATATATATATATATATATATATATATATATATATATGTTGATTGATTGTGTAGATACATGGCATTTGGCTAAATGTTTCTTAGAAATGACTTATATATATAAGAACACACGTGGATAAGTTATAAATTAACAAACTCCGTTATGTAAGAAAAGTAATGCTCTTTTTGTTGAAATTTTATCCGATCCATTGCATTTGAACATGAACTCATGCATTGCATTACTCATCAAACACCTGTCGCCTTTAACTTCATTTACACATTCGATCCCACCAATGCCTTGGGGAAAATATGTACAAGTTGACTTCTTCTTTTTTCATGTATCTAAAACATGGAATCATGTTGAGAGTACCCCACGTGTAGGGATTGCATACCATCAAGATACAATCATACCACCAAAGCTAGATTGGGTTGTGTGGGACCCAATTTTTTATTAGAACCACCCAGCTAATTTAGTGGATCCCCACCCTTACCACCAGCTTTAATTAATTAACTTATTACTCACTTGCTACTACACCTCACTAGCTAATTCTTAAAATACATTATCAATTACATTACTAATACCTGCCTTAACAACAGTTTTATATCTTTAGTGCGATCATAAGTATCCTTATTATATATTTTTCAACTTGGCTTTATGGACCATGACACCCTTAATTTTAATTTTGCCATAAAGGTGCTATATAATAATTAATATATATTTTTGTTATTTTATGAGACTATATACGTAACATGCTATTGTATGGTTGCAAAGGTGTTTTAACTATTAATCTTAGACACAAGTTTCTCATTGATTTCACAAATCTAGCATCTAATCTCAATGGAATATTATCAAATTAAATTCTATAAATAATGCAAGATGTTTTGGACTACTTGGTGCATTAATTTGGGTTCCCATCATCAAGGCAGTTTAATTTTTTTTACTTTAAAAAAAATATGCCATGATAAAGTATTTAATTATGGTATGGTTAATAATTAGTATAAAATGAATGATAATATCAAGAATTTTTCCCCATTTTATATGACATTCAATTGGGATTAATTTAAATTATATTAGCTGATCATTCCTCTTAAATAAAACTGTGTAGGGGTGTGCCAACTTGATGGTTCAAATGAGAAAGAGAAGCCAAATGTAAAGCAATTACTTGTATCCTCCTACAACAACTTGCTAGCCCCTAGGGTTAAAGCAGCATGCATGGAAACCACAAATGTGGCACCAAAAGAGACGGTGGTCCGGTCAGGTGGCGCTTCCACGGACCACCACCGGACCGGCTGCTCACGTGGCATTTCAAATTGGTTCAACCAATTTAGAATTCTTATACAAAGAAGCCTAAAAGAACGAAGGCACGAAACCTTCAACCCTCTTAGGGTTTTTCAGGTAATCGCGGCTTCTTTATTAGCCGGCACAATGTGGTGGCACTCCGATTTTGGCGACATTCAAGACCGGCTAGGGCTCCTCTTCTTTATCTCCATCTTTTGGGGAGTTTTCCCATCCTTTAACGCCGTGTTTGCTTTCCCACAAGAACGAGTTATTTTTATGAAAGAACGTGCTTCTGGTATGTACACACTCTCTTCCTATTTCATGGCACGAATTGTTGGGGATTTACCAATGGAGCTCATTCTACCTACAATATTCATCGCGATAACCTACTGGATGACTGGTCTAAAAGCAGACGTGGGAGCTTTTCTGCTAACCCTAATAGTCCTTCTGGGATACGTTCTCGTATCCCAAGGACTAGGGCTTGCTCTTGGTGCAATAATAATGGATGCCAAACAAGCCTCAACAATTGTGACCGTCACAATGCTAGCATTTGTCTTGACAGGGGGATATTACGTGCACAAGGTGCCAACCTGCATGGCATGGATTAAGTACATTTCTACTACATTTTATAGCTATAGGCTTCTCGTAAATGTCCAATACGGACAAGGCAATGAAATTTCTTCTCTTTTAGGTTGCTCACATCGTGAAAATCATAATGCAAGTTGTAGGTTCATTGAAGAAGATATCGGAAGGCAAATTCATCCGGGAACATGCGCTGCGATTTTGATTTTCATGTTCGTAGGGTATCGATTGCTTGCTTATTTCGCGTTGAGGCGAATCTCGGCGGCTTGATCAAAGGGATCGATTATTTATGGAAAAATTGTAACATTTTCGCGGTGAAATTCTTCGTGCTAAGGGGAAGATTTGCTAGGGTTTTTAGGATATAGGTCTATTGATAATTATACTAACTCATCACGTGCTTCAAATGTAAGCATCAAAAGGACCTATAAGTGTAAAGACAGTTAAGAAAAGGGAGTATGATAAGTTCGTTCTTCAATGTTGTTTTACTTGCAAAATTGGCAAATAAAATCAGCATTTTATTAATGTTTTTTTTATAAAAAATATGGTCAAAGTGTATGAATGGTTAAATTAAATTCCATGAATAAAAGATTAATTTATGGTTATTTATTTAAGGTGTATTTATATTTGAGATTTATGTGTAGTTTATTTTTCGGTTTAATTTTTTTAAAAAAGTCGCCAAAAATCTCATGATCTAGTTGATTTTATGTGTAGTTGTTTTTCAGTTTTAGAAATAAATAAAGGGCAAAGGTGCAAAAATGCCTCTGATGTTTACACGAATGTCCCACTTCCACTCTAAACTAATTTTTTTTCCAAAAGTGCCCTTAACGTTTCACATTTTAGGTCAATCGTGCCTCTGCCCTTAACGAAGATGCCACATAGACTAACTCTGTTAATACGTGGACAATTTTTGCTAACGTGGCAAAACAGAAAACTATATTTACATCATTTAATCATTTAATCAAAATTCTTAAATTAATTGAAACAAAAAAAAATACTAAAATAAAAAATAAAAAAAGCATAACATATTTAGTGCTGTAATTTTAAATTCAATTTAAATATTTGTTTACAAAAAATATTATAATTAATGATACCTTTTATATAATTATTATAATTTACTATATAAAATTAGTATAATAATCACCTAATTTTATAGCTCGTTATTATTATTACCTTAAAATCACCTCCGTAACATGCTTACTGTTAATATGTTAAAGTAGCTTACATATCATTTAGTTCACTTCGTCATCATTTGACTAATTTTATATAGTAAATTATAATAATTATAAATTATATAAAAGGTATCATTAATTATAATATTTTTGTAAACAAATATTTAAATTGAATTTAAAATTACAACACTAAATATGTTATGCTTTTTTTATTTTGAATTTTAGTATTTTTTTGTTTCGATTAATTTAAGTATTTGATTAAATGATTAAATGATGTAAATATAATTTTCTGTTTTGCCACGTCAGCAAAAATTGTCCACGTATTAACAGAGTTAGTCTATGTGGCATCTCCGTTAAGGGCAGGGGCACGGTTGACTTAAAATGTGTAACGTTAAGGGTACTTTTGGATAAAAAAGTAGTTTAGGGTGGAAGTGGGACATCCGTGTAAATATCAGGGGCATTTTTGCACCTTAGCCCAATAAATAAATGTAATTTTTTATATGATATGATCAAAATTTATAAAAGGTTAAATTAAATTCCATGAATGAAAGATTTATGGTTATTTAAGGTGCATCTATATTTGAGATTTAGAGTACGAGGACGGATCTAAAGTATACCTGATTAAATAACATCTCTCTCTTAAATAACATAATTTTATTAAAACTACGTCGTTTTGATGATTATTTTAAAAAATAAAATAATATTAAAAGAGAGTGGTTCAACTTACTTTCTTTTTATTTACAAAAATGTCATCCGCGACCCCACTTGTTTTTAAAATAATCATCAAAACGACGTAGTTTTAATAAATGTATGCTATTTAAGAGGGTTCTTTGAGTAATGCTAGGAGTCTTCAATTTTTGGTCTCAAATGACATGACATTACATTGAATATTTTAATGATAATTTATGACATAGTCAATCACATCAGATCTATCCAACCAATATCATGGTGACACGTCATTTGAAATGAGTTTTTCAATTATATTCGAACCCTTCCTCATGAAAACCAAAAGGCAAGAGTTACTGCTGAGACCAAGAACCATACAATTGATTTTTTCAGTTTTAAAAATAAAGAAAAAAAAATAATCACCATAAGATTAGATATGTAATGAAAACATAGATGGGCTTGTATGGGCCTTCTTACATTCTTCAACGTCTTAACCGGAGCCATCCCTATGTATAAATATTTGATCTCAATATAGAGTTGAGCCCAACCTAGCCCAGTCCGAGTTCTCTGGCCTAGTGGCAAGCCAACTAAATATTTAATTAATTAAATACAACTCTATTTCCTTGTCAATCTTTATTCCTTCTGGAATATTTCTTAATGAGTAATACTACATACACAAACTATTTTATAAATATTTTATAAACTGCTGATGTGGCATACTTCACTTCAACGTATTGATTTCCAAACTCTCCCAGTCTCTCGACTCCCTTCTAAAATTCAGATTCCACCCCTCGCCTCCATATAACATTAATATAATCGTTATTGACCAAGTGGCAAGTGACGTCATTAATATATGCAAATATATATTATTAGTAATTAATAAAATTTTAAAAAATCTTATTTTTTATGACTAAACATAATAAATTTGAGTTACAATGTTACAAAAAGTGGTTAATTTTAATATATATTTAAAAAAAAACCGGATCAACTAACCGGTTTTATTTGTTGAACTACCAATTCGATCGATGATCAATCGGGTCAAACGGATTTTTGACCAAAACTGGTTAAATGGTCCAAATCAAATCGAAGTGTGAACCGATTTCGATTTTACCGATCCCACCTCCCATCTGATCCGATTTTTAAAACAATGTTGAGAACTATATTTTTAAGCAACTTGTCTTCCCAAATTTTATACTGTTTCCATATCCCACTACCCTAGATCTCCATCTTCCCTCACCTAAAATTTAATTTAAACCTTCTTGGTCTTTTAAATTAGCAATATCTCTCCACACCAATATATATCCTTCATATTTCTTACCTCTACATACATTTTCCCATAAAAATATCATTCGGATTTGCACTAATTTCTTCACTAACCTGTTGCCTTGATGAAACTTTTTTTTTTTGTCTTTCTTAAAAAAGAAAATTCAAAATATGATTGTACCAAGAAAATTGTATTGATTTGATCAAAAGCATTACAACAAGAACAAGCTTCTTGACAACAAGAATATACGGAAATTATTATTTTCAATACATTTTTTTATATTTCTACATAAAAAGTGTCGTTATATGTATAGCAAAAGTGAAAACCGTCACTAGAAAATGTCATTTTCTATTATGGATTTATCAGTTTCTAAGCTTAATTCCTCTATAATTACATTAAATATATTCGTTACCAAATGAAAGAATGTATATATATATATATATATATATCGGACTCCCGGATTTTATAAAATCCGGACCTTTTTTTTTTTTTTTTTTTGCTTTTTTTTTGAAACAACTAAAAAAAAAAAAAAAAATTTATGGAACTGAAATTTTTCCATAATACAGTGTTTTGGGCGTGATTTGGATGCCTATAACGAAATATGTCTGTACAGTCTGGGCAGACTGTACATACATTGGTTGGGGTAGGTGTTAAAAAACGCCCAAAACACTTTATTATGGAAAAATTTCAGTTCCATAATTTTTTTTTTTTTTTTAGTTGTTTAAAAAAAAAAAAGCAAAAAAAAAAAAAAAATTTGGGGTCCGTATTTTAAGTCCAGTCCGGAGAGACCGGACTGGATCCGTGGTGTATAATTATATATATATATATATATATATATATATATATATAAACCAACAAGAAACATCACAAAAGCTAATGATCTATAAAGATCAAAACTACAAAACTTGGAAGCTGCCAAATAAAACCGATAAAACATAATGCCACGTGTCAGTGCTATGACGAATATGATCAAGATTCCGGCCAACCTAGTACCGACTCCCGGAAACAGCCCCCATCGCCCGTCTTCTTCATTGCATTAGTCCTTGCAAACAAATTTGGAGAAAATGAAGTTAGTTAATGAAGAAAAAGCTAAGCAATGGAGGAAATTAAGCATGAACTAATTTATAAATCTTTTTCATAACATTATAAATTTAGAAATTAATAAATATATTAAAATAAACTTCAATGGGAGCTCCCTTCAGTCCAATAAGTGGACAAAGAATACGGAATGAGTTGCTCCCACATCATGCATCTGGCTAAACTTAATTTTTGCTCTGCATTTGTAATCGCATATTTACTCGTATATATTCTAATTAAAAAAAAATACTAAGCGTAACCAAATGCATGAGATGACAGCTCTATCCGCTTCTCAGCCCTCGGTATTGGACTGAGGGGAGCTCCTCAGCTATCCACATTTATCCCCCCCCCCCCTCTCTCTCTCTCTATATATATATATATATATATATGTATGTATTTATGTATGTATATTTCTCTCTCATACAGTCATACACAAGAGAAGGAGAGTGTCAAGAAACTAAGCTTTATAGAAATGGTCCCCTTCTTTCCTTTGGTTCCTTATAAATAGCTAGAGCTCCTCACTTTGAAAGAGTAAAAAAATGGTTCAATGGAAATCTTTGACTAAATTCCAGATTGAACCCTAAATTTTAATCTTAAAATCAATTTTGCACCTTAAATTTTATTTTGAATTAAATGCATTCTAAAATTTGAGTTTTAGTATAGTTTGTACCTTCCGAACTAAAGTTTAGGGTGCAAATTGTTTTGATGTAGAGGGTGCGAGAGTGCATATTTTTTTCGAAACTTAAAATTTAGGACGTATATAATTTAAAATAAAATTTAGGGTACAAATTGATTTTAAGGTTAAAGTTTAAAGTGCAAATTGAAGATTAGTCGGAACCAATCTTTTCTTTACTTTAGTTTTTTAATTTGGAATCTTTTCTCCAATCCAAAGTTTGGATAATATCCTTGGGTTTTGAATCCTTCTGGCACAAACAAGAACTACGACTGCCTCGTGACAAGTTTTCTTTTTACATCATCCTTTAAGTTCTTGACGTTTTATTCTCCTCAACCAGCTGGTGTATATAAATATATATATATATATATATATATGGGTTCTATCCACAACAACCGATTATTATGGAGCAACCCATTTTTGGCTTGTGATTTTTTTTTTGTTCCAATCGAAATTTCAACAAGCTAAAAATGAGTTACTCCATAGCCAGTGGCAAACCAGAAAGTTAGAGCAGTATGGTCAAAATTAGTAGTAAGTTATATTTTTTTTGCGGGGGTTCGGGGGCAGCGCCCCCGAGCCAATTTTTTTAATACTTTATACTTTCGGATTAGACAAATGCATTTAAATATCCAATTTAATAATACTAATAAAAAGGAAAAATTACAATTGATTTCTGAAAACAAAACTGAGGTTGGAGAAATTGAAGAGAGTAATTTCTGTTACCTGCAAGGGCACACGGCTGCAAGAGAGTCACAATAGAATAGAGTCGCACTCCAGTCTCCACACTCGCGGCTCGCCAGTCACCACTCCGACCACTCGCGAAAGGCTTTGATGGTTCACAGTTTGACTTTTGTCTTTTGCGATTTGTCTTTGCCCCATCTCTCTCTATTTTGTGGCTGAAGTGCTGAACAAATATTGATGTAAGAGATTTAGGACCGAGGCTTGGCCGCTTGGGTATCTCTAATTAAAAAAAATCTGGGTGGGGTCAAAAATTGAGTAGGGATCAAAAATTGAGTGGGATAAAAAAAATTGTAAGTGATTTCAAAAATTGAGTAGGGTCAATTGACCCACAATTGTACCATAGCTTTGCCCCTGTCCACAGCAACCGGTTGCTGTGGATGGAACCCCATATATATATATATATATAGATGTTTCAGTCCGGAAGTCTGAATTTTGTTAAATTTCGGACCACTTTTTTTAAAAAAATAACTAAAAAAAGTTTAATATTTTATAGAACTTGAATTTTTTTATAATATAATGTTTTGGGTGTGATTTGGATACATATAACAAAATATGTATGTACAGTATGTATAGTCCGTACCGACCTATTTTGTTATATGTATCCAAATCGCATCCAAAACACTGTATTATGAAAAAATTTCAATTCTATAAAATATTAAACTTTTTTTAGTTGTTTAAAAAAAGAAAAGAAAAAAAATGTCCGAATTTTACTCCCGTACGGGAGTCCGGACCTGATCCTGATTTTATATATATATATATATATATATATAATGAATCCATCCATGACAACCGGTTGTTGGGAGCAACCCAAAAAGTCAAGACACAACAACTTGTTTGTGCCTGAGATAATTAAATTGGGACGTCTCATATATATATATATATATATATATATATATATATATATATATAACGCATATAAAGTATATCTTTCAAATAGTATACATCTTTTAAATGACATATATTTATTAAAATTATGTCATTTTGAATATTTTTTGAAAAAAATAAGTGGAGTTACGGGTGATATTTTTATAAATAAAAGGAAAGCAGTGGGACCACTCTCTTTTTATATTATTTTGTTTTTTAAAAAAAATTCCAAAACGACGTAATTTTAATAAACGTATACTTTTTAAGAGAGGTATGATATTTAATATGTATGATTTAGATTCGTCTTATATATATATATATACAGAAAAGATCTAGAGCAGAACTACTAAATAACATAACTCTTTAAATAATAGAACTACATATAACATTCCGTGTTTTTTATTTTAACATTCTCTCTCCTCACTCTGTTCAATCGAATTTGTAAGCAAGCCTCGGCGGACTTCTTCTCCAAATCTTCACAAAAAAAAGTCCTAGAAAAGGAAGAATCTCCATTTCGAATCTCCATCTCTCAACTTCGAATCGGTAAGCCCTAGAACGAAAAACCCAAAATATTGTTATTGCGAAGTATATAAGTATAGATCATTGTGTGTGTTGCCCATGGGTTTGTTCCTAAAAAAACTGAATAATTTTTAAAAAAAAAACTTACAGTAGATGGTGTACTCATGGTTATACTTAGTTTTTTCTTTATCCTTGTTTTTGAAAGTTGGATTGGAATTAGAGGATTCTCTCTTGGGTTCCTTTTGTAGTTCTGTAAGTTAAGGTACTCTTTCAGAAGCTTTTGAATGACGGATTGAAAAAAATATTATTGAAATTATTTGTATTATATTTTAAATTTGATATCTAAGATTAACCCCCATCTGAGTATCACCTGTGATTTTGGAAACTTCAATGCCCCACATAAGTTAGAACCCATTAAAAAATAATAGAAACACAGTGAACATACCTCAATTACTTAATTTGGACTTTCAGCAGTGATGCTTAATTACAGATTGCTGAGACAAGAATTCAGGAAATTTATAACTTTGTGGTCTGAACACCGTGAGTGAACAATTGATAAGTTATAAATAGAAAATATGAAATCTTATATTAGATAATTCAATACTTAATCAACTATCATCATTTTAAGTTCAATATTTAGCTTAGGATGTGTATACTAAAATTTGTATAATTCAACTGCAAAAAGTTACATGTTCTTAATAAATATATATGACTGAATCTTATTTTAGATTATTGCTAACTATATATATTTAGAATTGTATAACTGTACTTTGAAATATGGGTACATATGAGTTTGTACTTGTGCATCACTACATACTATTTATTTCAAATAAATATTATTTTGTTCTTTGATGTTTGTATCGATCTGTCAGGATGATGAGGTAAGTAATTATGCTATTTTTTCCTTATGAATGATAAGCTCTGCACAGGACTTAGTCAGATATTATTTTTGTTTCTTTTATGACTGTTTTTCATTATTACTCTAATGTCTAAAATTTATTATTGGAAAAATAATATCGAAGAGAATTTTTGCATATCTTAATCATTGGTCCAACAAAAAAACAATAATAAAAAAGTAGGACTATTTTCTGGACAGAGGTATTTTCTGGACTATTTTTTGGACAGTCTGATAGAGTTGTTGCAGTGCTTTGGCAGAATCAGAGTTCATGGACGCTGTGTGCAGACGGATATTCTACTTTGGACAATCAGTGCAGCAGGCTATCAAGTTCAGATTCAGAGCAACAAACAACGAAGGGGTCGATCACAATGATGACACCATTACCGATGCCTTGTTAAAACTGGTTATTACCGAAGTGAATAACTTTGCTTAATCGATGGAGTTCTTTCTTCGGGTCGGATGCTGGTTAAGAAAGTGAAGTACAAGAGTGCCAAGTTTGTGCTTATTTATGGTGATTTTTATCGAAGAAGTTATTCTTCTCCATTATTAAATTGTTTGGTTCCATCTGAAGCTGAGGATGTCCTTTGACGAGTTCGTGTAGATATTTGTGCTAGCTGAATAGCTTGATTCCACGTCAGCCACCAGAAGAGCTATATTCGATTTTATCTTCTATACCTTTTACTGTCTGGGGGGTTGATATACTGGGTCCATTTCCTAAGAGTATGTTAGACGCCAGTTTGTGGGATCAAAGTTTGAAGCATTCTTGAAGGATTTGGGGATTCAGCACAAAAGTTCCATATGGTGTAAGGAGGTTCAGGTGGATTCGTTGCCCATTCGATAGTAGCCTTATCGGCAGGTGGTCCTTATAAATTTGTCAGACCCTTCGTGGTAGGTAAACTTCATCGGTGTGAGGAGGTTCGGGTGGACTCACTGACCATTCGATGGTAGCCTTATCGACAGGTGATCCTTATGAATTTGTTAGGCCCTTCGTGGTAGGAAAACTTCATCGGTGTAAGGAGGTTCAGGTGGACTCGCTGACCATTCGATGGTAGTCTTATCGGCAGGTGGTCCTTATGAATTTGTCAAGCCCTTCGTGGTAGGAAAAATTCATCGGTGTAAGGAGGTTCGGGTGGACTCGCTGACCATTCGATGGTAGCCTTATCGGCAGGTGGTCCTTATGAATTTGTCAGGCCCTTCGTAGTAGACAAACTTCATCGGTGTAAGGAGGTTCGGGTGGACTCGTTGACCATTCGATGGTAGCCTTATCGGCAGGTGGTCCTTATGAATTTGTCAGGCCCTTTGTGGTAGGCAAACTTCATCGGTGTAAGGAGGTTTGAGTGGACTCGCTGACCATTCGATGGTAGTCTGTTTGGTCGGTGAAATCCTGTGAGTTTGTTAGGCCCTTCGTGGTAAAAAAATTCCCTATGATGCAAATTCACCTCACACTTCGGTAACGAATAAGTATTGCATTACTTTATTACCTAATTTTGTTTAAGTGTTGAGTTCGGGTTGCATTATTACTTGATCTTATCTGTTATATGACTTGCTTAATTATTCATTAACAGTTTAAGTTAAGTTTAAGGATAAGAACTTGTTAATCATTTCATGGATATCTAACTGTTTACAAAGGATATATGAGTCTTTACAGGGAGTCCTAAAGCTATGGATGAAACGGTTTTTTTAAACTTCCTTATTGTCTTCGCTTTCTGAAGAGTCGAGGAGACCCGAATTTACTTTGACCACTACAAGTTTGACTTTGTATTTATTTCGGCAGACCTCGTACCCTTCAGAGTACATGTGGACAATTTCATTGTTTAGCTTGGCAGACTTCCTTTACTTTGCTTCAATCTCCTTGCGAAGATGATTAGTCAGTGGTGGGCCCAAATCCCTGAGAGCCCGGAGTTCTCGAAGCTCCTCTTCAAGCTTTTGACGATAGGCCAGATGCCTTGCTTCTTTAGCTTGGATATCGTTATTTTGCTTCGTCAGGCTTGAGTTGGATTGGGCCAGATCTTCAGTCTTCTTCGTCAAAATTTCATTTTTCTGAAGCAGTTCGACATTTATATCGGTGATAACTTGATGAGTGGCCCTAGACGTCCTCAAATCTTCTTTGGTTTAAGCAAGATATTTCCGAAGGCACTCATTTTTGTGGAGAGCAATTTCAAGATTGCTTCTCTCTTTCGCCAAGGTAGACTTAAGTGCGGCATTCTCTCTTCGAGCAGCTTCCTCTTCGGCTTCTTTGTATTTGAGACGGAGGCGTCCGAAGATAGCGTTTGTCTGCAGATGATCAATGTTAATCAATCAATTCAATTTGATGGGCTGAGATGTAATTGGATAAGTTAAGTAGAAGCTTACCTTAGCTTAATTGGTACTTCATTCCCTCGTCGATCAGATCCATTATGGAGCTGTTCCCAAATCGGTAGTCATCGGTATCACGAACGAAGAAGTTGTAGAACTGAAAAGGGAAATTCTCATTGGTTTCTGGCCTGAGAATGGGGGATTCCCAAGGCTTCGGGCCTATATTCCGAAGAGGTTGGTTTTCTTTTTCGAGCAGGTTTGGGTGTGTGCTCTACTTGTTCTTCGAGCTCTTCGTCAGAAACGATAATTTCAACCGGAATGACTGGCGGAGGATCGGCTTCAGTGGGATGTACTTTTGGTTCTTCGACGGATGGAGGAGTTATGTGGATTTTCTTCTTCTTAGCACGAAGGACTCGGATTCGTTCGTCAAGGGGTAGATCTAGGAGGCACTCGAGGTGAGTTTGTGTGGGGGGGGGGTGTTTGGGTTTTTGGCCAGTTTGCTTTCTTCGGCCAGTTTGCTTTCTTCGACGAGGTTGGCTTGTCCCTTCAGTAGGAATGGATTCGGTGGCTTGAGCTTCCGTAGTTGAAGGCTCTTCAGTTGGTACTTCGGTAGGGGTCGGCGAAGATGTACCCGAAAGGAATCTATCTAGATCCCTTCGGTCGGTTGACGTCGGTTTGATCACAGACACTGCGACAGATGAAGAACCATTATTTAGAATAATTACTGATTGAAATTAGTAAAGTTATACATTAAATTGGGTTCGGGACTTACATTTATGGTCGTACAACCATACTTATTTGCTCAGAAGTTCGAATCTCCATTATTTGATGTGAATCTTCTCTAGAAGGATCGCCATTTCTCTTACACGTTCTTTTGAAATATTTCTGAAGTTTGTGGAGATACGATCAAAAATGGTTCAGTCGAGTATGGAGGTGACTTCGGGTCCTTTGACAAAGAACCACTCCTTATGCCATCCCAGGTTGCTCGAAGGAGTGTCAATTAGTGGTCGTTTCTCAAACCTGGCAATAGGTTTGGGGGATTATTTGCTCAGCATCTTGAAACCTCGTTCCCGAGATTTACCGGCTATGAAGAGGGTGAAGAAGAAATCGACAGCAGGTGGAATCCCTTGTTCGTGGCAGAAAACAATAAATGTCAGGATGTGTATGTAGGAATTCGGGACAAGTTGGGCGAATCCCACGCCTACGAACCCTAGTAGAGTGAGGACGAAGGCGTGGAGGGGTAGGCGAACTCCCTTTTCAAGAAGGGTCACCGACATGGCTGTCCAGCCTTCGGGTCGCTAGTACATTCGTTCATAGGGAGCTGGAGTCCTTACCATGTGGGTGTCCAGAATCTGGTATCGGGTTCGAAGGTTGCCCAACTCAATCTCGGTGATAGTGGAGGGGGTGTTGGCATGAGGGAAGTATTCTTCATTCTTGAAGAACTCTGAAGGATTTGGTGGTGGATTCTTGCTAGGAGTAGCAGCAGATTTGGGGTTTGTACCTGAAGCTTCTTTGATAGAGCTTGGATAAATAGAGGCGACGGGGGTCACAGAAAGGGGAACCTCTTCGCCGGAATTTTGAGAAGCTGTGGATATTGATTTGCAGGAAGAGAGAGAAATCTGGAGGAGAAAGGAGGCGAGAGACGTCTAAAATTCAAATTGGCAGGTAAAACTGTCAAGTTTGGGGAAAATCACTTTTTATACTAACGGTCTCTTCAACTCTTCACGATGTTCGAGGACAGATCATTTAACGCCAGCAGTGATGGCGAATTTGAAGGGGTATCATGCGGTTTTGGTCTTAATTGTTAACCGGATTGGGCTTCTTGATTGGGCCTCCGGTTCTCGTTCATGTTGTTGTTTGGGATTTACCAGTTGGGCCTCGGTGAGCTTCATTTTGGGCCTCTGATTAATCTTGTCATTTATCCTAGACCATTGTCATTTATACTCTTTCATTAAACATCATGTTTAATAAAAGACTGGGGGGCAATGTTGGGCCATAATACTTTAGACATGTTCGGTAGGTCTTGAAAGTAGTGGGCCGGTTCATTAGGCCGACCCAGTGGATGAATATTATCTTTATTTGGGGCCTTTGGAGTATTGGGCCGGACAGTGGGCCGAACCATTGGATGAGTATGGTTCCACTTGGGCTTTGACCGATGATGATTATGGGGATAAACTTTGACTGTCATCTCTGCATTGTATTTAATGAGGATTGGACAGGGCTTAGTCGGCTAAAAGCTGTGGGCCTGGGGAAGTCAGTTGCACACGGGACAAACCGGACCGAGCGTATATGTTAGCAAGGATCGCACAAGGCTAAAGATAACTAACTGAATCATTTTCTCTCTCAAGCACTAGATATTTTATCCTCCATTGTTAACTTTGTGATCGCTTATACTGACTCTCACGCCGGAGCTATCGCTCGACGGTCGAAATCGTCAAACTTTTAGTGTTATCGTGTTTACTGTGCATGATATAAACGCGTGTTACGTGATTGAGGCGCGTGGAAAGATTTTGACGTTAACAAGATCTAATATAAGGCCTCCAACAATTCACGTGGAACTAACTAGTATGGGCACATGGAATCCCATGAATTAATTTTTATACCCAATTCACGTGAATTCATCATTCTCAATATTTGCTTTTCATTCCCTTGTGATTTATTTACTACTTTAATTAAGAAAAACAAAATACAACAAATTTTCATTTTTTGTGGACCCCATAAAACAAAAGACAAAAAAACAAAAACCAAGTACGAGAGACGTTGGGTATTGGTACGTACGGATGCGTTATTTAGTACGTGTCCTCGTCCACAAAGTAGTAGGAAATTCTGATTCTCGTAAGTCATAGGCCATAGACCATCTAAGTCACGTGGATCTATGGACTGCTACCTATGGATTCTTTCATAATTTATGTCTCTTTATGGAGCAAGTCATGTTATGATGCAAGAAATTGGTGTTTTTTATATGGACTAGTTCATACGTGGATTCTTTCGCATTTGCTTCAAAGTTATTTCACTAATTTCTAACTTCTTACAACACTAGTTTGTTTGTTTTTTGTTTTTTTCCCTACATTGATATACATACCCTTCTTGCTGCCACTAAAGATCGAATCATCAATCTCATTGAAACTATGAAACGAATTATACCACTGAGCCAAATATCATGCGGTTACAACTCTAGTTAGAGTTGTTTAATAAATTAATGACTTAGGAGATGTTTCCTAAAAACTGAATGAATCTGAATCTGAATGAGTTGAATCTGAATCTGAATGAAAAAAGATATTTGATAATTGACATGTCTGAAACATCTGAATGACAAAACTTTATTATTTTATCCTTCTGAAAAAATTCAAAATTGTTGTAAATTTATTTAATATAATAGTTAATATTTTTTTAAAATTTTTAATTTTTTTTTTACTTCATTCAGCTGCTCATTCAGCTTAAAAAAATCTAACTTAACTATTCAGCTTGTCCATCTTATCGATTCAGCCATTCAGACCAAAACAAAAACGATTCAGCCATTCAGCCATTTAACTCCATTCAGCTCTAAACAAACGCCTCCTTACTTGGATTGTATTTGTGAGTTTTGTTTCCGAGGAAAGAGAAGGGACATGGGAAGGGAGAGTTTTTCTTTTCAACAGGAAGAACTTTCTCTTCTCGTCTCATCGTTTTCCAAAAATTAAAACTCACAAACAGTGGGTTCATACTCGATTCGAGCTAACGGTGAGTTTAAGAAATGAATTATTTATGCTCATACTCGAGTTGGATGACTTCTATGATCGCTAAGTTATCGTGTTGAATTCAAGTAATATTAATTATGTTTATCGACTCACCGCGAGCAACTTTATATTTAATTGAATTTCACATTTTGATTTTTAAAATTTTGTGTATTATTATATTATTTTATTATTTCAAGTGTAGATGACTATTTTTCATTTTAATTTGTAATAGTTTGAATGACACTTCTGTCCTTTTAAGTTACCACCCACTTTTAAAGTTGTCCATAAAGTTTATTTTTCGTCAATTAAGTCCTTAAAGTGACATTTTTTTATTGATTTTGTTTCTTTTACCCTATTTAATTGTAACCCGACTCATTTTAATCAATTTTTGACCCAATCGAACCCAGTTTGAGCCAACTCCAATTTCACCAATTTAATTTTTTTTCAAAAACTAAAAAGTTTTAAATTATTTTAAAAATAATATTTATTTTCAAATAATAAAAGTTATTATTATTATTTGGAAAAATATTAGAAACTTTTATTTTTTAAAAATGAGTAAAGTTTCATAAAATATAGATTCAAAAAAAGTAAAGTTTAAAGTTTTTAATTTTTAATTATTTTTATGAAAATTTACACATTTTTTAAAAAATAAAAAATAAAAATTCTAATTTTGTTTTATTAAAATATAATTTTTATTTACTTTTTTTAACTCTATAGTTTATGAAATTTTACTCATTTTAAAAAAAATAAACTTTCAATTTTTTTTGAAAATAATTTTTTTTTTGAATCTATAGTTTATAAAAAAACATTCATTTTTTAAAAAAGAAAAATTTTCTATTTTTTTCTTAAAATAATAATTATTTTTAAAACTTTTTATTTAAAAAAAATTGAATCAATTTTTTTTATATTTTACTATTTTTGTATTTTAATTTCTATTTTTAGTTTTTTGTTTTTAAAATTACTAATATTAAGAATACATATAATAATGGTAAAAACATCACCTTTTTTTCTTCTAAAAAGATATTTTTACATAAAAAAATGAAAAAATCTGTTTTTAAAAATAAAATTTTATTTTCCTATTTAATTTTTTTGAATTTATATTTTATGAAACTGTACTCATTTTATGAAAAAAAAATGTTTCTAATATTTTTCATGAAAATAATAATTTTTTTGAAACTTTTTAAAATAAGAATTAGTTTTAATGTTTTTAAATAAATATTATTTTTAAAATAATTTAAAAACTTTTTAGTTTTTTTAAAAAATTTGAATTGATGAAATTGGAGTCAGGTCAAACTTGATCGAGTTTAGTCAAAATGAATCGGGTTACCATTAAATCGGATAAAAAGAACATAATCGACAAATAAGAATAGTGACTATAGGTTCCTCTAAATAAAGAATAAGTCTTGCGGACAGGTTCAATGGACCGAAAAATTGGACCGGTCCCAATATTATTTTTTTTGCTTTTCTTGCGACTTTCAAAAAATGTATAGTATTTATTTCAATTGTAATTTTTACATAATACAATGTTTTTAGGTGTAATTTAGATACATATTCAAAATAGGATTGTATAGTCTGTAAACCCTGTTCTTGTATATGTATTTAAATTGCACCTAAAACACTGTATTCTATAAAAATTACAGTTGAAATAAATTACAGTTGAAATAAACACTGTATTCTATAAAAATTACAGTTGAAACATTGTATCCAGTTAGCATAAAGTTTATTTTTTTGATTAATTGACCAATAGAATATTAACACACATAGAGTCTTTCCATAATAGGGCAACGGGAAGTGAGGAATTGTGCATGCGCGCGGTCCGTTTTTATCCCCTCATGCATCAACGACAATTTAATAATTTTCACATTTAGAGAGAATGCATTTTAGTGATTTTGGATCACAACCTATGTTTTTTAAAAAAAAATAGTTATTGCGTCTTTTAGCAACCGTTACATTTTTATTCCCTCCTATTTACCTATCTTCTTTTTTCATGTCAAGATTCGTTCACGCGTCTAATTCATCAAAAGCGCGTCCAATCTTGTACGGCCAAAAGCGCGTCCAAATAGAGGCTTAATGCCTAGAAAATAATGTTGTATTGTGTACCTGAGAACCAGCGTAGTGATCACACTACCTCCTCCAAAGTCTTTCCCGTATAGAAATAAGATTCCTCATTAGGTATGATTTCTTAATGAGATTAAATCTCTTTAAAAAATAAAGTCAGAACATATCCTGACACTTTCCTTAGGAGTTTGAAATTAAATATAATTAGAAATCTTTAATTCCTCAAAGTACTCTACTGCCAAATCAGATTAATACACAAGGTAAATACCTCCGTGAACTTTGGTCCACCATATAAATTGAGCCCTAATAATTACGGCCCAACATCTACCATATCCGAAATTTTTCAACATAATTCATTCATATCAACTTTAAAACCCTATCCAACTATTATTAAATCTCAATTATAATAACCAGTAAAATCTGGGGTAATAGTAGTCATCAAAGGGGCTTATTGTACTTGAACCATCTTTTAAAAACTTTAAAGATATTACAAACACCAATTGCCAGTTCGTTAACTGGTATGACTTACTGTTTCCCACAACAAATGGGAGAGGTGGAGTCTCATCAATGACGGTATAATTAGGTACCAAAACAGAAAGGCTCATGGAGTTGGGGGACGGGGGCTTGGGATGAGTTGAGGGATTATATATATATATATATATATATATATATATATATATATATATAATAATAATAATAATAATAATAATAATGTTGTATTAATTGTGTATCTGAGAACCAGGGTATAACATTATATTTATAGTGATCACACTACCTCCTTCAAAGTCTTCCCCATATAAAAATAGGATGATTCCTTAATGGGATTAAATCTTTTTAAAGAAATAAAGTCGGAACATATCCTGAAACTTTTCTTAGGAGTTAGAAATCAAATATAATTAAGAATCTTTAATTCCTCAAAGTATTCTACCGCCAAATCAAATTCATACGCAAGGTAAATACCTCCACGTGAACTTTAGTCCACCATATAAATTAAGCTCTAATAATCACGCCCCAACATCTACCATCTCCGAATTTTTTTAACATAATTCATTCTTATCAACTGTAAAACCCTATCCAACTATTATTAAAACTCAATTATAATAACCTGTAAAATCCGGGGTAATAGTAGTCATCAGAGCATTCACAACAGGTTCCCTAATAAATTATATATCCCTAATTTTGAAAAATATATCAACAAATTATTATCCAAGAGTTTCATTATCCTTATTTAACTCCCTATTTTAATCCCTATATATGATTTTATTCTACAGAGTAAGGGAGTCAAAATACTGTTATCTATATATGTAATATGACATTTCACACCATCATTTAAGTGAACAACTCATCAATCATACACATCTTGACGTTATTTGTGAAACCCCAGATTTTATGAATAAAGAATTAATTTTCTCGAAATAATTTTTTAATATTATGGTGTGAATTTGAGATAATATTATAGTTGTGGGTAGTATTTATAAATTTTGTAAAGTATGCAAGTTGTTATATTATATTCGATTGGTCAGAGAATATTCTTTGTGTCGGAAAATATTCGTACGACGGTACAATTATTGGTGGACCCCACAACGGAATTATTGTCGGATTGAGAAAACGACAAAAATATTTTATTGAAAATAACGGCGGAAGTTTTACCGTTGATATTGTTGAACTACTGGGTAGTAAAAGTACAGTAATACGCGTTGTTGCATAGTAGCACGCGGTATTGATTATTGATATTTATGTGAGAAGTCGCTCAGTTTGATTCAATTATTATCGATTAATAATATGAATTATTATAGCGACGATGACGTTTTTGTTTTATTCTTATTATTAACGTAATAAAACAGAAACATCTTTTTATATAAAACAAAATAATTTATTAAAGTTATTCTATAAATAGAATATATTATATTTTATTATGCATAGTGTTGCATAGTGTTTGCATAGTAAAAATCTTTTTATATAAATAGAATATATTATATTTTATTTAAAAGATTTTTCTTTAAATATGGACCGTCAGATTAAAGTAAATCAATCTGGACCATTCATGGATTAGTTATTATGCATTCCATTTTCCTATAAATAGAAGCTCATTCCTTCATTATTTTCTTACGAATTCACTAAACTCTAGACAGAGAAACTATAGAGAGATAGAAGAAAAGCTTTTTGCTACTTAACTTTTCTTTTCCTATATCCAGTTTCTGTTACGGTAAGGGGTGTTATTCTTTCTTATTCATGAAGAGAACTGTTGTTATTCCATTTCTTATTATTCTGTTGGAATAACCTGTATACGCGGTCTACCCTATACTTGGTGACATTCTTCTATTATTCTGTTGGAACATCATGTCTGTGTGTTTTACACCGGACCTGGTTCCGTCTTTATTATTATTCCGTTGGAACATCCTGTCTGTGTGTTTTACACCGGACCTGGTTCCGTCTTTATTATTATTCCGTTGGAACATCTTATCTGTGTGTTTTACACCGAACCTGGTTCCGTCTTTATTATTATTCCGTTGGAACATCCTGTCTGTGTGTTTTACACCGGACCTGGTTTCGTCTTTATTATTCTGTTGGAACATCCTGTCGGTGCAAATTTTGCCTGACCTGATTCCGTTATTATTATTCTGTTGGAATAACCTGTCGATGCGAAGTACCGTATGCATGGTAATTTCTTTTGTTATTCTATTCTTTATTATACTCAGTTGATTAAAGTTTTGACTTCTATACTCCATGAAATTAGTAGAATATCCTTGATATTTGCGCTTCATCCAGTATCTTTTCATGGAAATATTCTTCCGATCATTCTTGAATTTTACTCTACAAAGCAGTATCATGTGGACAATTTGGACGTTAGTAGTTCTTGGACAAATTAATTCTTGAACTTGTTTTATTGAATTCTTATATCATTGTCATCATTCTCATATTTATATTTATTGAAAGTCATCTGTGGCCTGTAATGCATAGATGGACTTGGTATGATTATGACCAGAGATTATTCGGTATAATCATGACCGTAATGTTATAAATTATGTGAAAATTAAAAGTTCTCATTGGCCCGTAGTGCATTGATGGACAGTTTTTGGTATGATTATGGCTATGGATTCTCTTCGGCCAGGGGAGCAAAGATGAATTGTTTTATGGCATGATCAGGACCGTTGATGAAAACACGATTATCTTTGGCCCGTAGTGCATGGATAATTCGTGGTCGTGATACTAAAGAATATCCTTGGCCTGTAATGCAGGGATGATTTAATGATGTGGATTTTTTATTAAGCCGAGTCTCAGCGATAAAAGTGATGAAAAACTTTTTAAATCATAAAAGATAGTAGATTCTATTATCTACTTGACTCTTTTAATGGATTGCTTGATCCGCTGCAGTTAAACTTGATGTCTATTATATTTTATCAGTTTAATACTGTTGAAGGCTAACGATAATTTATTCTGTATTATCTTAGTCATAATATTTCTTACTGGCTACTTGAGCTCACCCTTTCTTTTACTGTTCTCTTCAGGAAATGAGAACATAGCAGGGACTAGTCGGGGAACGGAGTGACGATCCAGAGGATAGCATTAGTAGTCATCACAATTCTGTGAAATAGTGTATTAATAATTGTAATAAGGACTCTTTTTGAGTTTGTATAATCTCTAGTAGACAATAATTGTATTCAAACTCACAGTTATATTTTGTCGTATTGTACACGACAGTTGTATTAGTAATTTGTATTTGAATTATGTATCATGTATCTGACGACCCAAGATGGGTGATGTATACCTAATTTTGGGGGCGTCACATTATTGTTACATGACTTTTTTACTACTTCATTTTCAAATTATAAAATTAATATTGACTTATTTTTTTAGAAATTAATTTTAAACGTATTCAAATTTAAAATTGATATAAATTTATTTAATTTATGTCCATATAATTATAAATATTATAAAAGTACTATTAATTATAAAATTTATTATTTTCAAAATTTAAATGAATAATATTGATTTTAAATTTAAAAATATCATAAATTAACTTTTTAAAAGTTAATATTGATCTTATATACATTTGCAGTTATAATCCATTCAATACTTACTCCATAAAATACTTAAAATTTAAAATAATATAAAAGTTATTTTACAATGGAATACACTTGATAAATTATACTCTCTTTTATAGATTATAAGATCATTATTACTTTTTATAAGTCAATTTGATGCATTCTCAGACTTAATAATTTTGCTAATAATTGTAAAAATAATAAATTTTATAAGTAATAGTTTTTTTGGCTTTAACAAGTTACAATATGTATTGATTAAATTTATATTAATTTACAATTAAAATTATCACATACTTCCTTCAAAAAAGATTAATAAATTAATATCGATTTTATAATTAAAAACAAAAGGTTGTAGTATGTTACATCTATTATAAGCTCTAACGCATGAAGCCAATACAACGGTAAAATAGTTATAACAGACAAAATATGTTTTGATTATTGGAACTTTCAAATTTTAATTTTTAATTTTTATTATTTAAGGAATCAATATAAAGAACCTATTGGGTACATAGTGAAAAAATTGAATCACTATCCTGCAGAATGACCCGATAACACTACAAAGTAGGGATAGAGATAAATAAACTGTTATACTTGAACCATCTTATAAAGACTTTAAAGATATTACAAACACCAACAACCAGTTCGTTAAGTGGTATGACTTGCTGTTTCCCACAACAAATGGGAGAGGTCGAGTCTCATCAATGACTGTATAATTAGATACCAAAATAGAAAGGCTCATGGAGTTGGGGGACGGGGGCTTGGGATGAGTTGAGGGAACGAGCAATATTGATTTGGTGAAGAAAATCTATATAATAATTTGGTAAATAAAATATCCATGTTATTAGCCTAAATATGATCCAAAATATTTATTGTGATTTAGTTCAATAGTGAGATTGCAACTAAGTTATAAATATTCAAGTAGATAAATATTAGGTGATAATATGTGCATATTAACCTTGAGATTATATATATATATATATATATATATATATATATATATATATATATATATATATATATATATATATTGTTAACGCTTGATTTTGTACGCCTGACGAAATCACCAAAATAGCGCCAACGGTTGATGGAGTAATTATTGTGAAATCAAACTCACGAAATACACTCACATAAATATAAATAAAGAAATATAAAGTATGAAAACAAGAATTTACGTGGAAACCCAATTGAGAAAAAACCATGGAGAGAGAGAGAGAGTAATCCACTATAATAATATTGAGATATATTGAGAGTACAAGTTGTATATTTGTGTTGTATCTCTTGTGTCCTATCATATTCTGTTCTATTCTCTTTCCTCTCTAACCCTAGCTTGTAGCCGTATATATAGAAGTCACATCCACCTGCATCCAACTAGGAGAAGTACTCCTTATCCCTCAAAATAGGGAAATACAATCCTATTTTATTAAGGACTCTCCCACAGTCATAATAAATACATATGGGCCATAACCAGATTTGGACCATTAAATAAATTGGGATGCACCATGGATAGACCCAAATAATCACACTCCAACATTGTCCACCAGTCTCTTATTTATAAGGAACTTATAAATGAGAGAATATACAAATTTATCCCAACAAAACGACCATATTTGCCGAAGACAAAATATCACACCTGAACTCCATGTGCCGAACTAAAATTATTGGCTCCCAATATCACCGCCCCACTCCTCTTATTCATTCATAAGATAGATAAACAATTTCCCTTATTACTATCGAAAATATAAAGAACCAACCTTATACCAATCGAATATACCTTATCACTACCGAAGATATAAAGACCCACCCTTATCACAACCAAAGATATAAAGAACGAACCTTATCACAACCGAACTAACCTTATCACAACCGAAGATATAATGAACCAACCTTATTACTACCGAAGATATA
The DNA here is from genome assembly GCA_020205505.1 of Panax japonicus. Lineage (NCBI taxonomy): Eukaryota > Viridiplantae > Streptophyta > Magnoliopsida > Apiales > Araliaceae > Panax > Panax japonicus. Next base: position 7,092,541 of record CM035097.1, read on the forward strand.
AAGAACCAACCTTATCACAACCGAATATAGAGAACCAACCTTATACCAACCGAGCCAACCTTATCACAACCGAAGATATAAAGAACCAACCTTATCACAACCGAAGATATAAAAAACCAACCTTATCACAACCGAATATATAGAAAACCAACCTTATCACAACCAAACACCAATTATAAAGTTCGTTCTGAGGAACTACACGTATTCGTTCCAAAGAACTGTATAAATATTTAATTTAACCATTCGGGAGGACGTTGGTCCGTCCCGAAGGATATTGTCAGATCGAGAGGACGATGGTCCGTCTCGAAGGAAGTTGTCCGTTCGAGAGGACGTCGGTCCTTCCCGAACAGATAACTTCCTTCGGGAGGACGATGGTCCGTCCCAAAGGATGTGATCCATTCGGGAGGATGATGGTCCGTCCTGAAAGAAGTAATCCATTCAGGAAGACGTTGATCCGTTTCGAAGGAAGTTTACCCTACCTTATACCGCCATCCGCCCTTTTATCCCCAAATTATGAAGCCGATGTGATATAGTCTGAGGCAAACTGCAATTATCCGAAGAGGATTGTTGTTGCCCGAATTGGGTTGTTTCTGTTAGTTTTTGATTATATGATATTTTTGATTGATGACTCATTTAAGTGTGCATGATTCATGGTGTGTTATTATATTATTAAATAGGCATGGATTATGGGTTATTATATTAAAATTGATATGCATTAGTTATGGTTATTTCATGGACATTTGCCGCTGACTTCCTTACGTTGATATGATTTAAAATCAGTTCACATTTGAATTGAAGTGTTTTAAGGAAGATTTAATTTGGAGCTTATTAAGGAAGAATTGAATTGGAGTTTATTAAGGTATGTTGGTATTTATTAATAGTAACAGATAGTATGGTCCTTAAATTCAGCTAGCCCAAAATTGGCTTCTCTGTTTCATCAGTGTATCTCGTGGGTGATAATTTAATTAAGGATGTTATCTTGCTTAGTGGAGCCCACATTAGTTAGTAGTCTATTTTGAAAAGGAGTCCTACTGAAGCCTTTGAGTATTATCTTTATTTATCTCCTTTTGTTTCGGTTTAACACAATTGATTGTAGGTAAAGTTTTTCTCCTTTATTTTAGCTCTTCAAAATCAAATAGCTGGCACATATCTGCTTAATATCTTTCTTGTGATTCAAAGCTGTTGAAATTATGGGTGGCTGCTAACGGGACTGAGAAATCTTAGCTAGCATATGTTATAGCCGTTGCATGTATTGTTATATATACTCCTTCTCTTCGGCTGAACAATACACAACTGAGAACGGGCAATCAAGTTAAGAGATCACATCAGAGCTTATCAACTGTTTTTATTCCAGTCATTTATTATTATCTATTATATCTTTTTGTGTTGGAAATTTTATTCATTGTAAATCAAAGTATTCTAGCATAGCTTTGGCTTGAGGTTTCCTGGTTTAGTTAGTCTATTCATAGAAGGCTCAGGGGTCTCAAAGGTAAGAAGAGGTGCATTGGTGTACAAGTTACAGAGGTGCAAAAAGGGGGCATAGGTGTCCAAAATCAGATTTGAGGTTTCTTTGTAACAGGGGGTAATTTTTGTATTGAGTTTTAAATAGTAATAAAAAGAGTCTCCAATCCTAGTTGGGATTGGACATGGATTAGACCACTATATAGAGGATAGAGGCTGAACCACGTAAAAATCTTGGTGTGATTTTTTACTTTTGTTTATCTCTTTAACTGTCATTCACGTTCTGCACTTTGTTGTTATTCACGCCACTATCCAGACACTAAAGCAGACAGGTTTAGCTGTCTGATAATCAAAAATGAAGAACATAAGCTAAAGCAGACACTAAAGCAGACAGGTGTAGCTGTCTAAATTATACCTGTAGCAGAAAATTTTAAAACGTTTTCACTCTTTATCACTTTAAGCTTAAACACCTATTCACCCCCCTAAAGGTGTGGATATTAACATAATTACATTTGGTATCAGAGCAAGGCTCTACTAATATTGATCGTTGCATGTCGGAGGGGAAGATCCTATGGCACACATAAACTTTCAAGAAGGTCAGTCCACAAGTAGGCCACCGTTGTTGCACGGAAGTGAGAACTTCAATTTTTAGAAGTTCAGGATGAAGATCTATCTGAACCATGACCCATGGGAATGGTGGGTAGTCGAACATGGACCAGTCATTCCGCGACATGATGATGGCAAGCCAAAGAATCTCATGGAAATGGACTCAAATGAATTGTATTTGGCGTCTTATAATTCCAAGGCCATGAATACACTTTTAAGTGGCATGGTTCAGTCGGAGATAGATAAGGTCTCCTCTTGTACTATGGCTAAGGAAATTTGGGACACAGTCATCATGAGCCACGAGGGTACTACTAAAGTGAAGGAGGTCAAGCTGAGCATGCTAATGCATGAATACGAGCTATTCAAATTGGAGAAAAATGAATCAATTAGAGATGCCCAAACAAGATTCCTTACTCTAACGAATTCTCTAAGCATGCTCGGACGAAAGATTGATCAAAAGGAAATCAACCGAAAGCTTCTTAGAGTCATGCCAAAGAGATTCGCACAAAAGGTTACTACACTTCAAGACTCAGTCACAATCAGCACAATGGAAACTCTTACCTTATTTGGAGAACTTGAAGAGTTTGAAAACCAACTAAAATTGTATGATGAAGAAGATGAGGCACCTAAGAAGAAGACCTTGGCTCTACAAGCTGAAAGCTACATAGAAGGCAATGATGAAGACTCGGATGAAGAAATAGCTTTAATGACCAGAAAATTGAGGGAGCTGATCCGAAAGAAGAATAAATCAAAATTACCAACAAAAGCTTTCAACAACAAGAAAGATTTCAAGCAAAAGCCATAAGAGGAAACCTGTTTCTAATGTGGAAGGCCTGCTCACTTCAAAAGAGATTGTTTCCAACTAAAAAGAAAGAACAAAGCAAATGGTTCAAAAGGGAAGGCTCTAATGACATGGAGTGATGATGAATCTGATCATGAAGATTAAGAAGAAGAAACTGCTCAACTGTGCTTCACCTGAATACACAATGAGGAAACATCTGAGGTAAGTCCTGAACTTGGAGAAATTACTATTTCTAACTATCTTGTTTTAAAAAATGAAAACCTTCGTATGAAAGAGAAAAATGCTCACTTGAAAAGTTGGATAAATGACTTAATGAAGGAAATAGAAACTTTAATTGAGGAAAAACAAGAAATAGTTAAAGATTGCACATCATATGAAGTATCTAAGTTGAATGCTAAAATTGGATATTTAGTTAATTTTAATAAAATTTTATATAATCGTGCAAATAAATTAAATGAAGAAAATAATAGCCTTAAAAAGGAAAATGATGATCTAAAAGAAAGCTTGAAAATGAGAGATACTTGTATAGATGCTTTTAATGATGGAAAAATAATAAACATGCAAAATAATAATGAAGAAGAAATAATATCTTTAAAAAGGATCTTGCCAAATTTGTTCAAGGAGAAGAGAATTTAAATATAATGTTGGGTGCTCAATGGTCAAGCTTAGATAAATAAGGAATTGGATATAATCCTGTTAAAAACATAAAAAGCACGACTAATAAAATTAGAGTAATAAATAATAATCCAAGGAACAAGTCTCTTTATTGCTCACCTTATGTTACTTACAGAAAATTTGGTTTAAAAGGAAATTTTGATACAAACTGTAGTAAAATTAAAATAAAACAAGTTTGGATAAAGAAAGGAGATTTAATTGCTACTAACAATATCAGACCCAAACAGATTTGGGTACCAAAACGATGAATTACTTCTTTGTTTTGTAGGTATGCTTAAAAGCTAAAGTACCATCACATAAATGGGTACTTGACAGTGGATGTTCTAGACACATGACGGGTGATAGAATTAAATTTACCTCACTCGTTGCAAAGAAAGGAGGCACGGTTACTTTTGGAGATGACACCACATGCCAAATCATCGGTAAAGGTAAAATTGGTAATGGTAAGGTATACATTGATAATGTCCATCATGTTGAAGGATAAAAATATAATTTAATTAGCGTAAGTCAACTAATAGATAGTGGTCATAAAGTTATTTTTGAAAAAGATAAATGTGCTATTATTCATGCCTCACATAATGTTCCTTTAGTAGCTAACAGAGAAGGTAATATATACACTATAAATTTTAAAAATCAAAATGAGGATATCTGTTTAGCTGTTGTTCAAGATCAAACTATCCTATGGCATAGAAGGTTGGGGCATGTGCATATGGAATTGATTAACAAGTTAGTGACAAAGAACCTTGTTAAAGGTTTACTAAAGCTAAAATATGAGAAGACAGGTATTTGTAATGCATGTCAGTTGGGTAAACAAGCAAGAAATTTCTTTACAAGCAAAAATCAGGTATCAACTTCTTTACCTCTTCAATTATTGCATCTTAATTTATTTGGACCCGAGAGATATGCTAGCCTAGGAAATAATCATTATGCATGTGTTATTGTTGATGATTTTTCAAGATTTACATGGGTTTTATTTCTGAAAACTAAAGATCAAGCTTTTGGAGAATTTGAAAAGCTTATAAAGAATGTTGAAACAAAACACAACCTCAAGCTAATTGGTATACGGAGTGACCACTGTGGAGAATTTGGGAAAGATTTTATACCATATTGCAGTGAGAAAGGTGTTACACATGAGTTTTCTGCACCAAGAACGCCTCAACAAATGGTGTGGTGGAACGTAAAAATCTTACTTTTCAAGAAACTGCAAGAACTTTACTACATCAAAGTAAACTGCCTAAAAGTTTTTGGGCAGAGGCTGTAAGTACTACATGTTACATTTTAAATAGAGTACTAATTAGACCCATCCTAATGAAAACACCATATGAGTTGCTAAACAACATGATTCCAAATATTAATTATTTTAAAGTGTTTGATGCTAAATGTTTCATTCTAAATACTAATAGTAATCTTGGAAAATTTGATGCAAAATCAACCGAAGCTATTTTTCTTGGTTATTCAATGCATAGTAAAGCTTACAGGGTTTATAATCTTGATAAATTTAACGTTGAAGAATATGTGCATGTTGTTTTTGATGAATTTAACCGTGACCTATCAAAAGAAGAAAATGAAGTTTCTGCAGGAAAAGACATTGTGATTAGTGGAAAACAGACAGCTCAATTCGGACAGTCTTAGCCGTCTGCATCAGAAGGAAAATTAAATGAACGTGGAAAGCAAGCAAATGAAATTAGACAACCTGAGTCATCTGCCTTAGTTGAAAACTCAGACATGCAGACGCCTAAAGTCAGACAGCTCAACCCGTCTGCATTAGAAGAAAAATTTGATGATCAGTTTGATATAGAGCATGACATTTCAGAACCTGAACCTGAAGAACAAATGACTGCAACAAGGATTCCTAAACCATCTAGAACAGTGAAAAATCATCCACCAAATCTGATCATAGATGATCCTGACACTTGGATGAACACAAGAAGGAAAGCAAAGAATTACTGTGCATTCTCCGCATTTCTTTCACAAATCGAACCAAAGAATGTCAAGGAAGCAGTTCAAGATGAAAATTGGTCTATTGTCATGTAGGAAGAATTAAACCAATTCGAAAGGTGTCAGGTATGGGATCACGTTAAACCTCCTAAAGATGCTTCTATAATTAGTACAAAATGGATTTTCAAAAATAAACTTGATGAAAATGGCATAATTACTAGAAATAAGACTAGATTAGTAGCTCAAGGCTATAATCAACAAGAAGGTATAGATTATGAAGAAACCTTTACCCCTGTTGCAAGGTTGGAAGCCATACGAATTTTGTTAGCCTATGCATGTTTTAGACAATTTAAATTATATCAAATGGATGTGAAAAGTGCATTTTTAAATGGCTACTTAAATGAAGAAGTGTATGTCAAGCAACCACCGGGATTTGAATATAAAAAATATCCACATTATGTGTTTAAATTGAAAAAGGCTTTATATGGATTAAAGCAGGCTTCAAGAGCCTGGTATGAAAGATTAAGCAAGTTTTTATTGGACAATGGTTTTAATCGTGGAAAATTTGATTCTACTCTTTTTATTAAAACCAAAAATAAGGACTTATTAATTGTTCAAATTTTTGTGGATGATATAATTTTTGGAGCTACTACTAACTCTATGTGTGAGTGGTTTCCCCAATGTATGCATAATGAGTTTGATATGAGCCTTATGGGCGAATTAAATTATTTCTTGGGGCTTCAAATCAAACAATCCAATGAAGGGATTTATATTCACCAATTAAAGTATGTGAAAGAGCTATTGAAGAGATTTGGATTCGAGAATACCAAACCAAAGTCAACACAAATGAGTACTACCATCAAGCTTACGGCGGATGCTACAGGTAAAGATGTTGAAGTGACAATGTATCGAGGTATTATTGGTTGTTTACTTTATTTAACTGCATCAAGACCAGATATTATGTATAGTGTATGCCTTTGTGCTAGATTTCAAGCTCAACTGAAAGAATATCATCTTACAGCGGTAAAAAAATATTTAAATATTTTGCTGGCATAATTAATTTAGGCTTATATTATCCTATATCTCCAAGTTTTGAACTAATTAGATACTCAGATGCAGATTATGCAAGGTGCTAAGTTGATAGAAAAAGTACAAGTGGTGCTTGTGAATTTTTAGGTCAAAGCCTTGTAGCTTGGCACAGCAAGAAACAAACATATGTTGCCTTGTCTACTATGGAAGGTGAATATTTGGCGGGAGGTAGTTGTTGTTCACAAATTATGTGGATGATACAAACATTACATGATTTAAATGTTATTTATGAAAATGTGCCTATTATGTGTGACGATACTAGTGCTATTGATATTTCTAAAAATCTTGTGCTTCATTCTCGTACTAAGCATATTGAAGTGAGACATCATTTTTTAAGAGATAATGTTGCTAAAGGATTAATTAAGTTAGTATTTGTCCCTACTGAACATCAATTAGCTCACATTTTTACAAAACCTTTAAGCGAGGAACACTTTTGTACCTTGAGAAGAGAACTTGGAATGTCTGTCTGTGCTTAATTATTTTTATGTACCTCTAGAAATTAACTTCTTTAAAAAAATAAAAATAAAAATAAAAAATAAAATAAATAAAAACTAGAAAATAAAATAAAATATATCTATATATATAAATTTATTTTGCATTGTTTTAAATAAATGATTTATTGAGTGTCAAATTTCATTATATGTTTAAATTCCATATGTGAAAATATTTGTGAATATGTCCTGTTCTATATTATATAATGTTATCCTATCTATTAAAGTAACAGAAAGGGCATTGGTGGGTTTTACTGTTATTTAGTGATTGAGCTGGAATACAACTCTATGTAATCCTTTCATTGCTTATTCCTAAGACGAGGGTTTTTGTTCCATTTAAACTTTCCTCTACTGCTATTCTCTATACTCGTCGTCTCTCTTTCCTTTCAAAATCTAGGGCTTTCCAAGAGTTCTTTAATGGCTAAAACTCATGGCGAACATGTGGTTAACACCGGGCGAGAAGCTCTTCCAAACAAGAAGGGTATTCCAAATTACTCCTCACGACGGTGCTCGAATTGGCTTCGCACTCGACGATCAACAGATTTGGGGGTTCTGAAGAATCATTTGAAAGGGAAGTCCACCAACCCCATCCTCATTCCCGATTCCTCTCCTTCGGACCAACTGATTTCTCCTGTTCCTCAAACTCATGGTACTCCTCTAATCTTTACCTCTTCTAGTTATGTTATGCGTTTTCAGGATCTTATGATCAATAAAACTATTGTTTTTGGGAAATCAGTTGATCAAGCCCTATTTCAACAAATCTAACATCCTTATTTGCAAAAGTTCACCTCTCTGCTATGCTGAGTCCCCCCAAATCTGCATATCCAACGTTAATTAAACATTTTTTTGGGAATATGTCTGTTAAGGATGATGTCATAAAAACTTTTGTGAAAAACAAAACATTGGTCATTGATTCTACTGTATTGGGCTCTATTCTCAATATTCCATGTTCTGGATTCTATCCTTTCACACTCAAGGGTCCCTTAGCATTTGAAAATTTAACTGTCCTTGAACAGTTACGAATTGTGAAAGAGTGTTCCTCTGCTAAATTTATTGGACTCCCAACAGTTATTGAAACTACCCCTTTGACTAATGTTATTCATAAACTCATTTGTGCTAATTTAGTTCCTCGGAATGGGGTTCGGTCCAATATGACATATCAAGACTTAATTCTTTTTGCTTTAATCATCTCTGGAACAAAATTTAATTTTTCCTTGATTATGATTAAGCACATGGAGAGTTGTTTGACAAATAAAACAAAGTGTTTTCCTTATGCGGGTTTTATCACCAACATTCTTTCACACTTTGGAATCTCTTTTGTCCATGGAGATGTCGTCCAAATTTCTGATGTGATTGATAATTATATCCTGTCTCAATCTAAATTGACTGTGAATTCTGCTAGAACATTATGTTGGGATGTAGAGCAGGTTCCTACTTTAACTCCACCATCTCCACATTCTTCTCCTATTCCTAATTCTTCTGTACCAGATTCCTCTGATCTTCCTCCTCCTTCCAATGTTTAAATTTCTACTCTTTTTCAACTTATCCATGAGATGGGCACTCGGTTTGACTCTGCCCTTCAAACAATCCCCAACCAAATTTAAGAGTTGAACGACAAGGTTGATTATGTCTCCGGACGGATAGAAGTGTTGGTCTCTCATCACAACGACTATGTGATTAAAATTCAGGAATTTGACAAGAAGCTGGATGATGTTCTCTATGAACCTGCTACTGATGCAGCTGTATGACTCCAATCTTTTTGATAATGCCAAAGGGGGAGAAGTATAAGGGGATAAGGAGAGGATAATAATATGGTTTTTGGATGTGGTTTTTGGATATTGGTTATACTGTTGTTTTTGGATATATTAGACTATGCTACTGATGATGCTATTGGTTTCTAACTATTCTTAATTTGGGATATGATATCTATGTTTTGCATGGGATTATTTATTTAGATATTATATATGTCTCCCTTATTTGTTATTTGTTTCCCTATCTGTTATGGAAATCTTATATGCATAAATTTAGGGGGAGCTTAAATTTAGGGGGAGCATATGTTGGCTAAAGTAGTGCATAAATTGTCATCATCAAAAAGGGGGAGAATGTTAGTTTTTGATTATATGATATTTTTGATTGGTGACTAATTTAAGTGTGCATGGTTCATGGCGTGTTATTATATTATTAAATAGGCATGGATTATGGGTTATTATATTAAAATTGATATGCATGAGTTATGGTTATTTCATGGACATTTGCCGCTGACTTCCTTACGTTGATATGATTTAAAATCAGTTCACATTTGAATTGAAGTGTTTTAAGGAAGATTTAATTTGGAGCTTATTAAGGAAGAATTGAATTGGAGTTTATTATGGTATGTTGGTATTTATAAATAGTAACAGATAGTATGGTCCTTAAATTCAGCTAGCCCAAAATTGGCTTATATGTTTCATCAATGTATCTCGTGGGTGATAATTTAATTAAGGATGTTATCTTGCTTAGTGGAGCCCACATTAGTTAGTAGTCTATTTTGAAAAGGAGTCCTATTGAAGCCTTTGAGTATTATCTTTATTTATCTCCTTTTGTTCTGGTTTAACACAGTTGATTGTATGTAGAGTTTTTCTCCTTTATTTTAGCTCTTTAAAATTAAATAGTTGGCACATATCTACTTAATATCTTTCTTGTGATTCAAAGCTGCTGAAATTATGGGTGGCTGCTAACGGGATTGAGAAATCTTAGCTAGCATATGTTATAGCCGTTGCATGTATTGTTATATATACTCCTCTTCGGCTGAACAATACACAACTGAGAACGGGCAATCAAGTTGAGAGATCACATCAGAGCTTATCAACTGTTTTTATTCCAGTCATTTATTATTATCTATTATATCCTTTTGTGATGGAAATTTTATTCATTGTAAATCAAAGTATTCTAGCATAGCTTTGGCTTGAGGTTTTCTGGTTTAGTTAGTCTATTCATAGAAGGCTCAAGGGTCTCAGAGGTGAGAAGATGTGCAGTGGTGTACAAGTTGCAGGTGTCCAACATCAGATTTGAGGCTTCTTTGTAACAGGGAGTAATTTTTGTATTGAGTTTTAAATAGTAATAAAAAGTGTCTTCAATCCTAGTTAGGATTGGACGTGGATTAGACCGCTAGATAGAGGATAGGGGCTGAACCACGTAAAAATCTTGGTGTGATTTTTTACTTTTGTTTATCTCTTTAACTGTCATTCACGTTCTGCACTTTGTTGTTATTCACGCACACTATCTAGACACTAAAGCAGACAGGTTTAGCTGTCTGATAATCAGAAACGAAGAACATAAGCTAAAACAGACACTAAAGCAGACAGGTGTAGCTGTCTGAATTATACCTGTAGCAGAAAATTTTAAAAAGTTTTTACTCTTTATCACTTTAAGCTTAAACACCTATTCACCCCCCTCTAGGTGTGCATATTAACTGAATTACAGTTTCCCAAATGTCACGGGAGATTGGCCAAAAGTCCAACAAAGTATGAACTTTAATTACCCCCAATCTCTTATTTATAAAGAACTTATAAATAAGAGAGTATTCAAAAAGTCTCTTCAGGATTTATATCCTAGGGATTTTTATCCTCGGGATTTTTATCCTCCGGATTTATATCCTTCGAATTTATAACCTCCAAATTTATATCCTCGGGATTTTTATCTTGGGGATTTATATCCGTAGAATGTTCATCCTTTCGGGAGATCAAAGACTTCTCGAAGGACGTTTGATGCAATTGCTGCTTGGTCCGCCGCCGAATCACGCTTGCGCCACTTTTTATCCCAGCTAACTCGAATATTGGAAATCGTGCATCATGCATAGCTGTCGGCCATCACTTTTATTGAAAAACAATTTCAAGAGCATGAACATGAACATGAACATGAACATGAGTTTATACACATGTATACGTGCAAAGAAATATTAATGTCAATGATTATCCCAAGCCACATAATAGTAGAAGATGTACATGTACATGATAGCAGAAGGTGTACAGTACTTTTATTTATTTATTAAGTAACTTAGCTTTTATGTGACACCAAATAACATATTTTTTTATTTATTTATCTTTTGCAAACGAAGACTACTAATTATGTGGTGCAACCATATATAAAGCAGTTACAAGCGGCTGCCACAAAGTCCAACTGGGTGGCTATCAAGAATTCTAGGGAGTACTTGAATGTCTGTTCATGCTTGCCAAAAATAATAAAGAAAGAGACAAAAGACTTAGCTTTAGTTGAAATAGTGATGGTTCTGCATGTGATCCGGATTAAAATACTTCAAATAATTGCATCGTCTTCATTATATCTCGGTAATTGGTGATTAAAAAATAACAGTATAAAAATGTTCCCACAGACGGCGCAAATGTTAACGCCTGATTTTATACGCCTGACGAAATCACCAAAACAGCAGGCCAAAATAGCGCCAACGGTTGATGGAGTAATTGTTGTGAAATCAAACTCACGAAATACACTCACATAAATATAAATAAAGAAATATAAAGTATGGACACAAGAATTTACGTAGAAACCCAATTGGTAAAAAATCACGGAGAGAGAGAGAGTGTGTAATCTACTATAATAATATTGGGAGTACAAGTTGTGTACTTGTGTTGTATCTCTTGTGCCCTATCATATTCTATTCTATTCTCTTTCCTCTCCAACCCCAGCTTGTAGTCGTATATATAGAAGTCACATCCACCCGCATCCAACTAGGAGAAGGACTCCTTATCCCTCCGAATAAGGAAATATAATCCTATTTTAATAAGGACTCTCCCACTGTCATAATAAATATATATGTGTCATCACCAGATCTGGACCATTAAATAGACTGGTCTGCACCATGGCTAGACCCAAATAGTCACACTCCAACACACACACACACACATATATATATATATATGAGAGAGAAAAATATATATATAATTTAGAAACTAGAATGTACATATTAAGGGGGTGTTTGTGTAGAGTTGAATGACTGAATCAATCAGTCATTCAATGCACTTGTTTTGAATAAAAATCTTCTGAATGGTTGAATCTGTCAGATTTTTTGGCTTAATGGTCAAGTGTAATCTTTTCGACTGAATGAAACATTTTATTTTTAATTTTTTTATAATATTAAGTAATATTAAATAAATTTACAACAATTTTAAAAATTTTCAAAGCGATGAAATAATAAAAATTTGTTATTCAAATATATCAATTATTAAATAACTTTTTTCATTATTCAGAATTCTACTTCATTTATCTCATACTACCCCTAAGGTTATCTATATATAGTATGGTCATGCTTATTTCAAAGCCTTTTGGTTGAGTTTTTATCATAAATAAAAACTATAGCCTTTGAAAAAAAAAGTCTTGTCTATTTAAAAAACGAGAAGGGTACTACTATATGGTGGTATGTTTTATGATAAAGATTAAAATTGTTTTATTTGAGTTAAATGATCTCTTCATAACGCTAAAGTCATTACAATTCTACTCTACGACCACGATTTATCACTAAAATCTTTTCTTTATCCCATTTTCTCTCCTATTTTTTTTCATCCATGTTAACGTCAAGATCTTTCCTCACGTCCCAATCACGTAGACGCGTCCGATATCCTGCACAGTTCAACAAGTCAACACCAAAAGCTTGACGGCTTGACTGTCGGAGGATAGCTCCGGCGTGAGAGTCAGTATCGGCGATCACAAGGTTAATAATGGAGGAATAATATGTCTAGTGTATTGAGAAATATAATAATTTAGATGAATGTTGTGACGCCCCCAAAATTAGGTATACATCACCCATCTTGGGTCGCCAGATACATGGTACAGAATTCAAATACATCTTACTAATACAACTGTCGTGTACAATACGACAAAGCATAAACTGTGAGTTTGAATACAAATATTGTCTACTAGAGATTATACAAACTCAAAAGGAGTCCTCATTACAATTATTATCACACTATTTCACAGAATAGTGAGGACTACTAATGCTATCCTCTGGACCATTACTCCGTTCCCCGACTAGTCCCTGCTATGTTCTCATTTCCTGAAGAGAACAGTGAAAGAAAGGGTAAGCTCAACTAGCCCAGTAAGAAATATTATGACTAAGATAATGCAGAATAAATTATCGTTAGCCTTCAACAGTATTAAACTGATAAAATATAACAACATCAAGTTTAACAGCAGCGGATCAAGCAATCCATTAAAAGAGTCAAGTAGAGAATAGAATCTACTATCTTTTATGATTTAAAAAGTTTTTCATCACTTTTATCGCTGAGACTCAGCTTAATAAATAATCCACATCATCCCTGCACTACGGTCAAGGATACTCATTAGGGTCACGACCACAAATTCCATGCACTACGGGCCAAGGATATTTGTGTATTCATCAATGGTCATGATCATGCCAACAACTGTCCATCAATGCACTACGGGCCAATGAGGACTTTTACCACATCATTTGTAACATTACGGTCATGATTACACCGAATAATCCCTGGTCATAATCATACCAAGTCCATCTATGCACTACAGGCCACAGATGACTTTCAAAAAAATATAAACATGAGGATGATGTACAATGATATAAGAATTCAATAAAACAAGTTCAAGAATTAATTTGTCCAAGAACCAATAACGTCCAAATTGTTAATAAGGTACTGTTTTGTGGGGTAAAATTCAAGAATGCTCAGAAGAATATTTCCACGAAAAGATACTGGATGAAGCGCAAATATCAAGGATGTTCCACTAATTTCATGGAGTATAGAAGTTCAAAACTTTAACCAACTGAGTATAATAAAGAATGGAATAACAACAGAAATCACCATGCATGCGGTACTTCGCATCGACAGGTTATTCCAACAGAATAATAATAACGGAACCAGGTCAGGCAAAATTTGCACCGACAGGATGTTCCAACAGAATAATAAAGACGGAACCAGGTCCGGTGTAAACACACAGACAGGATGTTCCAACGGAATAGTAATAAAGACGAAACCAGGTCCGGTGTAAAACACATAGAGATGATGTTCCAACAGAATAATAATAAAGACGGAACCAAGTCCGGTGTAAAACACACAGACAGGATGTTCCAACAGAATAATAGAAGAATGTCACCAAGTATAGGGTAGACCGCGTATACAGGTTATTCCAACAGAATAATAAGAAATGGAATAACAACAGTTCTCTTCATGAATAAAAAAGAATAACACCCCTTACCGTAACAGAAACTGGATATGGGAAAAGAAAAGTTAAGTAGCAAAAAGCTTTTCTTCTATCTCTCTATAGTTTCTCTCTCTAGAGTTCATTGAATTCGTAAGAAAATAATGAAGGAATGAGCTTCTATTTATAGGAAAATGGAATGCATAGTAACTAATCCATGAACGGTCCAGATTGATTTACTTTAATCTGACGGTCCATATTTAAAAAAAAATCTTTTAAATAAAATATAATATATTCTATTTATATAAAAAGATTTTTACTATGCAAACACTATGCAACACTATGCATAATATAATATAATATATTCTATTTATAAAATAACTTTAATAAAGTATTCTGTTTTATATAAAAAGATGTTTCTGTTAATAATACGAATAAAACAAAACGTCATCATCGCTATAATAATTCATATTATTAATCGACAATAATTGAATCAAACTGAGCGACTTCTCACATAAATATCAATAATCAATACCGTGTGCTACTATGCAACAACGCGTATTACTGTACTTTTACTACCCAGTAGTTCAACAGTATCAACGGTAAAACTTCCGCCGTTATTTTTAATAAAATATTTTTTTGTCGTTTTCTCAATCCGACAATAATTCTGTTATGGGGTCCACCAATAATTTTGTCGTCGTACGAATATTTTCTGTTTAAAACGAATATTCCCCGACCAATCGAATATTATATGACAACTTGCATACTTTGCAAAATTTATAAATATTACCCACAACTATAACATTATATTAAATTCATTCCATAATATTCAAAAATGATAATTATAGAAAATCCATTTTTATTTAAAAGTTGGGTTCTTACAACCTCCCCTTCTTAAGAAATTTCGCCCTCGAAATTAGGGTACGTACCTGGTATGTCGAAGAGGTAAGGATACCTTGATTTCATTTCAGATTCCAACTCCCAAGTCATTTCCTCAACATCGTGGTTTCTCCATAAAACTTTGACTTGAGGTATAACCTTGGTGCGTAAAATATGTTCTTTCTTATCCAAGATTTGAACAGGAACCTCTTCATACGTTAAATCTTCCGCTATTTCGTCCGGTTCTAACTCAATAATGTGGTTCGGGTCTTTCACATATTTACGTAGCATGGATATGTGAAAAACGTTATGAACACGAGACATACTTGGCGGTAAAGCGAGTCTATAGGCCACAGTTCCTACTCGATCGAGGATTAAAAATGGGCCGATGAATCGAGGATTGAGCTTTCCTCTCTTTCCAAATCTCGTAACTCCTTTCCATGGAGCAACACGTAACAACACATGATCTCCTATATCGAATTTCACGTCCTTTCGATGAAGATCAGCATAACTCTTTTGTCGATCTTGTGAGGTTTTTATACGTTTTCGGATCATTTGAATCTTTTCCGTAGTCATACGTACCAAATCCGGTCCCAACAACGTTGCTTCACCCACCTCATCCCAACATACTGGAGAACGACACTTTCTTCCATACAACGCCTCGAACGGAGCCATGCCAATACTTGCTTGATAACTGTTGTTGTAGGAAAACTCCACCAATGGTAAGAACTTGTCCCAACTTCCCTTGAAATCAAGGACACAGAGTCTTAATAGATCTTCAAGAGTTTGAATAGTCCTCTCTGATTGTCCGTCCGTTTGAGGATGATATGCCGAGCTAAATCGTAAATCTGTGCCCATAGCTTTTTGCAAACTAACCCAAAATCGCGAAGTGAATCTTGGGTCTCGATCAGAAACTATGGATACTGGCATACCATTCAATCTTACAACCTCGTTTATGTACATACGAGCAAGACGTTCAAGTGTATAAGTTTCTCGTATCGGTAAGAAATGAGCAGACTTGGTCAATCAATCAACAATGACCCAAATCGCATCTATGCCTTGAGAAACTTTGGGAAGACCAGTAACAAAATCCATGGTAATGTGCTCCCACTTCCATTCTGGAATTTCAAGTGGTTGCAATGGTCCTTTTTGTATTTGATGCTCCGCCTTGACTCGTTGACACGTTAGACACCTTGAGATAAAAAGTGCTATCTCTCTCTTCATATTGCCCCACCAAAATGTATGTCGAAGATCATGATACATTTTGGTACTCCCAGGATGGATTGCAAACGGTGTGTTGTGCGCCTCCATCATGATTTTATACTTTAAATCAGGGTCGTTAGGAACACAAAGTCTGGAGTTGACTCGAAGTATTCCTTCTTCATCGATTCTTGCTTCCGGTATCGCACCTTCTTGTACTTTCTTCCTCATACGCATCAGCTCCGGATCTGTAACTTGAGCAGCTTTAATTTTATCAATTAAAGTCGGTTCTACTCGTATATTCGCCATCATAACGTGGGTCCTTGGAGTCTTTATATCTATCTCCATCCTTTGCAAGTCATACAAAATGGGCCTTTGCGTTGACAATATTGCACTCGCACCCGCATATGACCTTCTACTCAATGCGTCAGCTACCACGTTCGCTTTTCCAAGATGGTATTAGATGGTATAATCATAATCTTTCAACAGTTCAAGCCAACGTCGTTGTCCCATGTTGAGTTCCTTTTGAGTGAAGAAATATTTGAGGCTTTTATGATCCGTAAAGATCTCCACTTTCTCCCCATACAAGTAATGCCTCCAAATTTTAAGTGCGAAGACAACAGCTGCTAACTCTAGATCATGAGTAGGATAATTTCTCTCATATTCTTTGAGTTGTCGTGAGGCATAGGCTATGACTTTCCCATGTTGCATGAGAACACATCCTAACCCTTTGCCCGAAGCATCACTGTAGATGACAAATCCCTCCGAACCAGATGGTATTGTCAGCACAGGTGCTGAAATGAGTCTCCTATTGAGTTCTTGAAAACTCTTCTCACATTCCTCGCTCCAACCGAACTTTGTATCTTTCCGAGTTAGCTGAGTTAGTGGAGTAGCGATTCGAGAAAACCCTTCTACGAATCTCCGATAATAACCAGTTAAGCCGAGAAAGCTACGTACTTCGGTCACTGATTTAGGTTGCTCCCAGCTTTGAATAGCTTCAATCTTTGCTGGGTCAACAGATATTTCATGACTTGATACCACGTGCCCAAGGAATGCTACTTCCTCAAGCCAGAACTCGTATTTCTTCAACTTGGCATAAAGCTTGTATTCACGAAGCTTTTGGAGTATTAGCCTCAAGTGTTCCTCATGATCTTCACGGCTTTTGGAATAAATGAGGATGTCATCAATAAAGATGACCACAAAGTGATCCAAATATTCCTTGAATACTCGGTTCATCATATCCATGAAGGCAGCAGGAGCATTAGTCAATCCAAAGGACATGACTAGGAATTCATAATGCCCGTACCGAGTTCTGAAAGCCGTCTTTGTTATGTCATCGGTTTTAATCTTCAATTGGTGATATCCGGAACGAAGATCAATCTTTGAAAAGAATTTGGCTCCTTGCAACTGGTCAAACAGGTCATCGATACGTGGCAATGGATACCTATTTTTGATGGTGACATGATTTAACTCCCGATAATCAATACAAAGTCGCATACTCCCATCTTTCTTCTTCACGAATAGAACAGGAGCACCCCAAGGAGAAGTACTAGGACGAATAAAGCCAATGTCTAACAATTCCTGCAGTTGAGTCTTTAACTCCTGAAGTTCAATAGGAGCCATTCGATATGGGGCTTTGGAAATGGGTTTTGTACCGGGTTCAAGGTCGATACAAAATTCAATTTCACGCTCCGGGGGTAGGCCAGGAAGTTCTTCAAGGAATACGTCAGGGAATTCATTAACAATAGAAATATTATTCAAAACTGACGTATTTTTGTTTAGATCTGTGACATGAGCTAAGAAAGCTTGACATCCGTTTTTCAATAAACGAATAGCTTTATGGCTTGAGATGAAAGTGATTGATTTTAATGGTTTGGTTGCTTGAATTCGCATAATAGGTCGATTAGGAATATGAAAGCTAACAACCTTACGAAAACAATCAATTTTTGCATGATGAGTAGTTAACCAATCAATCCCTAGAATTACATCAAATGCAAGTATTTTTAATGTAATAAGATCGACAGGTAATGCGTGGGTACCAACTTGAACCAAACAAGACTTATAAACCGTGGATGTAATGAAGGTTTCTCCCAACGGAGTTTCCACAGATAAGTCAAAGTCTAATTTCTCCGGAGTCAAATTTAATCGTTGAGCGCAAGTAGGAGAAATAAAAGAATGGGTAGAACCGGTATCAAATAAAGTGTAGACTTCGCTAGAGTTTATGATAAGCTTACCCGTGATGACCTCATGCGGGTTCCTTGCTTTCTGGGAGGTCACAACAAACGCTCTCCCTTGCACTACCGGCTTTGACTTTTCTGGGACAGCCTTTGGTGCCTCCATCCTAGTTGAATTTGTCTTCGGTGAACGACAAAATCAGGCTAAGTGACCTTCTCTTCCATAATTATAACATGCTTTGGACGGCATCGCGCAATTTGGACTGATGTGTCCCTCCCCTCCGCATTTGAAGCATATGATAGGTGGTCTTTCTCCTTCCTTAACAACGGTTGCTGATGCTGACGTCTTTCCATCATTGTTGAATCTCCTCTTCTTGAAATGTCCATTCTTATTGTTTTGGCCCTGATTACCACCGAAATGGTTACCATTTCTGGCCTGATGATTTCCTCCACGCTTGTTGTCACCGCTTCGATGACTGCTCTCACTAGTATTATCATTTTACCGGCTGCTCTCTTTTGATTGCGTTGACTCGTTATCGCGCTCTACCAACTGAGCCCTATTTACAACATCTGAATACAAACACAGTTTATGAGAAATAAGATGTTGACGTATCTCCGGCTTCAAACCTCTTAAAAACAATCGTGCCATTCTCTCTTCATTATCCATCAAGTGGGACGCAAACCGGGATAACTCAACAAATTTTGCCTCGTATTGCGACACGGTCATATTATTTTGCTCCAATTTGATAAACTCCACCTCCTTCATGTGACGGATACTTTCGGGAAAGTATTTGTCATTGAACAGCTCTTGGAACTTCTCCCAAGACATCTTCAGTACGGCAGGTTGAGTCCGTTTTACCGATTCCCACCAGTAATCTGCCTCTCCGCACAACATAAAGGCGGCAAAGGGAACCTTTTGCTCCTCGGAGCATCCCAAGACATCAAATATGTTGGTGATCTGCTTTATTCATTCTTCCGCAATAAGTGGTTTTGGCTCTCCCTTAAACTCCGATGGTCCCAGCTCCTTGAACTGTTTAGCGGTGACCGCCCGAGAATTTCCAGTGTTTCCACCTACATTTTGAACAGGAGCCGCTCTCGCTTGCTGTTGCATGAATTGCACAAAGCCTCTAAACAATCCATCATTCATCATTTGGTCATGAGGATTGTCGCCTTCCTGATGCACATTCTCCTGATTATTGATATGTGGAGACTCAACGGTCTCTTGTGCTCCATTGTTATTCTCAACATTTTCGAAAGTCATTTTTAGATACTGCCACAAAACAAAGATTAATTGACATGTAACATAATATCTCTAAACTTTGACCAACTAATTTAAATACAAAATAAATTTAAGTAGGTCATACTATCGAAGGAATTCCCCGTCTCTCCCCTCCTAGTTCTAGTCTCACATCTTAGCCAGGGATCATATCCCTAAGCTCTAATACCAACTGTGACGCCCCCAAAATTAGGTATACATCACCCATCTTGGGTCGCCAGATACATGGTACAGAATTCAAATACATCTTACTAATACAACTGTCGTGTACAATACGACAAAGCATAAACTGTGAGTTTGAATACAAATATTGTCTACTAGAGATTATACAAACTCAAAAGGAGTCATCATTACAATTATTATCACACTATTTCACAGAATAGTGAGGACTACTAATGCTATCCTCTGGACCATTACTCCGTTCCCCGACTCGTCCCTGCTATGTTCTCATTTCCTAAAGAGAACAGTGAAAGAAAGGGTGAGCTCAACTAGCCCAGTAAGAAATATTATGACTAAGATAATGCAGAATAAATTATCGTTAGCCTTCAACAGTATTAAACTGATAAAATATAACAACATCAAGTTTAACAGCAGCGGATCAAGCAATCCATTAAAAGAGTCAAGTAGAGAATAGAATCTACTATCTTTTATGATTTAAAAAGTTTTTCATCACTTTTATCGCTGAGACTCAGCTTAATAAATAATCCACATCATCCCTGCACTACGGTCAAGGATACTCATTAGGGTCACGACCACAAATTCCATGCACTACGGGCCAAGGATATTTGTGTATTCATCAATGGTCATGATCATGCCAACAACTGTCCATCAATGCACTACGGGCCAATGAGGACTTTTACCACATCATTTGTAACATTACGGTCATGATTACACCGAATAATCCCTGGTCATAATCATACCAAGTCCATCTATGCACTACAGGCCACAGATGACTTTCAAAAAAATATAAACATGAGGATGATGTCAATGATATAAGAATTCAATAAAACAAGTTCAAGAATTAATTTGTCCAAGAACCAATAACGTCCAAATTGTCAATAAGGTACTGTTTTGTGGGGTAAAATTCAAGAATGCTCAGAAGAATATTTCCACGAAAAGATACTGGATGAAGCGCAAATATCAAGGATGTTCCACTAATTTCATGGAGTATAGAAGTTAAAACTTTAACCAACTGAGTATAATAAAGAATGGAATAACAACAGAAATCACCATGCATGCGGTACTTCGCATCGACAGGTTATTCCAACAGAATAATAATAACGGAACCAGGTCAGGCAAAATTTGCACCGACAGGATGTTCCAACAGAATAATAAAGACGGAACCAGGTCCGGTGTAAACACACAGACAGGATGTTCCAACGGAATAGTAATAAAGACGGAACCAGGTACGGTGTAAAACACGCAGACAGGATGTTCCAACAGAATAATAATAAAGACGGAACCAGGTCCGGTGTAAAACACACAGACAGGATGTTCCAACAGAATAATAGAAGAATGTCACCAAGTATAGGGTAGATCGCGTATACAGGTTATTCCAACAGAATAATAAGAAATGGAATAACAACAGTTCTCTTCATGAATAAGAAAGAATAACACCCCTTACCGTAACAGAAACTGGATATGGGAAAAGAAAAGTTAAGTAGCAAAAAGCTTTTCTTCTATCTCTCTATAGTTTCTCTCTCTAGAGTTCAGTGAATTCGTAAGAAAATAATGAAGGAATGAGCTTCTATTTATAGGAAAATGGAATGCATAGTAACTAATCCATGAACGGTCCAGATTGATTTACTTTAATCTGACGGTCCATATTTAAAGAAAAATCTTTTAAATAAAATATAATATATTCTATTTATATAAAAAGATTTTTACTATGCAAACACTATGCAACACTATGCAACACACTATGCAACACACTATGCAACACTATGCATAATATAATATAATATATTCTATTTATAAAATAACTTTAATAAAGTATTCTGTTTTATATAAAAAGATGTTTCTGTTAATAATACGAATAAAACAAAACGTCATCATCGCTATAATAATTCATATTATTAATCGACAATAATTGAATCAAACTGAGCGACTTCTCACATAAATATCAATAATCAATACCGTGTGCTACTATGCAACAACGCGTATTACTGTACTTTTACTACCCAGTAGTTCAACAGTATCAACGGTAAAACTTCCGCCGTTATTTTTAATAAAATATTTTTTTGTCGTTTTCTCAATCCGACAATAATTCTGTTGTGGGGTCCACCAATAATTTTGTCGTCGTACGAATATTTTCTGTTTAAAACGAATATTCCCCGACCAATCGAATATTATATGACAACTTGCATACTTTGCAAAATTTATAAATATTACCCACAACTATAACATTATATTAAATTCATTCCATAATATTCAAAAATGATAATTATAGAAAATTCATTTTTATTTAAAAGTTGGGTTCTTACAAATGTTGTTACCTTTTTCCCTTGTGACCTTCGTCCAATATGCACTCCAAACCCAGTTTACTATGCCACCCACCACTACCTGACACAGCCCCCCACTCCAGTCCAGCTCAGCCGAAAGTGTGCAGCTCACCCACTACATACTGTCACTGTCTGTCACCGCCGGTCGACTGAGTCCCATCCTCATTAATGCCATGCAGGCGGTGACAGATAACATTCAACTGTTATCTTTTGTAATGATTACCGGTCAGAGCTAAGATAAGTTATAATTTGTATAATGGACCGACCCAATGACTAAGCCCAATACAATTAAGATGACCCATTTGACCGGATCCAACCGAAATGACCCAATAGAATAATCAAATACTTTGGCCCAACCTATTCGGTCCAAAAGATAAAATATATCACGGCCCAAGGGAGGAGCCCATTCGATCTGGCCCAATACGAAAAGTATTATGGCCCAACAATCCATATTTTTTAGGTTTTATTCAAATATTTAATTTTTTTCTTAATTGCACACACAGTGTATGCCACATATATTATTATCAATAACTAGGGAGCCAATATATGAGAAGGAGTTGAAAGTTTTGAGGAGTTGGACCAATAATAGAAAAATAAGTTCATAAATAAGACTGTAAAATGAGTAAACAGTTCGGGCTCGATTCGTACTCGCTCGACTAAAAGTTCGATTCGAGCTCGACTCGAAATATAAATGAGTCAAATATGAGCAAATTTTAAAGTTCGATAAATTACTCGAACTTCTTCAAATTATAATTTTCTATTGATACTCGGATCATATTCGTTTGAAAAGTTCAAACTGATCGGGCTCGATTCGGAATCGTGCTCGACTCGGTAGCTAAATGAGCCTCAATCAAACCTTATATTATACTCGATAAATTTTGTGAACCAAATCTAAGTAACTGAATATTCGGATTGACTCGGTTCGTTTACACCCTTAGCCATAAATGAAGTAGACGCCGTCCAAAAGAAAATTCCCATTTTAAACATTGAAGAATTGTAATGGTTATGGGCCACATGTGAAGATGGGCCAATTTGGCTAAACCACGATTTTAAGAAAGGTGGGCCTCTTTATTTAATTTCTTGGGTTTATAAGTTACAACTAATTGAGAAACAAGAAATTTATGATTACAACAAACACTTAAAAGTTATTGAATAAAATTGAACTGTATATCGAAATATTCAATCAAATGATTTCAACCATTCTTTTTTTCTTTTTCTTTTTCTTTTTCTTTTTATCTGCAAAAATAAATTTTTATTAAAAGTCAGAGTAATACAAATGTGGCAAATCCAAAAGTTTTGAATGGGGCCACAAAGAGTTGTATTACAATTAGATTAAACATTTATCGAACGAAAAACTTTAAATCGACCTACTACTCCTGTGACATAGACACTCCATAACATTACCCAAAAAATATATTATTCCTCTTGAGATTTTGAACTGACCATAGACTTTGAATGAACAATCTTATAATTTTGAAAATTGATATTTCCACAATACTTTTTGATATTTTTACATGAAAACAGTCGTTATAGGATCTATAGCGACTGATTATCATGTGGAAATATCATTTTCTGCTGTGAATATCTGTTCTGTTTTCTTTGAACAATATTTACCATCAAACTCGCTCACCACAGAAAAGAACAAAAATACCTAGCATCACTAAAAATGCATTACAATTTACACACAAAGCACAACAATTGATCTACAAAAACACATTAATATATCCCTCAAACAGTAAACTAAACCAACAAAAATAACAACATAAACTAAACATGATCATTATATATACTAACCCCTTGATTCTGAAGCCCCAGTCCATTCAAATTTCAGAATGCTATAAATTAACCTATTCACTAGGAGAAGGAAACTAAATAATTAACTGGAGAGCTTACAAAATAATATATAGTAAGCCCTCAAGTAGGCAAATTTATATTGTTTAGTGTTAAAGGCTTAAGACCCGGTCCAAACCCAGTTGAACGGAGTTGACCCGGAGTCCTTCAGTCCACAAGTGTCTCTTCCAATTTCCCTTCTTCTCAATTATTATTCCCTCTTTTATTTTGTGGAATTGCTTTGGGATTTAAACAATTATGTTTGCCTTTGCTTAAAAAAAGAGAGAAGCAAATCAGGATCTAATTAAGGTTGCTGGGCTTACCATGTCCAAATAACTGGATGTTGTAATATGGTAACAGTTGGATAAGTAAAAATTGAGCTGATAAAGTCCAAACAAGAAAATTCAAGACAACTAATCTGAGTGTATGGAAAGTAGATTAGGTAATAATTATATCTTTAAATGAGTTTGAATATTAAGTTGCAGAGACAATATATCATGGAAATTGATATTTTCACATGACTCTTTGTTATTTCTATATGAAAAGTGTCGTTATAGATGTATAACAACGGTAAAAACCGTCGCTATAGGATCTATGTCGACGATTTTCATGTAGAAATATCAAAAAGTCATATGAAAATATCAATTGGACATTGAGGTCAGTTTTTTTCACTAAAAATAGTTCTGATTTGAGAGGTTTTTTATGTGGGTATTTGTGAAATTTTCTTAAAGTTGTGTTTTTTTAAAATAAATAAATTGTGAGATGCGTTTCTATTTCACTTTTTTATGATGGATTTTTTTTATTTGAGTGTGAAAATAGGGGTTTTGGATGATTTTTTTTTATTTGGGTGTGAAAATAAGGGTTTTGGATGATCAATTTTTGCAGCTTCAGAAACTAAACTGCGGGATTAGAACAACCCAAATTTTGTGAACAAGTGGTGACCCTCTTATAAGAATATTCTCCTCCAGTGGATCCGAAACATTGCCATGTGACTGTGAGGCTTCTTTAGCTTCTTTATGGATATTTTAGAAATTCATTGTTTTAGAAATCCACTTCAAATTTACTTAATAGGATAACAATTCAAGGATCAAAATGACCAGACAACATATGTGACGCTCCTAAAATTAGGTATACATCACTCATTTTGAGTCGTCAGATACATGGTACAAAATTCAAATACAACTTCATTTATATAACTGTTGACCTGTCATATAGAATACAACCACAGTTAATTGTGAGTTTTAATACAAATGTATGTAACTCTCATGGTGCCTCGACCACAACCTTACAATGGTACTTACATAAAAGTATAGTCAAAAACTGTTTTAGAAATTAAAATCTTTGGGAAGTGCTCAAGGAAACCTTCGTACATGGGAGGTCATGCGTCTAGGTTATAATAAATATCATATGGCCACAAAATTATCCTTGGTTGACCCAATAGACCCCAAAAAAAAACGAGAAGATTACTATCATCTTCTTTCCAATGGCGAGTCTTCTCTTGACATATAACTATTTTCACTGTCTCCAAGTGAATATTATATTTTAAATCAACTCCAAGATCATATAGGTAGTGCCCGTAAATATATTCAGCAAGTGGATGCGCACAACCCTGTCTTATGATAACACGAGTTTGTATGTCATTAGATATCTTGTATGATAGTGGTAAAACACCCTTCCAAAGTTGGGTTCACCTCACCCTATTTGATTCACCAAATATAATTACTAAATGTTGTATAGAATACAACACACTTTTCTATATTGTTTAAGGAGAACCTCCACAGCTAGAGACCACTGTTCTATTCCCCTGTTATCCCCGCTCAACCCAGCAACACTCTTATTACCTGAAAGAAATTGTGAAGCAGAAAGGGTGAGCACAACTAGCCCAATGAGGAATATCATGACTAAAGATAATTAAATTATCAATAACTTTCATCAATAATAAATCAGAGATTTAGAACATATGGTAGATGATAAAACTTTTCAACCAAAGTTGCTGCGGAACGAGCAATCCATTAGAAGAGTCAAATAGACCATAAGGTCCATTATCTTCTCTATGTTAAAAGTCCACCAATAATATTTTATCCATGTAAAATAAATCAACAGTTCCTGTCCACAATCATATGAATAATTCATAATCATAATTGTGGTTCTAAATTCCTCTTCGCAACTAGGACGAAGATAATTCTCATCACCTATCTTCACCTGAAACATCAAAAAATCATGGTTGAACTACTCGGTAGTAAAAGTACAGTAATACGTGTGGTTTCATAGTAGCACACGGTATTAATTATTAATGCTTATGTGAGAAGTCATCTCAGTTTTGTTTTATTACTTATATATATATTAGAGTTATATATATAAGATAGGTATGTATATATATATACAGAATGGATCCTGTCCGGACTCCCGGACAGGACCCAAAATCCGGACCCCAAAATTTTTTTTTTTTTTTTTTTTTTTTTTTTGTAGAACAACTAAAAAAAAAAAAAAAAAATTTATGGAA
Source organism: Panax japonicus (assembly GCA_020205505.1). Classification (NCBI taxonomy): domain Eukaryota; kingdom Viridiplantae; phylum Streptophyta; class Magnoliopsida; order Apiales; family Araliaceae; genus Panax; species Panax japonicus. The sequence goes on from CM035097.1 coordinate 7,119,127, forward strand.
CTGAAATTTTTCAATAATACAGTGTTTTGGGTGTGTTTTTAACACCCACACCAACCAATGTATGTACAGTCTGCCCAGACTGTACAGACATGTTTCGTTATAGGCATCCAAATCACACCCAAAACACTGTATTATTGAAAAATTTCAGTTCCATAAATTTTTTTTTTTTTTTTTTTAGTTGTTTCAAAAAAAAAAAAGCAAAAAAAAAAAAAAAAAAAAAAAAGTCCGGATTTTGTTAAAATCCGGACTCCCGGACCAGATCTCTTCCCTATATATATATATATATATATATATATATATATATATATATATATATAGAGTCCGGATCAAGTCCGGACTCCCGGATTTTGTTAAAATCCGGACTTTTTTTTTTTTTTTTTTGAAACAACTAAAAAAAAAAAAAAATTTATGGAATTGAAATTTTTACATTATACAGTGTTTTGGGTGTGATTTGGATGCCTATAACGAAACATGTCTGTACAGTCTGGGCAGACTATACATACATTGGTTGGGGTAGGTATTAAAAACACACCCAAAACACTGTATTATTGAAAAATTTCAGTTCCATAAATTTTTTTTTTTTTTTTTAGTTGTTCTACCAAAAAAAAAAAAAAAAAGAAAAAAAAATCAGGTCCGGATTTTCTCCCGTCCGGGAGTCCGGACCTGATCCTCTTTCTATATATATATATATATATATATATATATATATATATATATATATATATATATATTTAGGTTTACAACATGTGTTGATTATATATATAGATATGTTTTATAATCTTTCTCCTTTATTTTGATTGGTTGGGGCCTTGACATTTGGTAGCTTTGTTTGGCAGATTGTGGGATGATTTTCAAACCAAGACATTCATTGGACAACTCTTTGAAAAATGAATACTGATATGTTGCTGTGATGTTCCGTCTGTGATTTTTTTTAAAAAATAAATGTTGCGTCCGTTTCTTAACAGTACACCTTCAATTCTCCTATAAATAGAAGCTCATTCCTTCATTATTTCCTTACAAATTCACTGAGAGAGAAAATTGTAGAGAGAAAGAAGAAGAGTTTTCTGTTACTTCACTAGTCTGATATCAAGTTTATTTTACGGTAAGGGGTGTTATTCTTTCTTATTTATGAAGAGAACTGTTGTTACTCCATTTTTTATTATTTTGTTGGAATAACCTGTATACGCGGTCAACCCTATACTTGGTGACATTCTTCTATTATTCCGTCTTTATTATTCTGTTGGAATATCATGTCTGTGCGTTTTATGCCGGACCTGATTCTGTCTTTATTATTATTCTGTTGGAATATCCTGTCTGTGCATTTTACGCCGGACCTGGTTCCCTCTTTATTATTATTCTGTTGGAATATCCTGTCTGTGCGTTTTACGCCAGACCTGATTCCGTCCTTATTAGTATTCTGTTGGAATAACCTGTCTATGCGAAGTACCGCATACATGGTGATTTCTGTTATTATTCCATTCTTTATTATTCTGTTGGAACTTCCTGTCGATGCGAATTTCGCCTGACCTGGTTTCGTTATTATTATTCTGTTGGAATAACCTGTCTACGCGAAGTACCGCATGCATGGTGATTTCTGTTGTTATTCCATTCTCTATTATACTTAGTTGGTTAAGTTTAGACTTCTATACTCCATGAAATTAGTGGAATATTCTTGATATTTGCGCTTCATCCAGTATCTTTTCATGAAAATATTCTTCTGAGCATTCTTGAATTTTACTCTACAAAGCAGTATCATGTTGACAATTTGGACGTTATTAGTTCCTGGATAAAACAATTCTTGAACTTATTTTATTGAATTCTTATATCATTGTCATCATCCTCATGTTTATATTTTGTTGAAAGTCATCTGTGGCCTATAGTGCATAGATGGACTTGGTATGATTATGACCAGGGATTATTCGGTGTAATCATGACCGTAATGTTACAAATGATGTGGTAAAAGTCCTCATTGACCCGTAGTGCATTGATTGACAGTTGTTGGTATGATCATGACCATTAATGAATACACAAATATTCTTGGCCGTAGTGCATGGATAATTGTGGCCGTGATACTAAAGAATATCCTTGGCCGTAGTGCAGGGGTGATTCAATGATGTTGAATTTTTATTAAGCTGAGTCTCAGCGATAACAGTGATGAAAAACCTTTTAAATCATAAAAGATAGTAGATTTTATTTTATACTTGACTCTTTTAATGGATTGCTTGTTCCACTGTAGTTAAACTTGATGTCTATTATATTTTATCAGTTTAACATTGTTGAAGACTAATGAAGACTAATGATAATTTATTCTGCATTATCTTAGTCATAATATTTCTTAATGGGCTAGTTGAGCTCACCCTTTCTTTCACTGTTCTCTTCAGGAAATGAGAACATAGCAGGGACTAGGCGGGGAACGGAGTGACGGTCTAGAGGATAACATTAGTAGTCCTCACTATTCTGTGAAATAGTGTGTTAATAATTGTAATGAAGACTCCTTTTGAGTTTGTATAATCTCTGGTAGACAATAATTGTATTCAAACTCACAGTTATGTTTTGTCGTATTGTACACGACAGTTGTATTAGTAAATTGTATTTGAATTTTGTACCATGTATCTGACGACCCAAGATGGGTGATGTATACCTAATTTTGGGGGTGTCACAACAGATGTACTTTCAACACAGTATAAGCATGAGGATGATGACAATGATATAAAAATCAATCAAATGAGATAAATGATAAATATTAAACATTTATAATACAATTTATCCAGCGTTCAATAATAACCAAATGTTATCAATCACTTAATAATCTCATAATCTAATATCATTAATATTATAACAATATTTTAATCATTTCTTAAACTTATAAATAATTTATTTCAATTGTTTACACTTTATCAAATAATGCATTTAATTATTCAAAAATGTCATACTCATAAGATTTCATCATCAATGATCAAATCCCTCATCAAAAATCTGCATATACCATATATAGGATTCTCAAGCCATAAAATCCTATTTTCCAATTTTATTACTTCACATAACATATTTAATTCATTTTCTCATACCTAGTTCATTTTTATGAAAAATACCAAATCTATCCCAAAAATATTTTTTTTCTGGGATTTAGCAGAATATAGTCCATCTTGAACATATATTTTTCTCAGAATTTTTAAAATTCATTTACTATTTTTCATATGGATAAAACTGCCGAATATTTAGACATTTATCATAAATTATACTTTTTGTCCAAAAATTCCAAAATTTACAGGGTATACTCTTGTTATATACATGTACTCCCAATAAAAATTTCACCAATTTTGAAGTTAACCACAAGGAGTTATAAGAGTTTACTTTTAAAATAGTCTTTTCCCATAAAATCCATAACTCTTAATCTATACATCCAAAAATCGTCATTTTTGGACACAATTTAGAAAACTCATTAAATTATCATTTTATATTTTTCCAGAATTTTTTAGGGTCGAAAAAATTATGAATCTACCCCTGGCAGAAACCCCTTTTTAATGAAAATACTATCCACATAGACAGGTTATTCCAATAGAATAATAAAGAATGGAATAACAGAAGGATTCACCATGCATGCGATAGACTGCACCGACAGGTTATTCCCAACCGAATAATAAATAATAGAACCAGGTCCGGCGTAAATGCACAGACAGAATATTCCGACAGAATAATAAATAATGGAACCAGGTCCGGCGTAAACGCACAGACAGGATACTCCAACAGGATAATAAATAATGGAACCAAGTCCGGCATAAACACACAGACAGAATATTCTGACAGGATAATAAAGAACAGAATATTAGAAAAATTTCACCATGTATGCGGTACTTCGCATAAACAAGTTATTCCAACATAATAATAAAGAATGGAATAACAGAAGAATTTCACCAAGTATACGGTAGTCCATGTATACAGGTTATTCCAACAGAATAATAAATAATAATAATATCCTTTACGAGTACGACAATTATATCCCCTACCTTAAAAAGAAAAGTATTCCGACTGGTAGGGCGGGAATATACTTGAAGAAAACTTGCACTACGCTCAAAGCTTTCTTAAACTCTAAAGAAATACGCTCAAGATTATAGAAGAAGAACTCTCTCTATAGTTTCTCTCTCTAGAGTTTCAGTGAATTCGTAAGAAATAATGAAGCAATGAGCTTCTATTTATAGAAAAATGGACTGCATAGTAACTAACTCAAGAACGATCCAGATTGATTTACTTTAATCTGACGGTCCATATTTAAAGCAAAATCTTTTAAATAAAATATAATATATTATATTTATAATCTAATAAAATGAATAACTTTATAAAAGATTTTATTATGCAAATACTATGCATAATAAAATATAATATATTCTATTTATTGTCTAATAAAACATATAACTTTATAAAAGTATTCTATTTTATATAAAAAAAATTTACTATGCAAAATACTATACAACACTATGCATAATAGAATATAATATATTCTATTTATAGAATAACTTTATAAAAGTATTCTGTTTTATATAAAAAAAAATTCTGTATTATTACATTAATAATACCATTAAAACAAAACTGAGTGACTTATCACATAATCATCAATAATCAATACCGTGCTATTTACCAATATAGAAAAAAATTTGAATACTTTTATTTCATAAAATTCGGGGTCTCACAACATACTCCCTTCTATTCAGATTAAATGACGTTTTAGGGAGTTTAATTTTATTCTATTTAAGTGTCGTTTTGGAATCTCTATGCAATATTGCACTAGTTTTTCCTAATTTACCCCTCTATTTAATATGCTTAGTAAATGCAATTGTGGAGTGAGAAATAATTAATTAGGGACAATTGTGGAGAATGAGAAGAGGCAATTGTGGAGAGAGAAATAATTAATTAGGGACACAAAAGACATTTTGTGTTATTTCTTAATAAGTGTGCTTAACTCTAAAATGACATTTAATCTGAATAGGAAGGAGTACTATATATTAAAAGAACCGAATGACACCCACTTTATCCTCTATAAGCCCAAAAGGGAAATACAATCAGCCTTCCCTAAAAAATCCCAACTTTATGCTATACCCAACAAACTACAATCTATAGCAACAATCAACAATTAATACCTAAAACTCTTACGGGCACGAACGAAGTAGGGAGTTTTACCTTAGCAGATCGGTGAAACGAGAGATGGTTGGACGAATTTTTCGAGGGAGGTTTGTTGCTTGAAATGAATCGGATGAAAGGGGGTTTCGAATTTAGGAGATTTGCTCTAACCGAATTGGTGAAACGAAAGAGTAAACGAGATGATTTTTTTCGCGCTAGGCGTGTTGCTTGCAGTGAATCAACTAGAGCTTGCAGTGAATCAACGAGAGTTTTTTTTCGAGCTAGGTTTTTGCTTACAGAGAATCGAGTGAATGTCTCATTTTGTTTTGACTAATAACATTGTGAGGAGAGAGAAGAAATAAAGGAGTTTTAAATAGGTATGCTGGATAAGGGTGTATGTTAAATAAGGAGGTATGTCCCTGATCCCCTCTATGTGTGTGTGCGTGTGTGTGTATATATATATATATATATATATATATTTATATATATATAGTTTGTTTCTCCAGTAAAACCATAGGGAGCGAAGTAAAAACGAACAGGCTATAACGATTGTTTTTCCCGTCGCTATAGCATATAAAGTCATTTTTCTATGCTATAGCGATGAAAAAAATCGTCACTATAGCCGGTTCGTTCTTAATTCGCTCTCTTCAGTTCATTGGAGAGAGTCAGGCTATATATATATATATATATATATATATATATATATATATATATATATAAAAAAAATTCTCATCACAAGTTTAACAAATTGTACAATTTATTATTCAAACTAGTCCGTGCAATGCACGACCTATTACTTAGTTTAGGTATGAAATGGCGTGCATTTCAAAGCAAGTCAAATAACTATTATCAAAGTATAGCTACATAATTTTAGTATGCTTAATATGTTTTTTACTGGATTCATAACATATGTGAGGTAGAGATGAGTAAGGAATCAAATTGGAACCAAAATTGCACCAAAAATAGCACAAATCGCACCAATTAAAATCGGTGTATGTGTCGGTTTTAGGTGGGTTAAGAAATCAAATTTACGATTTCGGTTTTGTTGCTAACCAGAACCGCACACATAAAACCGAAACTACACCAAATAATCATCATGTTTTCTCAATTTTGATATGAGTATATATAATTTCTCTACTGTAACATGTTCTCCTCATTTTATTTTAGAAGACAAATATTGAAGGGTTGAATGAAGAATCAACAGTATCAATTATGTTTGCAAATCAAGAGTGACTTGTTATTTCCTAAATCAAATGTGATAACATAGCATTAATCAACGATATAATTGTTGATGCCGGCAACTATTTTGCTATGTTTGCTCCATTATTGTGTTCATTACGTAATACCTTTGCAGATTCTTAGATTCATTAAAGGTCCATGAGTTGTGGCCACCACATTGAATAGATTCTGCTTAACAATTTGATGGTTTAAAGACCAGAAGCATTGAAAAGCTTCCAAATTTTTTGCCCTGATTGAACTGTGGCCACAAGGGGAGATTAAACTGGAGTTGGTATATAAGCTTGTTGTGACGCCTCCAAAGTAGGTATACATCACTCATTCTGAGTCGCCAAATTCATGGTACAGAAACAAATACAACTTCATTAAACTGTGAGTTTAAATACAAATACTGTCTAATAGACAGTATAAAAACTCAAAAGTAGTCCTTATTACAATTATTATCACACTATTTTTCAAAATAGTGAGGACTACTAACACAACTGACTGGAAATATCACTCCACACCCCGACTAGTTCCCGCTATATTCTCGCCTCCTGAGAAAGATGGAACAAAAGGAAAAGGGTGAGCTCAACTAGCCCAGTAAAGAATATTATGACTAAGATAATATAAAACAAATTATCGTTAGTCTTTAACAGGGAAAAATCTGATAAAATATAATAGATAACAAGTTTTAGATCAACAACTGCAGCGGAAACAACAATCCATTAGAAGAGTCAAGTAGAGAAAGAATTCTACTATCTTCTAAGATTTAAAAGTCCATCATCAATATTTTATCCCTGTAACATCAATCAATATACATCTTTCATCAAATATTCATCTTTGCACTATAGGCCAAAGATATTCATTTGTATCACCAGTTGGTCATGTTCATCTCAACATCTGTTCATCTTTGCACTACGGGCCAAAGATATTCATTAGGTAATCATTCATCTTTGCACTACAGGCCAAAGATATTCATTTTTATCATCATTAAGGACTGAGGATGATGAAAAATATTTTAAAGAAAACGAATCCCGTGAAATAAAAGATCAAATATTAAGGATTCGTATTACAGTTTATCCAAGTTCAATAATACTCCGAAATAACAAATGTTAAAGCAGAATTCAAAAATAATGATCAAAACATAGATACAATCAAAGATAGTAACCATAATAGACAACTTGGACAAAAAGAAGAAATTTTTATTTTTTGGTGAATAGTGCCCTATTCGTGAATAGTGTCGTATACGTGAATAGTGACGTATACGTGAATAGTAACCCCAACACAAAAGGTTCTAAATTTAATAAAAAGTTTGTACCAATATTTTGGCATAATGATATTGAAGAAAATATCAGTTGTAGAAGAATATAACACCCCTTACCTCAAAGTATCAGTACTTCTGGTCGGAATACCAGTATAAGGCTAAAAGAAACTTGCTATGATGAATAGAAACTCTCAAAGTATCTAAATACTCACAAAATACACTCAATAATCAAGAGAGAGAAAGATAGAAAACTTGTTTCTGGTGTGATTTTCAATTCTAACTTAGCCCTCTATTTATAAGAAAATGTTAACACACTGAAGCAGACTTAACCTGCAACCTGATGGCTTTACATGTTACTATTCCCACCCACCACATTTGAATAAAAATCTCAGCACATTTCTTCACCAACCAATAGTGGGGCCCGCTAATTTTAGAATTTTCCACCAAAATGATAAATTCGGATAGTTCAACAATTTCTGAACCAGTCACCTCTTAAACTTCATAACAAGTCATACGTTCATTTTTAACGGTTCAAATTTTGTGGACATATACTCAACTTATATTTGTATAACATATCCAAAAATAACAACGATCCAACGGTCGGATTAAAAATCATAACTACCGCAATATATCTCAAAAACCCTGGTTTGATTTTTAATACCTTCAATCCGACAAAATACTGTTAAAACACCTCAACATTAATTCCTTCATTTATAACCACATAAATAAATCCTATCATTTATATCCACATCAAATAAATATTTCCTTATCATATGAATCAATAATTAATTATTCACAAATAATATTACAGAATCACATTTATGACAACCAGGCTGTTCCCAGAAAAGAGGGGGCTTTCCAATAAGGATTTCTCCTTACTGGCGCGCAATTAGGTGACCAAACCTCTCCTTGACAGAACTTTCTAGACATTGCCAATAATGTTATCTAATAATATTATTCCAAATAATCTGAATTATTGATCTGATAATGGAGATATTGTGCGGTGACAATTATTAAACAACAATAATTTAAAAATATCAACACAACAATTATTGAACCAATAAAATAAAATATAGAACAGTAATTACTGTAACAATTATTGGGTAGTGCCTTCTTACGTAAGGATCAGTAATTCAACAAAATTGTGCAATACCGTGTGCTACTTTGCAACCACGCGTATTACAGTATTTTAATTACTGGGTATTCCAACAGTCTTAACGGTAACAACTACGCCGTTATTCAATTTTGTCATTTTCTTCATTCGACCGTTATCTGTTATGGGGCCCACAAATGACTGCGTCGTCGTACGAATATTCCCCGACAACAAGAATATTCCACGACCAAATGAATATTCCTCGACAACAATGATTATTTTATAACCACTTGCATATTTTGCAAAATTTTTATATTTTTCCCATAACCAAAGTATTATATCAAATTAATACCTTATTATTCACAATAATAAATAAAGGAAATTTGATTTTATTCATTAAAAAGTTGGGGTCTTACAACCTCCCCTCCTTATGAAATTTCATCCTCGAAATTGACGTACGTATCTGATATTTCGAAAATGTGAGGATACTTCGCTTTCATTTCTGATTCCAACTCCCAGGTCATCTCTTCAATAACATGGTTTCTCCATAAAACCTTAACTTGTGGTATAACCTTCGTGCGTAGGACATGCTCTTTCCTATCCAAGATCTTAACATGTACCTCCTCGTACGTTAAATCTTCAGCTATCTCATCTGGTTCTAACTCATTAATGTGGTTCGGGTCTTTAACATATTTACGAAGCATAGATATGTGAAAACCATTATGAACACGAGACATACTTGGAGGTAATGCGAGTTTATATGCCACATTTCCTATTCGCTCAAGAATCTCAAATGGACCAACAAATCTTGGATTAAGCTTTCCTCTCTTCCCAAATCTTGTAACTCCCTTCCATGGTGCAACACGTAACAATACATGATCCCCAATATTAAATTCCACGTCCTTCCGATGAAGATCCGCATAACTCTTTTATCGATTCTGTGTCATTTGTATACGTTGTCGAATCGTTTGAATCTTCTCTGTAGTCATACATACCAACTCTGGTCCCGACAATGTTGCTTCACCCACCTCATCCCAGCATACTGGAGAACGACATTTTCTTCCATACAACGCCTCGAATGGAGCCACACCTATGCTCGCCTGATAACTGTTGTTGTAGGAGAATTCCACCAATGGTAAGTACTTATCCCAACTCCCTTTGAGATCTAGGACACAGAGTCTAAACAGATCTTCAAGAGTTTGAATAATCCTTTCTGATTGTCCGTCCGTTTAAGGATGGTATGTCGAACTGAATCGTATATCCGTGCTCATAGCTTTCTGCAAGCTAACCCAAAATTGTGAAGTGAATCTTGGGTCACGATCCAAAACTATGGATACTGGCATGCCATGCAATCTCAAAATCTCGTTCACGTACATACTAGCAAGACGTTCAAGGGAATAAGTCTCACGTATCGGCAAGAAATGAGCAGACTTGGTTAATCTATCAATAATAACCCAAATCACATCTATGCCTTGAGAAACCTTGGGAAGACCCGTAACGAAATCCATAGTAATGTGTTCCCACTTCCATTTCAGAATCTCAAGTGGTTTTAATGGACGCTTTGGCATTTGATGCTCCGCCTTTACACGTTGACAAGTTAAACATCTCGAGATAAACTCCGCGATCTCTCTTTTCATATTGCTCCACCAAAATGTATGTCAAAGATCATGATACATTTTGGTACTCCCAGGATGGATTGCAAACGGTGTGTTGTGTGCCTCCATCATGATTCTATGATTCAAGTCAGAATCGTTAGGAACACAAAGTCTAGAGTTGACACTAAGTATTCCTTCTTCATCGATTCTTGCTTCTGGAATAACACCTTCTTGCACTTTCTTCTTCATACGTATCAGCTCCATGTCCGTAGCTTGAGCAGCTTTAACTTTATCGATTAAAGTCGGTTCTACTCGTATGTTTGATATCATTATGTGGGTACTTGGAGCCTTCATCTCTATCTCCATCCTTTGCAAGTCATACAAAATGGACTTTTGTGTTAACAACATTGCACTCGTACCCGCATAAGATCTTCTACCCAATGCGTCAACTACTACGTTCGCTTTTCCAAGATGATATTGGATGGTATGATCGTAATCTTTCAACAGCTCGAGCCAACTTCGTTGCCGCATATTGAGTTCCTTTTGGGTGAAGAAATATTTGAGGCTTTTATGATCTGTATAGATCTCCACTTTCTCCCCATACAGGTAGTGTCTCCAGATCTTGAACGCGAAAACAAATGCTGCCAACTCTAAATCATGAGTAGGATAATTCCTATCATATTCTTTGAGTTGTCATGAGGTATAGGCTATAACTTTCCCATGTTGCATGAGAACACATCCTAACCCTTTGTCTGAAGCATCGCTGTAGATAACAAATCCATTCGAACCAGATGGTATTGTCAGAACAGGTGCCAAAATGAGTCTTCTCTTGAGTTCTTGAAAACTCTTCTCACACTTCTCACTCAAACCGAATTTTATATCTTTACGAGTCAGCTGAGTTAACGGAGTAGCGATTCGAGAAAATCCGTCCACGAATCTCCGATAGTAACCAGGTAAGCCCAGAAAGCTACGTACTTCAGTCACTGACTTCGGTTCCTCCCAACTTTGTATGGCTTCAATCTTCGCCGGGTCAACAGATACTCCACGTTTTGACACCACGTGCCCTAAGGAATGCTACTTCCTCAAGCCAGAACTCGCATTTCTTCAGCTTGGCATATAGCTTGTTATCACGAAGCCTTTGCAGTACTAGCTTCAAATGGCGCTCATGATCTTCACGGCTTTTGGAATAGATGAGGATGTCATCAATAAAGACAACAACGAACTGATCCAAATATTCTTTGAACACACGATTCATCATATCCATTAAAGCAGCTGGAGCATTAGTCAATCCAAAAGACATGACTAAGAATTTATAATGCCCGTACCAAGTTCTGAAGGCATTCTTTGGAATATCCTCAGTTTTAATCTTCAGCTGATGATATCCAGAACGAAGATCGATCTTTGAAAAGAATTGTGCTCCTTGCAACTAGTCAAACAGGTCATCAATGTGAGGTAGCGGATACCTATTCTTGATAGTGACATGGTTCAACTCTCGGTAGTCAATACAAAGTCGCATACTCCCGTCTTTCTTCTTTACGAATAACACAGGAGCACCCCAAGGAGATGTACTAGGACGAATGAAACCGATGTCTAACAATTCCTGTGGTTGGACTTTTAACTCTTGAAGTTCAATAAGAGCTATTCGATATGGGGTTTTAGAAATGAGTTTTGTACCCGGTTCGAGGTCAATAAAGAATTCAACATCACGTTCCGGGGGTAGACCGGGAAGTACTTCAGGAAATACATCAGGAAATTCTCTAACAACAGAAATATTATCCAAATCTGACTTGTCTCTATTCAAATCCATAACATAAGCTAAGAAATCTTGACATCCATTTTTCAATAAATGAATAGCTTTGTGGCTTGATATGACAGTGACTGATTTTAGTGGTTTAGTAGTTTGAATTCGTATGACAGGTTGGTTAGGAATATGAAAACTAACAACCTTACGAAAACAATCAAGTTTAGCATGATGCGTGGTTAACCAATCAATCTCCAAAATCACATCAAATGCAAGAATTTTCAACGAAAAAAGGTCAGCAGGTAATGTGATGGTACCGACTTGAATCATGCAAGATTTAAAAATAGTAGATGTAACGAAAGTTTATCCTAACGGAGTCTCAAGAGATAAATGAAAGTCTAATTTCTCCGGAGTCAAGTTTAAACGTTGAGCACAAGTAGGAGAGATAAAAGAATGGGTAGAACGGGTATCTAATAAGGTATAAACTTCGCAAGAGTTTATGATTACCTTACCCGTGATCACCTCGTTTGGGTTCCTCGCGTTCTGGGTAGTCACGACAAACGCCCTTCCAGGAACCACCGAATTTGATTTGTACGGAACAACCTTCGGAGTCACCATTCCCGTTGTACTTGGTTTCGCAACTAGACAATCTCTAGCTATATGACCTTCTTTTCCACAGTTATGACACACCTTGGATTGTTGTGGGCAGTTTGGGCTGATGTGTCCCTCTTTCCCGCATTTGTAATATACGACCGGTGGTCGTTCTCCTCCCCTAAAAATAGTTGATGTTGGTGCTGACGTCTTCACGCTATCATTGTTGTACCTTCTCCTCTTGAAATCTTCTCCCGACTCGCTCCTTCTATTATCACGGCCACGATTACCACCAGAGTGGTTACCGCTTTTTTCTGAATGCTTTCCTTCCCTCTGGTTGTCATTGCTCCGATGACCACCACCACCGGTTTGACCATACTCATTATCTCGCTCTAATAATTGAGCTCTGTTTACAACATCTGAATATAAAGCAAATTTATGAGAGATAAGATATTGCCGAATATCGGGCTTTAGACCTCTCAAAAACATCTTTGTCATTCAGTTCCTCATTTTCAACCAAATGAGGTGCAAACCTGGATAACTCAGCGAACTTCGCCTCGTACTGGGACACCGTAATATTGTTTTGTTCCAGTCTGATAAACTCTACCTCCTTCATATTACGAATCCTTTCAGGAAAGTACTTGTCATTAAATAGTTTTTGAAACGTTTCCCAAGACATGTTGAGTGCAGCAGGCTGGGTACGCTTCACAGACTCCCACCAGTAGTCTGCCTCACTGCGGAACATAAAGGTGGCGAATGGAACCTTCTGTTCCTCCGTGCATCCCAAGACATCGAATATCTTGGTAATTTGTTTGACCCACATTTCCGCCATGATCGGATCCGGCTTTCCCTTAAATTCTGGTGGTCCTAACTCCTTGAACTACTTGGCTGTGACATGTCGCGCATTGCTATCATTTCCACCCGTATTCTATGCACGAGTCTCCCTCGTCTGGTTTTGCATGAACTGCAAAAAGCTTCTAAACATCTCATCATTCATCCTTTGTTCGGTAGTGTTGTTTATAGGAGGATTATTGCCTTCCTGTTGCACGTTCCCCTAGGTTGTGATCAAAGGTGTCTCCACGGTCTGATTCACTCCATTATTAATGTTCTCAGCTGCTATTCTTAAATACTGCCATAAAACAAGGGTTAATAGTCATGCAACATATTATCCCTATACTCTGACCAACTAAATAAATACCAAATAACTTAGGTAGGTCATTCTAGCGAAGGAATTCCCCGTCTCTCCCTTCCTAGTACTTGTCTCACATCTCATCCAGGGATCATATCCCTAAGCTCTGATGGTTTAAAGCCCAGAAGCATTGAAAAGCTTCCAAATTTTTTGCCCTGATTGAACTGTGGCCACAAGGGGAGATTAAACTGGAGTTGGTATATAAGCTTGTTGTGACGCCCCCAAAATAGGTATACATCACCCATTCTGAGTCGCCAAATTCATGATACAGAAACAAATACAACTTCATTAAACTGTGAGTTTAAATACAAATACTGTCTAATAGACAGTATAAAAACTCAAAAGTAGTCCTTATTACAATTATTATCACACTATTTTTCAAAATAGTGAGGACTGCTAACACAACTGACTGGAAATATCACTCCACACCCCTACTAGTTCCCGCTATATTCTCGCCTCCTGAGAAAGATGGAACAAAAGGAAAAGGGTGAGCTCAACTAGCCCAGTAAAGAATATTATGACTAAGATAATATAAAACAAATTATCGTTAGTCTTTAACAGGGAAAAATCTGATAAAATATAATAGACAATAAGTTTTAGATCAACAACTACAGCGGAAACAATAATCCATTAGAAGAGTCAAGTAGAGAAAGAATTCTACTATCTTCTAAGATTTAAAAGTCCATCATCAATATTTTATCCCTGTAACATCAATCAATATACATCTTTCATCAAATATTCATCTTTGCACTATAGGCCAAAGATATTCATTTGTATCACCAGTTCGTTATGTTCATCTCAACACCTGCTCATCTTTGTACTACGGGCCAAAGATATTCATTAGGTAATCATTCATCTTTACACTACAGGCCAAAGATATTCATTTGTACCATCATTTAGGACTGAGGATGATGAAAAATATTTTAAAGAAAACGAATTCAGTGAGATAAAAGATCAAATATTAAGGATTCGTATTACAGTTTATCCAAGTTCAATAATACTCCGACATAACAAATTTTAAAGCAGAATTCAAAAATAATGATCAAAACATGGATACAATCAAAGATAGTAACCATAATAGACAACTTGGACAAAAAGAAGAAATTTTCATTTTTCGGTGAATAGTGCCCTATTCGTGAATAGTGTCGTATACGTGAATAGTGACGTATACATGAATAGTAACCCCAACACAAAAAGTTCCAAATTTGATAAAAAGTTTGTACCAATATTTTGGCATAATGATATTGAAGAAAATATCATTTGTAGAAGAATATAACACCTCTTACCTCAAAATATCAGTACTTTTGGTCGGAATACCGGTATAAGGCTGAAAGAAACTTGCTCTGATGAATAGAAACTCTCAAAGTATCTAAATACTCATAAAATAAACTTAATAATATAGAGAGAGAAAGATAAAAAACTTGTTTCTGGTGTGAATTTCAATTCAAACTTAGCCCTCTATTTATAGGAAAATGTTAGCACGCCGAAACAGACTTAACCTGCAACCTGATGGCTTTACCTGTTACTATTCCCACCCACCACATTTGAATAAAAATCTCAGCACATTTCTTCACCAACCAAGAGTGGGGCCCACCAATTCTAGAATTTTCTACCAAAATGATAAATTCGGTTACTTCAACAATTTCTGAACCAGTCACCTCTTAAACTTCATAACAAATCATACGTTCTTTTTTAACGGTTCAAATTGTGTGAACATATACTCAACTTATATTTGTATAATATATCCAAAAATAACAACGATCCAACGGTCGGATTAAAAATCATAACTCTCGCAATATATCTCAAAAATCCTGGTTTGATTTTTAATACCTTCAATCAGACAAAATAGTGTTAAAACACCTCAACATTAATTCCTTCATTTATAACCACATAAATAAATCCATCATTTATATCCACATCAAATAAATATTTCCTTATCATATGAATCAATAATTAATTATTCACAAATAATATTACAAAATCACATTTATGACAACCAGGCTGTTCCCAAGAAAGAGAGTGCTTTCCAATAAGGATTTCTCCTTACTGGCGCGCAATTAGGTGACCAAACCTCTCATTGACAGAACTTTCTAGACATTGCCAATAATGTTATCTAATAATATTATTCCAAATAATCTGAATTATTGATCTGATAATAGAGATATTGTGTAGTGACAATTATTAAACAACAATAATTTAAAAATATCAACGCAACAATTATTGAACCAATAAAATAAAATATAGAACAGTAATTACTGTAACAATTATTGGGTAGTGCCTTCTTACGTAAGGATCAATAATTCAACAAAACTGTGCAATACCGTGTGCTACTGT
The DNA here is from genome assembly GCA_020205505.1 of Panax japonicus. Classification (NCBI taxonomy): domain Eukaryota; kingdom Viridiplantae; phylum Streptophyta; class Magnoliopsida; order Apiales; family Araliaceae; genus Panax; species Panax japonicus. Next base: position 7,135,267 of record CM035097.1, read on the forward strand.
GCAACTACACGTATTATTGTATTTTAACCACTGGGTATTCCAATAGTCTTAACGGTAACAACTACGCCGTTATTCAATTTTCTCATTTTCTTCAATCGACCGTTATCTGTTATGGGGCCCACAAATGACTGCGCCGTCGTACGAATATTCCCCGACAACAAGAATATTCCACGACCAAATGAATATTCACCGACAACAATGATTATTTTATAACCACTTGCATATTTTACAAAATTTTCACATTTCACCCAAAACCAAAGTATTATATCAAATTAATACCTTATTATTCACAATAATAAATAAAGGAAATTTGATTTTATTTATTAAAAAGTTGGGGTCTTACACTTGTAACCAAATTTATGATTTTGTTATTTCAATTGGTTTTGGAATCGAAACCACACCAAATTAAACTGCACCGCACTGTTTAAAATTACACCGCACAAATCACAAACGGTTTCATGTGCGATTTTAGATTTGTTAAACCGCACCTAAGTGATTTCGTGTGCGGTTTAAGTTTCAAACCGTACTATGCTCACCCCTAATGCAAGGCATCTTCTACTTTTAAAAATAATATAATATTTACGACATAAAATAAAATATATTATGATTAAAATAAAAAATAGTATTGAATATACAATAAGGATTAAGTTAATTGTAAACTAATCCCTAATTCTCAAAAGGATGACTAAAATACATTTTCACATATATTAAGAAGAATACATTAGGGGATAGAGAGTATTAAAAATTCTAAATTTATTCGTAGTGGCCCTACAAAATTACATGAAGTGATGAGTATTTTTTTAAATATTAATAGACCCAACTAAATGACATATTTACTCTTCACTTTATATAACTTAGTTCATCCTTTTTAAGATAAAAGAAATAAAACATTTACTTATCCTTTAATTTTAAACTAGAGAAAGTAATAAAATGAATATTTATGTAAAATCCCAAATTTTATGATTAAAGATTTAAATTTCTCGAAATATTTTTTAAATATTATAGTGTGGATTTGATATAATATTATAGTTGTGGGTAATATTTATAAATTTTGCAGAGTATGCAAGTTGTTGTATAATATTCGATTGGTCGGAGAATATTCTTTTAGGTCGAAGAATATTTTTTTTGTCGGGGAATATCCGTACGACGGCACAATCATTGGTGGATCCCACAACGAAAGTATTGTCGTAGTTAGAAAATGACAGGATTATCTTTTTATAAAAATAACGGCGAAAGTGTTACCGTTAAAACTGTTGAACTATCCGGTAGTAAAAGTTCAGTAATACGCGTGGTTGCATATTAGCACACAGTATTGATTATTGATGCTTACGTAAGAAGTCACTCAGTTTTGTTCAATTATTTCTATAGTAATTACTGCACAGTATCTCACGTTAATTGATTCAATTATTGTCGATATTTTATATTATTAAATCAATAATTGAGACGACAAAGTTATTCATATTATTATTTGCAATATTGACAATGTCTAGAAGTTCTGTCAAGGAGAGGTTTGGTCACCTAATTGCGCGCCAATAAGGAAAAATTCTTATCGGAAAGCCCCCTCTTTCCTAGGAACGACATGGTTGTTAAATTGTGCATTATAATAATAATGATGAATAAGTTTGTGTTGATTAAAGATGAAATTGATAGTTCCATTGTGTGAGAATTATTAGTGTTAGTAGAAATCGATATTTATTTCGATAATAATTAATGTCTGGAGGTTATATTGACCAATCGGGTATTCGGGGTACTTTTCGTGTCGGAGTACTATTAACGGGTTACTATTCACCCAGTTATTATTCACTCAGTATTGTTTACTCGGGTATTTGGGACACTTTTCGTATCAGAGTACTATTCACGGGTTACTATTCACCCAGTTACTATTCATTGTAGTATTGTTCACTCGGGTATTTGGGATATTTTTTGTGTCGGGGTACTATTCACGGGGTACTATTCTCGAAGTACTTTTTATGGGGTACTATTCACCCAAAAAATATATTTCTTTTCGGATCAAACCATTTTTTGGTACAATATTATTCCATGAGAAGATGTGATAATTTTTCAGACCGTTGGTTGAAGTTATAATAGTAAATCAATATAGATCGTTGGTTGAAAATATAATAATAAATCAATATGGACCGCTGCTGGTGGAAAGTTGTAATAGTAAATCAATATGGATCGCTGGTTTAAAGTTTTAATAGTAAATCAGTATGGACCGTTGCTTTAAGTTTTAATAGTAAATAAATATGGACAGTCCATTTAAAAGTAAATCAATCTGGACCGTTAATGAATTAATTACTATTCAGTCCATTCTCCTATAAATAGAAGCTCATTCTTTCATTATTTCTTACGAATTCACTGAAACTGTAGAGAGAGAAACTATAGAGAGAAAGAAGAAAAGTATTCTACTACTTCACTACTCCAGTATTCAGTTTTTCTAAGGTAAGAGATATTATTTGTTGTACTCGTAATGTAAGACCCCAAATTATTAATAATTGAAATTTATTTTCCTCTATTTATTATTTTGAAATAGTAAGGGTTGATTTGATTAATGTGGTTAGTTATGGGTAAAATGCGCAAATATTTTAAATAAGCAGGTGGTTATAAAATATTCATTGTTGTCGAGAAATATTCGTTTGGTCGTTAAATATTCTTGCTGTCGGAGAATATTCGTACGACGGCGCAGTCTTTTGTGGGCCCTATAATGAAAAACGATTGGATGAAGAAAACGACAAATATAAGTTGTTTATAAATAACGGCGTAGTTGTGACGGTTAATACTGTTGGAATACCTGGTGGTTAAAACATAGTAATACGCGTTGTTGCACAGTAGCACACGGTATTGCACCAATTATTGATTCTTACGTAAGAAGGCACTACTCAATAATTGTTACAATAGTTACTGTTCAGTATTTTATTTTATTGATTCAATAATTGCTGCGTTGATATTTTATATTACTGTTGTTTCAATAATTGTCACTACACAGTATTTTCCATTATCGAAGCAATAATTCATATTATCTGAATAATATTATTAGAAAACATTATTGGCAATGTCTAGAAAGTTATGTCTAAGGAGAGGTTTGGTCACTTAATTGCGTGCCAGTAAGGAAAAATTCTTATTGGAAAGCCCCCTCTTTCCTGGAAACGGCCTGGTTGCCAGTACTGTGATTCTGTAATATTATTTGTGAATAATTAATTATTTATTTATATGATGAGAAAAATAATGATTTTATGTGGATATAGATGGAGAAAATTTTTAAAGTGACAAATTGTTGAAAATTAATATTTTATCTTTTTCTGATAAAAAATTCATTTAAATATATTATTATATTTTAATAATATAATAATGGTGATATTTTTACAATGAATGTGGAATATATGAGTATATGAGGAGGATGAGTATTTTTTCTACCAAAAATATTTAAAACATGTTTTTCGTGACTATGGACCTTATTTCTTGACTGAAATTTGATTATAGCCTGTAAAATCGCCCGTTTGTGGATTTCGGTCAATTTCTGTTTGGAATTTGGAAAAACTTCCTTCTGCAAAGTTGTAGATAATGGAATTTCCTATGGAAAATCGCGAGTTTCGAATTTTTCTGACTGAAATTTGATTATAGCCTGTAAAATCGCTCATTTATGGATTTTGGTCAATTTCTGTTTTGAATTTGGAAAAACTTCCTTCTGCAAAGTTGTAGATAATGGAATTTCCTATGGAAAGTCGTGAGTTTCGAATTTGTCTGACAAAAGGGCTATTTATTGTGAATTATTGAAGTTTTGGATAAATTAATTATTATTTTTTTGGAGTTTTAAATTATTTAATTGAGAAAAACATTTTTTTTTTGTGTGGGCAGCCCTAGCATGTGCTTAATGAGCTGAGTTCAGTTGTCAAAGTGGGCATAGAAAAATTATTAAATATATTAATATTATATTAAATTTTCTGCTTTGGTGTTCTAAGTATTTTCTTATAAATAGGGTGCTTAGGTTAGAATTGAAAATTACACCAGAAACTGAAGTTTTCTCTATATTTTTCTCTCTATATATTGAGCGTATTCTTGTGAGAATTCTGATACTTTGAGTATTTTTATATGATGCAAGTTTCCTTCAGCACTATACCCAGTATTCCAGCTAGAAGTACTAATCTTTCGAGGTAAGGGAAGTTATTTTCTTCTCAAATGATATTATTTCTTCAATATCATTACGCCGAAATATTGGTTGGAACTTTTTATCAAATTTAAAACTTTTTCATGTTGGGGTTACTATTCACGAGTTACTATTCACAAGTACTATTCACGAAGCATGATGATGTTTTTTGTGTGAAATTTCTATCTTTTAGTGTCGGAGTTACTATTCACGTATACGGTACTATTCACGTATACGACACTATTCACGAATACGACACTATTCATCGAAAAAAAATATAAAAAAAAAATTCGTCCAAAATATCTATTATGGATACTAGCTTTGATTGTATCCATGTTTTGATCATTCTTGAATTTTACACCACTATGATTATTTATGAGATATTTTTGGACATGAAATAGCTGAAATACGAATCCTTAATGTTTATTCTTTTGTTTCACTGGATTCAATTCTTTTAAAATATTTTTCATCATCCTCAGTCCTAAATGATGAATATCTTTGGCCTGTAGTGCAAATATGAATGATTTCTGATGAATATCTTTGGCCTATAGTGCAAAGATGAACAAGTGTTTAGATGAACATGACCAACTGATGAATATCTTTGGCCTGTAGTGCAAAGATGAATATTTGATTCCAGATATATATTGATTGATGTTACAGGGATAAAATAATGATGATGGACTGTTAAATTCATAGATATTAGTAGATTTCATCCTCTACGTAACTCTTTTATGAATTATTATTTTTCGCTACGAATATTGATCTAAAACTTGTTGTTTAGTGTATTCTCTCATATTTTTCCCTGTTGAAGACTAACGATAATTTTTTGTATATTATCTTAGTCATAATATTCTTTACTGGGCTAGTTGAGCTCATCCTTTTCCTTTTTGTTCCATTTTTCTTCTCAGGAGACGAGAATATAGTGAGTACTAGTCGGGGTATGGAATGAAGGTTCTAGAGAGAGTTGTTTAGTAGTCCTCACCATTTTTGTAAAATAATGTATCAATAAATGTGATGAGGATTTATTTGGGTATAGATATTGTCTAGAAGATAATATTTGTATTTAAACTCACAGTTTTACAGTTGTAATAATAAAGTTGTAGTTGTTTCTGTATCATGTATTGACAACTCAAAATGGGTGATGTATACCTATTTTGGGGGCGTCACACGTAAAGGGTATTATTCTTTCGTATTCATGAAGAGAATTATTTTCTTTCAATACTCGTAAGAGTTGTTATTCCATTCTTTATTATTATATTGGAATAACCTGTCTATGTGAAGTACCGCATACATGGTGAAATTCTTCTGTTATTTCATTCTTTATTATTCTGTTGGAATAACTTGTCTGTGCGGTCTGTCGCATGCCTGGTGAATTCTGTTGTTATTCCATTCTTTATTATTCTGTTAGAACATCCTGTCTGTGTGGATTACGCATGACCTGATTTCATTCTTTATTATTCTGTTGAAATATCTTGTCTGTGCGGATTACGCATGACCTGGTTCCATTCTTTATTACTCTGTTGAAATAACCTGTCTATGTGGATTACTACATGCATGGTGAATGATCCTTTGTATTCATTCCTTATTAACTTGTAGAAATGATCTGTCTACGTGGAATACCGCATGACGGGCGAAAATCCATTTGCAGTTTCATATATTCTATTATACTCAGTAGATTAAAGTTTTAGCTTCTATACTCCATGAAATTAGTAGAATATTCTAGATATCTACGTTTCATCTAGTATCTTTTCATGAAAATATTCTTTTGAGCATTCTTAAATTTTACTCCACAAAGCAGTATCATGTTGACAATTTGGACGTTATTGAGTTCATGATAAATTAACTTATATATCTTTAAAATTTATTCTTGAACTTGTTTTATTGAATTGTTATCATCCTCATGCTTATAATATGTTGAAAGTCATCTGTGGACTGTAGTGCATAGATGGACTTGGTATGGTTATGACCAGGGATTATTCGGTATAATCATGACCGTAATATTACAAATGATGTGAAAAAGTCCTCATTGGCCCGTAGTGCATTGATGGACAGTTTTTGGTATGATTATGGCTATAGATTCTCTTCGGCCAATGGTGCAAAGATGAATTATTTATGTCATGATCAGTACCGTTGATGAAAATACGATTATCTTTGGCCCGTAATGCATGGATGATTCGTGGTCGTGATACTAAAAAATATCATTGGCCTGTAGTGCAGGGATGATTTAATGATGTGGATTATTTATTAAGCTGAGTCTCAGCGATAAAAGTGATGAAAAACCTTTTAAATCATAGAAGATAGTAGATTTTATTCTCTACTTGACTCTTCTAATGGATTGTTTGTTCCGTTGCAGTTAAATTTGATGTTTATTATATTTTTTCAGTTTAACACTGTTGAAGGCTAACGATAAATTATTCTGCATTATCTTAGTCATAATATTTCTTACTGGGCTAGTTGAGCTCACCCTTTCTTTCAATGTTCTCTTCAGGAAATGAGAATATAGTTGGGACTAGTCGGGGAATGGATTGACAGTCCCGATGGTTGCATTAGTAGTCCTCACTATTCTGTAAAATAGTGTGATAATAAATGTATAGAAGACAATATTTGTATTAAAACTCACAGCTCATGTTGTATATTTAAGTTTGTATTTGTATTCTGTACCATGTATCTGACGACCCAAGATGGGTGATGTATACCTATTTTGGGGGCGTCATAGTTTACCTCTTCATCATCAAAATATATTACATTTCTATTGATGATCTATGTGTTAAGATTCATGTCATCATAATATATATATATATATATATATATATATATATATATATATATGTCGCGGACCACCTATAGCGATGGTCCGGACGATGGTCAGCAAACTGTCGTCATAACCATAGCGACGGTCAGCATCTGTCACTATAGGTGATCCGCATGCGGGGACCACCCGCACATGAAACTCTATGTATATATATATACGGTCCGGATCTTAAGCTCACCACTTATCCAATTCACCCGAGCTTACCCTCCTTTAGCGACGGACCTGGCGACGGTTCGGTCATACAACCGTCGTTTATACTTTTAGCGACACTATATGTTGTCCGTCGCTAAAAGTATAAACGACAGTTGTATGACCGAACCGTCGTCGGGTTTGTCGCTAAAGGGGGTGAACTCGGGTGAGTTGGATAAGGATTGAGATTAAGTATATATATATATATATATATATATATATATATATATATATATATATATATATATATTAAGGAGAATAAATTATATAAAGATAACATGTAAAATTAATATTTACATTATTCGATAACATGTCATGGAGATAAATTTAGAAGAAAATAATGAATTTCAATTTCAGTACGATTAATTAAATAATTTTAACATAGTTAATAATAATTAAATATTGTTATCATGTAACTAATTTAATTATGCCGTACACATTAATCAAATTATTTTGTCATGACAATGTCATTTTCTCCAATAAAAATCACAAGGTAAGGTAAGAAAGAGACGCAAGCTCACATGCCAATAACAAACAGAAGGTTTAATCACATGCCAGATGCACGTGAGAGTCTTTCATTTTCATTTCCCGGCCACACAGAAAACGCGTGGGGTCGTCTTTGTCCCCATTCTCTGCTATAGAATTCCCTTGTCAGACTGGTATTTTTGTAACTTCACCTCATTATTAAGGTTATATCTGATGTTTTGACTTTTCCTACTGATCTAATTGTTCCTGTCTAGTTTAAACCGTTCTTAGTTCGGTCGAACTTAATTTTTTGTTGTTGTTAATAGCAATATAGATTAAATAGTAAGAATCAATAGCATTCTTCTTAAATAGCATTTCTCTTTAAATAACATTCTTTTATTAAAATTACGTCCTTTTGAAGGGACGCGGTGGCATTTTTGTAAATACAATGTCATCGCGTATTTACAAAAATATCACCGGGTCCCTCCAAAACGACGTAGTTTTAATAAAGAATGTTATTTAAAGAGGAATGCTATTTAAGGAGAATGCTCTTGATACTTACCCATAGATTACATACTATATTTACATTTGTTATTGGAGTTTTATTATCATATCACTTCTATTAAATTATAAATATATTATCTTAGAAATAAATAAAGAATATAAATATAATTATATAGTTTATAAATATTAAAAATAAATTTTTTTCTGTAAAACGGAGGAAGTATTATCTTGCGAATGGAGTTAAACATTTTATATGTTACTCTTTTTAAAAAAAATGTTAATAGCAATATATATTACATAATATGTTATTATCATATCACTCTTATTAAATTATAAATATATTATCTTTTATATATATATATATATATATATATATATATATATAACCAGGATCCAGTCCGGGATTCCGATTTTTGTTAAGTTACGATTTTTTTTTATTTTAAAAACAACTAATTTTTTTTTTAATATTTTATGGAACTTGAATTTTTACATAATACAGTGTTTTGAGTGTGATTTGGATACATATAACAAAATATGTATGTACAGTCTGTAAAGTCTGTACATACCTAAATTGCATAGTAAAAATCTTTTTATATAAATAGAATATATTATATTTTATTTAAAAGATTTTTCTTTAAATATGGACCGTTAGATTAAAGTAAATCAATCTGGACTGTTCATGGATTAGTTACTATGCATTTCATTTTCCTATAAATAGAAGCTCATTCCTTCATTATTTTCTTACGAATTCACTGAAACTCCAGAGAGAGAAATTATAGAGAGAAAGAAAAAGAGTATTCTGCTACTTTACTACTTCTATATCCAGTTTCTTTTACGGTAAGGGATATTATTCTTTCTTCTTGAAGAGAACTTATGTTATTCCATTCATTATTATTCTGTTGGAATAACTTGTACACGCGGAATACCCTATATTTGGTTACATCCATTTAATATTCCGTCTTTACATTTCTGTCGGAATATCATGTCTATCCTATACGCTGGACCTGGTTCCATTTAATATTCCGTCTTTACATTTCTGTCGGAATATCCTGTCTGTGCTATACGCCGGACCTGGTTCCATCATTTGCTATTCCGCATTTATTATTCTGTTGGAACATCCTGTTGGTGCAAATTTTGCCTGACCTGGTTTCGTTATTATTATTCTGTTGGAATAACCTGTCTATGCGAAGTACCGCATGCATGGTGATTTTTGTTGTTATTCCATTTTTTATTATACTCAGTTGGTTAAAGTTTTGACTTCTATATATATTTACAAAACTCATAAGCGTTACAAATTCTAAATTCTTTTCTTTTCTTTTTCCCTTTTTATTGAGTAGAAAAATATAAAAATTTAAATAACTAACGTCAATAATGTCATCAAGAATAACAAGTCCATAAATACTAAACATGCACTATGTTAGAGATTAACAACATAACGAAAAACAATAGCAAAAAGAAAAACAATTACAAAAGAAACAAATTTACGTGATTCATTCAAAATGTTTGAACTAGTCAACTGTCGGCGGCTGACAATTTCACCTATCTCTTAAAACAGTAATACATAATTTATTGTAGGATCCCCTCCTTATTTAATGCAATAAGAGTAACCCTAATTCACCCGAAAGTACAAAATTACTCCTTTATTTTCAAAACAAAATCTGGAGCTATTCATCTTCATCTTTTTCACGTCTAAAACTTCAACTTGGAGATGTCAAACTGTCACCATGATGGAGGAAGCCCAAGATGTATCATCCAATTCTCACTTATCTCTACTATGTTATCATAATCTTTATTTTTATTTTTATATAGTTATAAATTAAAAATCAGCTTTAATCTTAGCCATTAAGAGTGTTCAAATCCAAGAGTCAAAGAATTGTGTAAAAAATTATGTCAACTTATCTCAAAACTGTAAAAATAAATTTGTCAAGGCTACTTTGTATTATATCCTTATGATAATTATGCCCTTCTTACGATACTTAGAGTGGATAACACTTGTCTCATAAGATACAATGACAAATATATTATAGCAGCACTACAAATAGTATACTCAACGATCCAAAATAAATGCTCTAATTCTCTCACAAAAATAACTATGAAATACTGACGAAAAAGAAGACTTAAATTACTGATAATGCTTAATTACTTGTGAATTGAATGACTCAAAAGGCTGATGTAATACCCCAGTCCCACATCGAAAGATAGGGGAAAAAATTTGTCTGCATATAAGGAAATAAAGATACTACCAATAGTACCTTCAAGTCATGACCTTTTGGGAGCTTGTGGTGGGCTAGATAACCCAAGAAGATACTATTGGGCCAGTGGTTTGAGACCTTATTTGGATGGATTTGATTCGATTCGGACTTGGGATTTGACCCAAGATTTATTCCGGACTCGGGATTTGACCCGGATTGTTTCATATGGTATCAAAACCGACTCTCGAAAGCTCGGGTCGGGTCATTCGATCGGGTTGCCGGAGGTGGGGACACGAAGGCTGGTGGTATTATCCCACAATGGAGAGATGAAGGTCCGGAGGTGGGGACACGAAGCCAGCCGGTATTATCCCACAATGGCTAGAGAGGCAAAAATCTTTGGGCCGTGTGTGTGATCGGTTCTGACGGGGACGTCAGAAATTTAAGTGGGGGAGTTTGTAATACCTCAGTCCCACATCGAAAGATAGGGGGAAAAATTTGTCTGCATATAAGGAAATAAAGTTACTACCAATAGTACCTTCAAGTCATGACCTTTTGGGAGCCTGTGGTGGGCTAGATAATCCAAGAAGATACTATTGGGCCAGTGGTTTGAGGCCTTATTTGGATGGATTTGATTCAATTCGGACTTGGGATTTGACCCAAGATTTGTTTCGGACTCGGGATTTGACCCAGGTTGTTTCAGCTGACCCCCTTACGCTATTTATAGGAGGAATTAGTGAAGCATCAGATGAGACACAACCCTTTGAAAAGACACCATAAGCTAAAAATGACCTAATTTTTGGATTTAGCAGAAAGGGCGCGTACTTTCGGGCCAAAAATGATATAGTTTTAGGCTTAGCATAACCAAAATGACGTAATTTTAGGTTTACTGAGAAGGGCGCGTCCGTTCAGATAAAACGACGTAGTTTTGGAGCGTCCGTTCATGCAGATAGCGCTTCCCAAAATGACACAGTATTGAAGCGTCCGTTCGGTAGATAACGCTTCCCAAAATGACACGGTGTCGATAATAAATAAAATTTAACAAAACAACACTGTTTTGTTAATAGAATTAAAATAAAATAAACAAAAGTAGATGATTTAAGTTTAAAATTTAAGTTTTTTTTTTTACAATATTAAGTAATATTAAATAAATTTATAATAATTTTGAATTTTTTTAAATGGGTAAATAATAAAAATATGTTATTCAAATGTTTCAATTATCAAACAATTTTTTTCATTCAGATTCAGCTTATTTAAATTTAAATTTAAATTTAGATTCATTCAATTTTTATCAAACACCCTATCCCACAAATATTTATTATCATTCTGTTGAAAACGTAACTTACAAAACGACACCCTTATTAACTGCAAATTTCAAAGACAAATATCCTAAAAAGTAGATGATCTTTCTTGTCAAGTTTAAATACAATGTTTCCACTTTCCAATTGTCGGTGAATTAATTCGAAGAAATTTCCTCAAAATTGTGTGGTGCACGTTACCAGTTTGAATTGCACTACTTCATAACATTTATTATCCGTGCGTGGAATATAAATAAATAAACAAGTTAAACTTTAGAACCCATTTTCCCTTTTACCCCTTGTACATGTATAGCTTCAACACTATAGAGTAAAAAGTATAGTGAAAGGTAACAATTGCTAGCTAGGGTTTAAATAGAGAATTGATATTTTTACATAAAAAATTAATATTTTCACAAGATTTCTCTAACATAAATAGTGAGTGGGTCCCACCTTCATGTGAGAGACTCGTGTAGAAATATCATTTTAATATTCGAAAATATCAATTTTCTTTAAATATTCACAAAATATATCCTTTAAGTTATGTTTCAAAGTTGAGGTTAACATGGGAGAAATGAAAAGGAAGGAAGACAAAGTTAAGTGTTTGTTTGTCCACCGACATATAAAGTGTTTATTGCGTAAACGTATTTGAGAATCTTGTTTGTTTATAAGTAGTTTATTATAAACGTATGCAGATAGATCACTTTCTTGTCTGCGTGTCGACACTGTATTGGTCAATTGACCAAAGTTAATTTCATGTTAACCACTCCCCAATTTGATTACGGTTTATCGGTCAGAATGGTCACTAAATGCATATATTTTTTGAGAATTGATATTTTCACAAGTAAATTTGATAGTTTCACAAGTTCATCCTCACATGAATAGAAAGTAGGGTCCACCACATCTGAGAAAGAATCTTGTGGAACTATCAAATTTACTTATAAATATCAATTCTCTATTTTTTTTCCTGTTATTTTTTTCATTTCATGATTCGTTGAACTTGAGACTCAGAGGCCTCATGATCTTATGGGGTGTTTGTTTAGAACTGAATGAAGTTGAATCTGAATGGCTTGAATCGGTCAGTGCGTTTGTTTTGGTCTGAATGGCTGAATCGGTAAGATAAACGAGCTGAATGACTAAGTCAAATTTTTTGAGCTGAATGAGCGGCTGAATGAAATAAAAGAAATCAAAAAAATAAAAAATTTTAAAAAAAATAACTATTATATTAAGTAATATTAAATAAATTTACAATAATTTTGAATTTTTTTAGAGGGGGTAAAAATAATAAAATTTTGTTATTCAGATGTTTTAGACATGTCAATTATCAACATCTTTTTTCATTCAGATTCAACTCATTCAGATTCAGATTTATTCAGTTTTTATCAAACACCCCCTTAGTCTTAACTATCATGGCAAGACTGTAAATTTATAAACTATTTAACTGTGACGCCCCCAAAATAGGTATACAACACCCATTCTGAGTCACCAAATACATGGTACAAAAACAAATACAACTTCAGTAATACAATTGTCGTGCAAAATACGACAACACATATACTGTGAGTTTGAATACAAATATAGTCTAATAGAGAGTATACAAACTCAAAATGAGTCCTCATTACAATTATTTGTACACTATTTTATAAAATAGTGAGGACTACTAATACATCTATCTTGAACCATCACTCCATACCCCGGCTAGTTCCTACTATGTTCTCACCTCTTGGGAAGAAAAATGAAACAAAAAGGAAAAGGGTGAGCTCAACTAGCCCAGTAAAAAATATTATAAGTAAGATAATATACAAAAATTTATCATTAGTCTTCAACAGGGAAAAATTTGATAAAATGTATTAGACAACAAGTTTTAGATCAACAATTGCAGCGAAAACAACAATCCATTAAAAGAGTCAAGTAGAAAAAAAATTCTACTATCTTCTAAGATTTAAAAGTCCATCATCAATAATTTTTTCCTGTAACATCAATCAATATACATCTTGAATCAAATATTCATCTTTGCACTACAGGCCAAAGATATTTATTTGTATCACAAGTTGGTCATGTTCATCTTAACACTTGTTCATCTTTGCACTACGGGCCAAAGATATTCATCAGTTAATCATTCATCTTTCCACTACAAGCCAAAGATATTTAGTAATATCATCATTTAGGACGGAGGATGATAAAAAATATTTTAAAGAACGAATCCAGTAAGACCGAATGATAAATATTAAGGATTCGTATAATAGTTTATCCAAGATCAATAATACTCCATAATAAACTATAGTGGAGTAAAATTCAAGAATGAAGATCAAAACATGAATTTAATTTCAAGAATAAGGGTCACAACAGATAACTTGGAAGAAGAAATTTTTTTTTTCTTTTGTGAACAGTACCCGTGAACAGTAACTGTGAACAGTACTCAGTCATGAAAAGTTTCAAATTTAATAAAAAGTTCAGACCAATATTTCTACAAAATGATATTAGATGAAACGAAATTTCTAATCATTTCAGGAATTATAGAAGCAATACTTACCATAGTAAGTTCAATTTTAGGAATATGAAATGAAATAATATCGCTTCCATACTATGGAGTATGAAAGAAAATAATATTTCTTACGAGTATTGCAATAAAATAATATCCTTTACCTTGGTAGAAACTGAATTTGACTGTAATATCGGATATTATTATGAGAAAATCTTGTAGAAAAACTACGTTCAAAGTATTCTTATACTCAAGAAAAATACTCATAATACTTTAGAATAAGAATTTCTGAATTCGAAGGTGTGATTGAGGAAGGAGGGGTTACCCCCTATTTATAGCAACGGAGGAAAAGAAACAGACTGCTGAGCCAACTTTTCTTGTCTAGCTTCTGCCAACCCATTCCTGCCAAATTTTTTCATTTTTTCTTTATAGGTGAAGGCCCACACCCTTTTTGAAAACCAACTTTGCAAGAAGAAAACAACCAGCCATCTTTGAAAAATAAAATAAGACTCCTGTATTATATTTGAAAACCAAGTATTTGCATGCAACTTTCTCACCTACCAATTTCATCAACCAAACAAAGTATTCAATTACATCTTGCTTACTTCCGTTTCAAATAAACACATGCTTATATATTATAATAATTATATTATTAAACCATTATAATATATAATAATAATAATAATAATAATAATAATAATAATAATAATAATAATAATAATAATACATATGAATGAATATTTTATCGGAGAAAATAATTGTCAACTTTCAATAAATAATTTCTTGCAGAATTCCTTCATTTATAACCACATAAATAAATAAATCCATCATTTATATCCACATCAAATAAATATTTTCTAATCATATAAATCAATAATTAATTATTCACAAATAATATTACATAATCACAATAATGACAACCAGGCCGTTCCCAGGAAAGAGGGGGCTTTTCGATAAGGATTTCTCCTTACTGGCGCGCAATTAGATGATCAAACCTCTCCTTGACAGAACTTTCTAGACATTGTCAATAATGTTATCTAATAATATTATTCAAATAATATGAATTATTGATCTGATAATGGGAAATACTGTGCAGTGATAATTATTGAAAAAATAATAATATAAAATATCAACGCAGCAATTATTGAATCAATAAAAATAAAATATTGAACAGTAATTACTGTAACAATTACTGAGTAGTGCCTTCTTACGTAAGAATCAATAATTCAACAATATTGTGCAATACCGTGTGCTACTGTGCAACCACGCATATTACTGTATTTTAACCACCAGGTAAACCAACAGTGTTAACGGTAACAATTACGTCGTTATTTATAAAAACTCAAACTTGTCGTTTTCTTCATCCGACAGTTATTCTGTTATGGGGCCCACAAATGACTGCACCGTTGTACGGATATTTCCGATAAAAAGAATATTCCACGACCAAACGAATATTCTTCGACAACAATGATTATTTTATAACCACTTGCTTATTTTGTAAAATTTGCACATTTCACCCATAACGAAAATATTATATCAATTTAACACCTTATTATTCACAATAATAATTAGAAAAAATTCGATTTTATTAATAATAAGTTGAGATCTTACTTTAACTGCTTACATTTTAATTTTTTTAATAACTTGCTTTAAGAATAATATTTAGAGTAGAAAATACATCATGAAGACATGTATATTGTATTGCTAGACTACCAATGATGGGAATAAGTGATGAAATATTATCGAAAAACAAAATTCAATTGAATATTTATACCAAACCAAACCTTATTTAATAGAAATTCAATGTTATACTTATAGAGAATGTTTGTTTGCAGTGTATATACTTTCGGAGAAAGAAAAAGAAACAAAATTATTATGGTATACTTTCAAGTTTTTAGTTATTCATATATACAAATAAAAAACATAAATAAATTCATATGAATAAAAAAGATAACATAATTATGCAAAAAGGAAGTGAGGGACACCGCATACAATTAAGAGTCCTTTACATAAGTATACAACAAATAGAAAGTAATTACAAGAAAAGTGCATCAACTAAATAATTACAAAAAGAGTGTAATTAAGACTCATATTACAAAAATAGTACAATTCACATTAATAAAGAAACCTAAAATCAAGGATAACTAATAATTCAAATTCAAATTCAAATCTTGTCTCTAACAACAATTTCAAATCCATATTTCAAAATTCAAATCAAAATGAGAAAATTAAAAATAAAAAATTATGAAGGAGCTAATGTTCATCATCCTCCTCTCTCGCCGCCACCGCTACCGCCGCAACATCGCCGCCGCCGCCACAAAAATTGACTAGTAACTGCATCACATTTAAAATAAAATTGGTAATCAAATACAACTGAATTGGTTACCTTGGTCTAAAAGTTTGACAACCAATTTCATGTTGATAAATAAAAAATAGAACACTGCATATTTATACCAAGGTAACCAAAACTTTATACAAAGGTAACCAAACTTTTATACCAAGGTAATCAAACTTTTATACCAAGATAATCAATCTACCTTCACACCTGCAGTATGAATTAGTTACCTTGATCTGAAAGTTTGGCAACCAACTGCACGAAGGTTTGGCTACCAACTGTATTACATGCAAAATAAATTGGAAACTTAATAAAACAGAATTAGTTACCTTGATATAAAGGTTTGGCTACCAACTGCATTATAAAAAAACTGCAGAAACAGAGCGACAATGGCAGAGGGAGGGGGTGGGACGTGGGCAGAGGGAGGAGGAGGAGGGGGTGGCGGAGGGAGGGGGGAGGATGAGGGGGTAGCGGAGGGAGGGGGGAGGAGGAGGAGGGAGGCGGAGGAAGGGGGAGGAGGGAGGGGGAAGAGGAGGGGGTGGGGGTAGCGGATGGAGGAGGAGGAGAGGGGCGGAGAGAGAGAGGGAGGGAGGGAGGGAGGGAGGGGAGGGGAGGGAGGGGGAGGGGGAGGGGGAGGGGGAGGAGTGAGGGGGTGGGGCGTGGGCGGTGGGTGGAGAAATGAGGCGGAGGAAGAGGAAGGAGAGGGTGTGGAGCTGGAGCTGGGGCTGGGGCTGGGGCTGGGGCGGGAGGAGTAGTGGCGGGGGGCAGAGGCGGGAGGAGGGGAGGAGGGAGGCGGGAGGAAGGGGAGGCGGAGGGTGGGGAGGGGATGGACAGGAGGAGGAGGAGGAGGAGGAGGAGGAGGCGGAGGGAGGGAGGAGAAGAAGAAGAAGGGAAACATAAATGGAGTGGGAGAAAATCGTGGGAGAGATGTGGAGAAAATCGTGGGAGAGATGGTTGCGAATTAAAACACATCCCATAATTAAAGGAATCATAAATATGTACTAATAATGAAAATAAAATTTTAAAGATATTAATTATGTAAATATTTAATGAGGGCACTTTTCTTGTAATTATATTTTTAAATGTACTATAAAATGTAATTGTTCCTACAATTAAGTAGATCTGGCAAACTTGGCCCAGGCCCGCCCGCTACGGGCTGGGTTTTGGGCTGCATTTTTTTAGTCCAATAAAATTTGGGATTTTTTGACCCGCCCGTTTCTGCCCGGATCGGCCCGCGGGTGGCCCGGCCCATGGCCCGCGACTTTTTTTTTAAAAACAAAATGTTGCTACTTGTGAGTTATGAGACTTGAACACAAGACTTGTAAGTAAATAAATAAGAGTTCAAATTAATTGAGCTATAACAATTGTTTATTTTTAATGCAATCTTCAATACAAAAATATCATATGCTAATACCATACAAAAGTTAACAAGCTTCAATATAAAAATATATTTTTATTTATTTTTAGCCTTGTTTATTTTTAGGCTAGAGCAATAATTAATGACAGAACAATTTTTAATATTATTAAAATAAATATAAAAATATCGTGAAATTATATGAAAAATAATAAATACGTTTTGTTATTGTATTTATTATTGTATATTTCACAGAATGCTTATCAATATGGACATTAACAATAAACATAATGTATCCTTATGATAGATATATATATATATATATATATATATATATATATATATATATATATATATATATATATTATTAATAATATCAAACAAGATTCCTAATTGCATGTTCATTCCTTATATACAATCAATCAAAATTTCACCGCCACTCTTTTTTCTTTTTGACTTTGGTTCTGTAGTTATTATTATTTTTCGAATGAAAATACAAAATACATTTTATTATTTTTAAAAGTTAAATAAATTATATTAATTTTAATGTATAATTTTAAAAAATCAAATTTGATTATATACTTTGAAAGTAATTTATAATACTATTAAAATTTTAATTGATTGAGATATGTAGTTAATGTAGGTAATTAGAATTATTGTTTATTATAAATTATTTTATTATTTGTAATATTTATTATTATTACTATTTTTAGTGTAATAAAATTTTGTAAAAAAATAAAAAAATAGAGGAAGAGGCCCGCGGGCCGGCCCGGTCCAATCCGGGCCACGCAAAATCGTGAGATGTCTCTCACATCTCGTGCCCTCGTGGATGTCACTCGTTCATCAACCATGGAAAAGTTCACTAGGTTGGTAAACAGTATTTTTCGTAAAAGAAATGCTATGAGTCTCAAATTTTAATTTAAAAAAGGCTTAAATATGTTTCATTATCCTAAACTATTGGTCATATTCCATTTTGGTGATCCACCTTTCAATTTTGTCAATTAGATAATTAAACTATTAACTTTTTCCACTTTAACTCAATTAAAATGCCACCTCAGAAATTGAGGACGTGGCAATTTAATCTCTACGTGTAATTATAAAAATAGATTTTTGATAAAGTTTCTTTAATTATATTAGATTAAGGGACAAAACAGTTAAAGAACAAACAAATCACTAAGCACAAAACAAATTTAAGGGGAAAAAATCAAAACAAATAACATAGTCATTAGGTACGATTGGAACAAAGAACCATCATCACAACCCACCACCACCACCATCTAAATAACCCAAAATCACAATCCAAGGCCACAACCAATGTCCACACAACTCCCATCACACCACCACTAAAGCAAAACGCATCAATATGCTGACAACCTCCGCTCATAACCCCCAATTAAAAATACAATCAATTATTCTCAGAGCAAAGGTCCAAAAATACATCTAATATTTTTTCCGAAATACCACTTACACCCTGAATTTTTTTTTCTTCCAAAAGTATCCTTAACTTTACAAATTTTAGTTCAACTCTGCCCCTCCCGTTAACAGACATGCCACCTAGACTAACGTGAATGACACTTGGATATATTTTGCTGACGAGGCATGAATTTTACACCTTTGTCCATATTAAAATCCAAATACAATACTCCCTAATACCAAATCAGAACCAGAATCACAAATCATGACCCGGTTGATTCATCCATATTCCCTTCTTTTTTCATCTCTAATTTATACATCAGCCATGACAACGAAGAACAAAGTTCCACCGCCTCCATCGTCCATGGTCAAAGAATAACTCCTCGTAATCAACCAGAAATCAAAAAAAAAAAATAAACCCCAAATTTCACACAAATTTTCGCCAATTAAAAACCTCCCACCCAAAATGATCTCATTCTCTTCAAGATCAATGAGACGATGTTGGTCGTGAAGGAGATGTATTTGGTTTGGGAATACAATTTTATGGTTAATGTTCGTAATTTCACCAATAATGGCTTATGGTTAGTGGGGTTGAAGTCTGTGATGGTGCACTAGTGTTAATCGTTGATGATAGTGTTGTATAAATGAGATTTCTTTGTTGTACTATTTCAAATGGATCTATGAGAATAATGAGTTTAGAGAGAGAATATAGATCTGAGTAATACAAGTTTTGGCTCATCATCATCTTCTTCTTCTTCTTCATATATCATCTAGACTCGAGAATGTTACTGAACCATATTTTTTTGTAATCAATCAGTGATGGAAAAGATTTAAGCTTAGTTTTAGAAATCACTGTCTTTTTATGTGCCCACTTTAATTATTATTGTTAAATTGAGAAATTTGGTGTATTTTTGTTTTTAGTTCTTGCAATTGAATACTTTATGATTTATGTTTGAAACAGAACTTGAATTGGTTTTTAGGTAAGTTCAAGATTTCAACATATGTTCAAGAAGAAGACAATTTTTTGGAGAGTGTGCGAAGCCTATTGACTTTTAGAGGCTTGGGATGATCAGTGAGAATCTAATCTTTTCTAACCTTGATTTAGGAATAGAGAATGACAAAATTTTGATTGATAAAGCCATTTTGGTTCTGATTTTTGTTGATTTCAATAAAATTTGTGAGGGATTTGATCTGGGTACTTCAATTTTGTAATGAATTTGATCTGGTATTTGGAATTTGTGACGAGGAGGAAGGAGGAGATATATACAGAGATATGCAAACCCCAATTTATTTTCCAATTTTGGTAAAGAAGACGGAGGAGAGAGAAAATAGAGGAAGGAGATGAGAGAGAAAGAGGGAGAAAAAAGAGAAAAAATACACTACTAAAAAAAGGTAATTTATGATGGTCAAAATCCATCACAAAAAGTAAGAAAATCATCACAAAAGGTTTTCGTGATGACTTTAAGCATCACAATGGTCTTGTATACGCCCATCATGAAAGATTTTACGTGATTGTTTTGGCAATCACGCAAACTCTTAGTGCTTTTGTGATGATTAATACAATCATATTAACACATAATCTATTGTGATTGTCAAAGTATAATTTATTCCACTGTATTAATTGTATATATATTAATTTTATCAAATGATACTTGTAGGATTCGAACCTTCCCCCCATTTGCAAACTAAATATGTAAGTCAACTCACATATGTTTCCTTTTATAGTTTGTTTTAAAATTATAATCATGATCTGGACTTTGGTGTAGTGGTAATACTCATTATTCAGTTTGCAAATGGGAGAGGGTTCAAATCCTACAAGTATCATTTGATACAATTAATATAGTGAAATAAATTATACGTAAATAGAGATTCGCGTTCTTACATTTGATCCCTAAAGTCTTTTTTTTGTGATGACTTTGACAATCACAATAGATTATATGTTAATGTGATTGTATTAATCATCACAAAAGCACTAAGTGTTTACGTGATTGCCAAAATCATCACGTAAAACCTTTCATGATGGGTGTATACAAGACGACCATTGTGATGCTTAAAGCCATCACGTAAACCTTTCGTGATGATTTTTCTACTTTTTTGTGATGGATTTAGGCCATCACAAATGACCATTTTTTTAGTAGTGTACTTTTAACGACGGACAACATATAGCGTCGCTAAAAGTATAAACGACGGTTGTATGACCGAACCGTTGTCGGGTCCATCGCTAAAGGAGGGGTGAGCTTGGGTGAGTTGGATAAGGGGTGGGCTTAAGATCCGGACCGTATATATATATATATATATATATATATATATATATATATATATATATATATATATATATAATAAAATATAAATAATTTTGAATTTCTCACTCACTCAATAAATCATCTGGGCCGTCCAAAGTTTGGGATAAATTCCACCGTCCATACATCTATTTAATAAAATACATCTATCTATCTATCTATCTATTTATCTATCTATCTAATAAATCTATCTACTATCTTCTATCTAATAAAATACAAATGATTGTAAATTTTCCGCTCACTCAATAAATCATCTGAGCCATTCAAAGTTTGAGATAAATTCCACTGTCCATACAGTGCCGGAGGCACGGGACCCAGCTAGTGTGTGTGTATATATATATATATATATATATATATATATATATATTAATGAAAATGGATAAATAAAAATTCGTAATTATAAAATTCCAAAATTGAGTAAAGTAACTAACGGCCTTACAAATAAACACATAACTACGCTACAGTCTCATTTTTCACATAAAAACAATTATTTAAAATAAGTAATTGTCAGGCAATAGTGCTTTAATAACTAAAAAATAAATATTAAAAACGGATACGAAATTATGTGTATTTTTGTAATTGATTATCAGGTTGCTATTTGCTAAAGAAAATGTAGCCAAAAGAAATCACAACTAAAAAGAACATCTATTAAATATGAATGTAGGAAAAATAGAGTTTTATTTATTTATATGATCCATTTCAATATTAAACTTGTATTTAATTTCTTGAAAAATATCCTTTACAAAATATATATATATAGGGTCTTCATCCACAACAACCGGTTGTTGGGGAGCAACCCTTTTTTCCCAGCCGCTACAGCTTGTACCGGCCACTTAGAATTTATTTATTTATTTTATAAGCCGCTACAAGCTGTAGCGGATGGAAAAAAATGGGTTACTCCCAACAACCGATTGCTGTGGATAGAATCTCATATATATATATATATATATATATATATATATATATATATATATATATATATATATATCTGCCAATAGACCAATGTATTTCAGAAGAAATTAATTAAAAATAAAATCTGCCCTATTACTCGTGCTCCACGATCTAGGCATATCTTGAATTATTACTCTTAGTATTTTATTATATATTTATTAATTTTATAAAGAGGGAAAGTAAGATATGGATATGTTACTTAAATAAATCTCATGCAATTATGAAGGCATCTTAGCTTAGCTATCTAACCTATTAAAAAGTATATGAACCAACCGGACTGAATACTTTAACCGGTTTACCTCCATTTTGCTCCCCCAACAACCTTTCACAAAAATATGGTCTTAATTAAAATATCCACATCATTCCACCTCCATCAACAGCATTTATTATTTTTCCCCTGATAAATTAGAATTTAATTTAATTTAATATTATATAAACGAAAGGATTAAATTTGCATGGGAGTTGATATTAATAGTGCGAAATTGTTGGGTACGTAACAAACTTTATACTCCCTTTGTTTTGAAATGATAGAATTATTATTGATTTTTAAAAAATTAATTGAAAATATTTTTAAATTTAAAATTGACATATATAATTTATTTAAGTTTGGAAAATAATAGATCTTATAGCTAGTAGTACTTTTTAAATAATTTTTATATTTATAATTTTATTGACAAATTAAATAAATTCTTGTCAATTTTAATCAATTTTTAAAAAATCAATATTAATTTAATAATTTAAAACGTAGATAATATTTTTTTATAATTTTATCCTTGTGTATATCTCTACTGATACAAAAAGTCAAGGACAAATTTATCCAAAATAAATAAATTTTGTCGCACCAAACAATTTTTCCATGTTATTAAAAAGAATATTAATTTTTTTTGGTTTACTTGCGCTTATGATAAATCTTAATTTAAGTGTACGTACCTCTGAAATCATTAGATTTTATTTATACTATAATTTATGACCTTTTCTTAGGCATGTCAAGATTTATTACACAGATAAATTAAGATATACTCTACGTGACAATTTGAAGAACATTATTTCCTACTTTCATAGTTTGTGTCTCGTCAGTCTCTTCAATTTAATGAGCTATACATCAAACTCATCGAGCGTAATAAATGTTTTTACCCTTTAATTGTAGATTTGAAAAGTGAGAAAGAGGTTGCACATTTGAAGAGCGAGAATTAAGAATGTTTGTTGACATACATGACAGTTTGAATAGGTTGTTGGAGAGGATTTTTCTGATGTGACTCACTTATTTGAGTATTCTAAAATGATTGAAGAGTCTGTTGAGATGTTCTAAGAGAGACAAAATTTTGTTTTTATCTAAAATGACTTATATCAAGAGACAGATGAAGTATTATAA
Source organism: Panax japonicus (assembly GCA_020205505.1). Classification (NCBI taxonomy): domain Eukaryota; kingdom Viridiplantae; phylum Streptophyta; class Magnoliopsida; order Apiales; family Araliaceae; genus Panax; species Panax japonicus. The sequence continues at coordinate 7,159,072 of CM035097.1, forward strand.
CTATCTAAAAGAAATAAATTTGAGTTATTGATCGATATTGATAGGCCAGAAAGTAAGCGATAAAGAAAAGTTTTTGTTTTTGACAATGTTGTCCTCGAGTTTATCTCCACAAATCCCAAAACTCAAGGGTAAATTTATCAAAAACAAAAGGCAAAGAAAACTTAAAAGACAAATGTCCAATATATATTTCTTATTAATCACATTTAAGATAAATCTTAATTTATATTTAATCATCATGTAATTATATTTATTTTATACATATTTGAAGGATTGAGCAAAAAGAAAATAAAAAAAAATACATATTTGAAGAGTAATGATCACTGCAATTACCTCCTACCAAAAAAATGCCCTTCCCATTTTACCCTCAATGCCAAGTTGCCATTTTGTAGTTAAAAATCTCTCTCCTACTTCCACTCAACAAAGTAGTGAGAGTGACACAATCACACAGACAAACAAACACAACTTTCCATATATATATATATATATATATATATATATATATATATATAGAAGCAGCAGCAGCAGCAGCAGCAAACACTAAGAAGCACTCCTTCCTCAAAACACAAAAGTCATGCCTTCAACTAATATTGCACACTTTAATGACCGTGGCCAAATCTCACAAGATGACACAGAAACCCTATTTTCCCCTCTTATCCGGCCATCGTCTCGTCGAACACTTTCTGTCTCCTCGTCTCCATCCTTCTCATCATCAAATTCATCCGATAATAATTCATGTTCTACCCCTACTACTACTCTTAAATTCTCAGGCCGAATCCCTTTTTCTTGGGAAAAAATTCCCGGAATTCCAAAAAATAAACAAATTCCCAAGAATAAAAATATTGAAAACCCTTCATTAAATTTCCTCCCATTACCTCCATCCGCCAAAAAATTCAACCAAAAAGAAATTTTCCCCACGACCCAAAAGAAGTACCACACTAATCACAGTTTCCGAAAAGACCCTTTTTTCGCAGCATTAGTGGAGTGCTCTAAGGGAAATGATGAGCATGACAGCATTGGAAATTTCTGGAAAAGTTCAAGGGTAACAAGGACATTAAGCGATCGATTAGGGTTTGTGAGCATGTACACTTCTTGCAAAAGCATTTGTGCTGTTTCTGACTCTGTCGTTTATCTTCCAAGATCAAGCACACATGCTTTATATCCTCACCGTTCGCGCTGATGTTTCCGACTACCGGAGATTATTTTCCGGTCGTCGGCCAGGCAATGATCTATTACATATATATATATATATATATATATGTAATATTTACTACCCTTATTTATGTTTCTTCATAAAAGGTCACTCTTTAAATATTTGTGTACTTTGTTGGCAAGTTTTGTAGTTTTGTGGATTGTGAGGACAAGTCAAAATGCATGTCCCCAACCTCTATAAATATTAAATTAAAATTAAAATTTGTGTAATAATAATATTTATTTACTAGGAACCAGTGTTAATATTATGGTTTGTTTTAATAAATTATGGAAATTGCAATAATTGTGCCTTATTTGTAGACCACATCTTGCAAGAAATCCATGTACTTGCATTATACGTTCTGTATTCCATGTGATTCTGTATGGCTGTGTATGAGTAGTGTTTACATATCCCCATGTGCTAGCTACATTAGTGTTGGACCACATAATTTGTTAGCTTGTGAAACTTTTCTTCCATTGAATAATTAAGTAATGTTAAGAGATTCTGATCAATAGGTAACTGATAAAATAATTAAGCTCACCCTTTATCCAACTCACCCGAGTTCACCCCTTTAGCGACGGACCCGGCGACGGTTCGGTCATACAATCGTCGTCTATACTTTTAGCGATAGACAACATATAGCGTTGCTAAAAGTATAGACGACGGTTGTATGACTGAATTGTCTCCGGATCCGTCGCTAAAGGGGTGAGTTGGATAAGGAGTGAGCTTAAGATCCGGACCGTATGTGTACATTGCGGAATCAAAATTAATCTTATAATGAAACGCAAATGGAGAAAATTGGAATACATTTATCACTTTCTTTCAAAATATTGTATCGAGTTTCAGAATATTATTTAGCCTTGAAGTGGTCCAAGTGGAATAATAATAATGCCTATAGTTTATGGCAGTAACTTTGGTTATTTATGGGTTATTTTCTACCTATTTTATTTTTATTTATTTATTTATTTTTGGGATTATTTTTTGTTCTATTCTTTTGGTTGGTAAGCTTACTACCTAGTTGTCTTGTTCAATAATTTATTGAAATTGATATATTTCCACAATATTTTTTTGATATTTTCACAACGAAAACAAAACCATTACCCACTCTTAAAACTGTATATTATACTGAAAGTCATTACCCATGCACAGTTACAAAGGGCCAAAACCATTATTTAAAATGGATTTGTATATTTATTTTTTTTATTTTCTAGAACTATGCAAAAATTACAAGTTTTCTTTAATCGGAACACAAGTTTTCGAGTTTTTTTACACTTAATACTCGAAAAGACAAATCTGCCGTAAGAAAAATGAGTTTGGGTCAGACTTTGGTCAAATTTAGGTGAAAATTAGAAAAAGGAACAGAATTGATCGACCAAAATAAACTTTAGAGACAGACTTTGATATTCGGTGACCGCTTCAAGAGATTGGAGTGTTATTCAGCCAAATTAGTAAGACCTTTTTTAAAAATTTGCATGTAATGTAACCACGATCTTAATAAACTGATCTCCATTATACAGACCAATCAGTATTGTATCATACGGTGGTTAACATGAAGTTAAATTTAGTCAATTGACTAATACAGTGTCGACACGCGGGCGGGAGGTGATCTCTCTCTGCGTGACAATACTGTATTGGTCAATTGACCAACTTATCATAAAATTAACTTCGGATCCGTATCATACATATTTCGTAACGAGCTAGAGTACACATACTGAGCTGAGTTTAATATTGTATAACTAGCCTATAAATTATTATAGAACTCTATGGATGGTACATATTGTGCTTAAATATGCACGCGTAGGCATGTTTTTTTGTTGTCAATTTCTCTCACTAGAAGTATTTGAACCATTATGATATGAAACAGATTGAGATATATTTTGAGGGAAAATATCCATGTTTTATGTTAGGCCTCACACAAAAGTTGCTCTTTCTGTAACCCTTTTTTCAGTGTGTTGTATATGATGATGAAAATGTTAGTGGGCATATATATATATATAGAGAGAGAGCAAGGATCAAGTGCATACCCCTTATCTTATTCACTCGTGCTTACCCCTTTAGGCGACGGTTTCGGTCATACAGGTCATACAACCGTCGTCTATACTTTTAGCAACGCTATATGTTTGTCCGTCGCAAAAAGTATAGACGACGGTTGTATGACCGAAATCGTCGCCTAAAGAGGGGTAAGCACGGGTGAGTAAGATAAGGGGTATGCAATTGATCCGGACCGTATATATATATATATATATATATATATGTTGTTCTTTTTTGTTAATTATATATGTGACACCATGAGTGCCGAAAGAAGCTGTTAATATGATGAACAAGAGGTCCACCCCAAGACTTTATACCCCAACTGTTCATTACATGACCGCATTACTATGGGCAATGGTATTATTATAAAAAGAAAAAAATGATTCACTTACCAAAAAAAGGGTCTTTTTGAGACATAGGGAAAACCGTCTCAAAAAGTCAATAAACCGTCTCAAAAAGTATTTGAGATGGTTACATGAGGTCCTCTATAATTACATTATCGACAGTTTGCCATTCGTTGCTAATAAACATTTAGCCGTCAACAATATTATTTGGCACCATTTTTTTGGTGGGTTGCTGTTCTTCTTGCGACAATATTCTATGACCGTTGCTAATTGTATAAGGGCGGAAGTGTTCCTTCAGTTCACTTACGGCGACACTTTATTACTGTCGTGAATAATCTATGAAAATATATTTTTTAATATTTATATACACACACGTATATAGATGGTCTGCTTTATTAATTATCTGTAAACATTCACTAAAATAGTAACAATGACACAAATTTAGAATAAGTGCAAACAAACAAAAATTTTATTTAACTAAAAATATTATCTAATTTTACAAACTAGTTCCCTTATAAACAATAAAACTTTGTAAAGTCTCCACTAACTAAAAATTTCTCATTACAATATTCAATCAATATATATATATATATATATATATATATATATATATATATATATATATATATATATACGGAAAGGATCAAGAGCATAATTCTTAAATAACATAACGCCTTAAATAGCATAATTTTATCAAAACGACGTAGTTTTGGAGGGACGAGGTGGCATTTTTGTAAATTCCATGCCACCGCGTATTTACAAAAATACCACCGCGTCCTTCCAAAACTACGTCGTTTTGATAAAATTATGCTATTTAAGAATTATGCTCTTGATCCTTCCCGTGTGTATATATATATATATATATATATATATATATACACACGAAAAGGATCAAGAGCATAATTCTTAAATAACATAACGCCTTAAATAACATAATTTTATCAAAACGACGTAGTTTTGGAGGGACGCGGTGGCATTTTTGTAAATACCATGTCACCGCGTATTTACAAAAATGCCACCGCGTCTTATCAAAACTAAGTCGTTTTGATAAAATTATGCTATTTAATGTGTTATGCTATTTAAGGATTATGCTCTTGATCCTTTCCGTATATATATATATATACACACACACACACACACATACATACATACAGCACGATCAAAAACGGACCCCAAATTTTTTATTTTTTAACTTTTTTTTATAACAACTAAAAAAAATATTTAATATTTTATGGAATTGAATTTTTTCCATAATAAAGTGTTTTGGGTGTGATTTGGGTACGTATAACAAAACATGTATGTACAAACTGTGCATACATTTTTTGGTCTAGGTGTCCAAATCACCCCCAAAACATTGTATTATGAAAAAATTTCAGTTTCATAAAATATTAAATATTTTTTTTAGTTGTTTTTTTAAAAAAAAGTCCGGACGGGACTAAATCCAGGCTTCCGGACTGGAATCAGACTATATATATATATATATATATATATATATATATATATATATATATATATATATATATATATATATATATATATCAACAACAAATAGAAATATAACAAATTTCTCTTATTCGGCAAAATCCAATATTTGTAGGGGTGCACAAAATGCCTACAACCTACGGCCTGACCTTGGTCCAGCTTAAGCCCGATCGGGTCAAATCCTGATCTGGTCAAGCCAGACCTGAAAGGCTTAAAAAAATTGAAATCTGGTCTGACCAAGCCTACAAAATAACCTGGCCTTAGGTTTGGCTTTGCTTGTTTGGCCTGGTTCAACATGATTTGGCCCCTGATTCTTTATCTAGTTATTTGTAATTTTTGAAGTTTAAAGTTATAATGAAGTATAAATTCTTATTTATTCATTATTGTAAGTTGTAAGATATTAGTTTTAATTAATACATCAATAAAGTTTAAAGTTTTAATTATTCATTCTTGGTTTCTTCTAAATACATTTAATTAATATACATTTTCAATGAATAGAACTAGTTAGTATGTTTAATATTAATAATAAGTTAGTTTATTGTAAATACTAATATTTAACATTAAAATTTTATTAATATTCCTTGCTACTTTAAATGTTAAATATTAACATTAATTAAAACATCAATAAACTAACTTTTAATGTTAAATATTAATAATAAATTAGTTTCTTGTAAATACTTAAGTTCTTCATTAATTTAGATATGCTAAATTCTTAAGGGGGTTTATGATTTTGGTTATTTTTTTAGATATTCTGTTGTAACAAATAAAATCGGTCTATTTCCGGCATCATATCCATAGTTAGCAGTTCCAGCTCCATATGAAGGTCACGATCGATATCGTCACTAGCATCAATATCGTCACTTGCATCAATATCGATATCATCAATAAGAAAACCTTTAGGCTTGTTATCCAGGAACTTGTTTAGAAATACCGTAATGAAAGGAACATAGGAGTTTGTCGCTAGGTATTTGACCAAATAGGATCGTCCAGTTCCTATAGAACCTATCACTAAAATAGTACCCCTGGAGGGGGATAAGACTAAGCGGAGCGAAAAGGGTTAATTTAAATAATTAGTATCGAAAATAATATAATAGTAGTTGATAAAATAGTTAATATACTATTGAGTTTAGAGTTTAGAGTTAAATAATCAGTATCGAAAGGGAATTTAAATGATGTTTTTAAATTCTTTCATTTTGATAGTTTCTGCGATTACATGGATTATACATATTTACACAAATACCCCGACGATTCTCGCTCGTTAAGACATAGAGTCCAATAAGCATATCTTGAGTTGGTACGGAAATAGGATCCCCAATAGCTAGAGACAAAAGGTTCATATGAGAAATCATAAGTAAACGTGTTTGTGCTTTAGCCTCCAAAGATAAAGGCACATGAACAGCCATTTGATCCCCGTCAAAGTCTACATTGAATACGAATTTTTGCAGAATTCTATATGTATCTATGAGATCGAGTATGAAATTCTGTTTACTCACTTGAAATTGAGTATCCGTTTCCCTCCTTTTTTTGAGCTCCGCTCTTGTAATTGGGTCGTTACGATTACGGGTTGGATGTCTAATTGTCCAGGCGGTAATGATAGTATCTTGTACCTGAACCGGTGGCTCACTTTTTCTAAGTAATGGGGAAGAGGACCGAAACATGCCACTGAAAGATTCTACTGAGACAAAGATGGGCTGTCAAGAACGTTGAGGAGGTAGGATGGGCAGTTGGTCAGAACTAGTATGGATTGTACATGGACGGTAGTTAGAGTCAGCGACTCTCCTAAATGGCAGCATCATACCCCTTTTGTGATTTCTTTCTATCAAAAAATCATACGAATGGTTGATTCCCCGCGATACACTTTGAATCGAAAGAGTTTTATCAATTCCAACAAAATTTCCTTTTGAATTGAAAACTTGCCCGAATCGGATCCTTTCGATTTCTATATTGATGATATATTTACGAAGTTGTTCCAATTTATTGATTGGCATTAACCCTAGATCCTTGCCCCTGAAAGCTGAATCAATACTTTACTACTCGAGCTCCATCATGTACTATTTACATTACAACCCAACAAAAAGAGGTTGGTTAGAGATTTCTTGTAAAAACACTAGCCCTGCTCAGTTCATAATGAGAATATTTTCATCTTTTTTGATTCCCTGTTTTATTTTCATTATGCACATAAAAAAGAAGCCGTATGAGATGAAAATCTCATGTACGGTTCTGGAACGGAGATTCTTTGAATTGAATGACGACCGTAACGAATGTCAGCTCAATTCGAAGGAAATTGTGTGGAAGCTTTACAGAATTATTATGAAGCTATGCGACTAGAAATTGATCCCTACGATCGAAGTTATATACTCTATAACATTGGAGAAAGATAGAGATCGAAAAAAATAACTCTCTCGGTCCATAATCAAAAACAAAAGAGTTTGGAGCATTAAATAGCTTGTATCCATAGAACATCTGGCGTAACATAGATAATTAATAAATAGGAGTTAATATCATCCCAATTGCCATTACAAAAGTAATTAAGATTTTTGGCATTAAAAGATATTTTTAGCTGGTAATTATTCCAAAAAAGACTATCAAAATTTTCGTGCTTCAAACTTTCATAGAATAAAAAATCACAATTTTGGTTTGATAGAGCACAGCCCATACAGCCCCGAATAGAATGGTAATAAAATAAAAGAGAAGACGTATAGCTATATCTTCTGGACGTGTTTATTTAATAAATACAACCCCTCTTATACACTTCATTATACACTTCACAATCTGCATCGTATGCTATGAATTCTATTAAAAAATAAGTTGTATCCATGAAAGCGTAAGAACTCAACGGGACCTTCCCCCCTAAAATCATACAAACAAAGAAGGGAATCCTGTTGAGTTCTTAAGAATTAGAATCTTTTTTCCTAAATAGCAAAACGAATTTCTTTTTCTGCTGTTTCAAAAAGACCCATTCCGTTTTTCTGATGATGTTTTTGAAAAATGAACTTCATTGATTGATTCGCCTGTTCCTCAATAGTATCTATTTTGTACTATTGATAAATAGTATCAGTAGTATAAATACTCAATACTAAGTCCCGAGGTAAGGAATAACCAGTTACACCAAAAGATGCAGTCAATACAGCCAGAACCACACCTGTAACCCAAGTTAATTCGCGAGGTTTTTTAAATCCACCGGTGAGATACACACGAAATACATGCAGGATCATCATTAGAACCATCATACTTGCCGACCATCGATGAACTGATCGGATTAACCAACCAAAATTAGCTTCAGTCATTATATATTGAACCGAAGCAAAAGCGTCAGTAACGGTCGGACGATAGTAAAAAGTCATAGCAAACCCCGTAGCCACTTGTACTAAAAAAATAAGAGATTTTATCAAGAATTATGTACAAAAAAATATGAAAATTTCCTCTAGCGTTGAGGGAATTGTACGTATAGAGATTCAAAAACAAATCGATCTGATCTAGGTCATAATCTATATGGGATTCCCAAAGTTATTAATAGAAAGTCGATCGCGAGGAATCGAAGAATTCCAGATGAATCTATTAAAAGAATTTAAGTCTATGAACCAAATAAAGATATCAAGTTTCTACCAAGATAATTGGAAGTTTCAACCAATAAGAATCCCAATGACCCTAAAAAAAGGATAACGACCCAACATAAATTACTTATTTTTTGAGACCGTGTTATAGGTTTTATCCAAATAA